>OX459098.1:2803585-2811085 GCA_949775045.1 Metridium senile
GTATTCAGTTTCAGTCGATTCCACCACGAGTCGAGACACCAGAGAGAGCATAGAGGGGGTATTATCAATTGGTACCGACGATGGTCGAAAACCATCTCGCCCCAAGCTCCTGGCCGGGGTCTCAATGCGGTCAATGGATCATTCTATTGAAAGGTCCCTGGATAAGTTCATGGAGAATGCAGGCGATAAGGAGCCTGAGTTACAGGATATAGATCTTGATGTGTGTCCAGAGTGTGGGGCGACTTTGGAAGAGTTTGACGAAGAGACGCTCAACATGGCCATAGTAGTATTGTCAACGTACGTGCATCAGAGCCCCTCCATGGCGATGCCGTATCTATTGAGAATGGTGGAATGTGTTGGAAGGTAAGACAATAGAAATACATCACAAAGGGAATTTAAGTTTCGCGGGAAAATTAAAAGATGTATGTCTTTCATATGATTTCGTTCTCACGATAAAGGGGAAATTCCGGTAAATGGGGACTTCCGGTAAATGGGGACTTTCGGTGAAGTGACTCTTGGTAAAAAGGGACTATCGGTAAAGGGGAGCTTCCGGTGAAGGGGGTCTTCCGAACGGTGACGTCACACTTCAGCAATCTTCTTCCTTTTCGCCGATTGCAAACTGAGGATCAATGATTCAATATTTACTTTATGTGACTGTATCTTGTTGGTGTGGACGTTAATTATTTACGAGGAATAGAGTAATTAGATAGCTACGTTAGCAGTCGAAACAAATAGTCTCCTTCCTTCGTCATCTTGAAAGGTAGCCGGGCCTTTGTATCGTAGCGACACGATCGTTCAGCTTGCAATGATAGAGACACGTGAATAGTTGTCCCGCAAGGTGTTAAAAGGTATCTATCATTGCAAGTTCAACGTTCGTCTCGCTTCGATTCAAAGGCCCAGCTACCTTTCAAGATGGTGCAGTGAACTGTGAAGGGACTATTGGTAAACTTTGGGCAAAAAGTACAAGTTAATTACCTTAAAAAAATTCGGTTTAACATAAATAAAAACTTAGTACTTGACATGTTATCTGCCAAATATCTCTGATATCTTTTCTTTTGACTGCAGGAAATGCGTCCATCCAATGTTTCCTTGGCAAGATAAAAGGTAATAATTAGTAGGGCACTTGTGTCTGGATAAATACATTGAGACGTTAAAAAAGTGATTTATTTATTTATTTATTTATTTATTTATTTATTTATTTATTTATTTATTTATTTATTTATTTATTTATTTATTTATTTATTTATTTATTTATTTATTTATTTATTTATTTATTTATTTATTTATTTATTTATTTATTTATTTATTTATTTATTTATTTTAAGATCGTGACTGATGTTGAAATTTATGTTCTTTTATAGTGATGTCCTAGTCCCTGGGTCAAACACAGAGGTCGCTAAACAGTTCCTAAGATGCGTCCTTATAAAGCTGGCACCGAATGGTATTTTCTCTGAACTCTTCCGTACCTCTTTTGACGGTAAGTTGACTGCTGTAAACCCATTTTAAAGGATCTATAGGTGAGCGTTGTGTTTACAAGTGTTGGTATTGTGATGCTAATTTGCCAACCATTTTAACCCGGGGGGGGGGGTACTCCGCTAGGATTTGGGTAGGGGTGTTCCGCTGGGATCCTAAAACGGTGACCCTGTTTATGACAGAAAAAAAACAAATTCGTATACCCTGTTTATGACAAGGGATAAAAATGGGACCCTGTTTATGACAGTTTAGGACTCTGTTTATGCCACGAAAACGTGCTGAATTTCACGAAAGACGAAAGACCGCGCTGCTCATCGTATTACCTAATTAATATACCTGAATATGACAAAAAAAAAACTAAGGAAATTGTGAAATGGGGTAAAAATATACCCTGTTCATGACAGAAAACTCAAAAACCCATACCCTGTTTATGACAGAAAGCTCGAAAAACCATACCCTGTTCAGCGGATCATCCCCGTATAGTAAATATATGGGAGTACCCCCCCCCCCCCCCCCCCCCCGGGCATTTTAACAACAGATTTGTTGATTTTCTTAGTTCTAATAACAATGGTTGGTTGGCAAAACCATAACAAAATACGTCACTGTACGTCCACCTATTTTTTAATTCCGGCAGCTCTGTATACACCTATTTCAGTAACGTTGATAATGGAGATCTGAAATGGTTGAACTGAGACCGATAGGAATTGTGGGTATCAAAATGAATCTGTGAATTAGGCTTATAATGGTTGTTTTTGTTTCAGACGAACTTCTGTTGAAATCTGTCGCCTATGCACTGAATGATTACTCGGCGTTCGATCAGATGTCACCTATTGCTTATTTATTAGAGGTATATACAGCCATTTCAAAAAACGTTGAATTCTGAATAGAGCATGCTGAATAGCGCATTTTCGTTTGTTTGTTTGTTTGTTTGTTTGTTTGTTTGTTTGTTTGTTTGTTTGTTTGTTTGTTTGTTTGTTTGTTTGTTCGATTATTTGTTCGCTTGTTTGTTAGTTAGTTAGTTAGCTTGCTAGTTCGTTCGTTCGTCCGTTCGTTTGTAATTGAGCTTGTTTGTTGTTTTTGTTCGTTAGTTGTTTGTTTGTTTGTTTGTTTGTATACTACTTCGTTTGTTAGTTAGTTAGCTTGCTTGTTTTGTTTTGTTTGTTCGCTCTTTCGGTTTTTTATTGTTGTTGTTTGTTTGTTTGTTAATTTTTATTGATATTATGTTCCAGGACATTCTTGGGTTCAGGACGTTAGCTGATCGTGTAATGCTACTTCTAACCAACCTGTCCACGTATTTCAAATACGCGTCTAAAGAGACAACAAGCGCCTGGTCTAGTCAGCTGTCACACTTCGAGAACTTCTTCAGAAAACTTCCTTCTGCGCTTCCTGAAAACGTAAGTGATACATCAACATTACAGTTTGTGCAGCAAAACTAAATATGTATTATCTTATTGCACTATTTTATACAAACTTGTGGATATTACTGGAGCAGAAAAAGCTAAATGTCTATTGCAGATACATGAGAAAAATATCATGCATATGCGGGAATTGAACCCCACGATTTCGGCTTTCTAGTCCGATGTATTAACCACCACACCACAAGGACCAACCACGTTGGATATGCAGCTGGACAATGTAGTATAGGGCAAAAGTTTCCACCAAAACTCTCATGTACACAAGAGGGAAGTTGCAGTGACTTGTCGCCTAATATGTACCAGCCTTATAAATCTCTCTTACTCACATATTCAATGATTGTTTATTGTTTTCAGTGTGACATCACTCCTGCCTTCCAGATAATGAGTTGTATCTTAACAGCGGCCAATTCAACGTTCAAGGTAATAAACTTTTCACGTTCTCATAGAACAAGCTCAGCCTCGATAGCGTCACCATACTACAGCCCTTGGAATTTTGAAGTGTTTCAATTCTTGGATACATTCCTTAAATTGCCTACCCTGGGTACCAGAGGTTATTTTCTACATGCTTTAGCGTTTGTAAATTTGACGGTTTGTGATGCAGCTAGAATTCAACCTCAGGCCCAAAGAGCTTATAAACTCACTTCTATGTTGATTTGATTAATTAACACTTAATTATAGTTATATTTGGGAACCTAATTTCGTCAAGTTGTCAAATTACGTCCAATCAAAGCTCTTCAAAGACTTTAAAAACCAATAAGAATATACAAATACTAGATCAAGAAACCCTCTAGTTTTTAAGGGAAAATAAAATACCGTGAGCTGTAGTCAAATTGTAAAGAATATATCACATGCTATCGAGGCTGAGGTTGTGGACCAGAACCGTTTAAAGGTTCTTAACCTTACTCGATGGGCGTAGCTGATCGGGTGTACAAATCTGTACCTTTTGCTTATTTAACCATCAGTCTAATTAGGTTTATGTTTGTATTAGGTCCTGCTTCATCCGTTTGGTCAAGTCATTGCTTTTGGTATCAACAAGGCATCGTTCCAGCTCCAAGATTTGTTAGATCTGTGTTCTAAATGTAACGAGACCTTTCCAAAGGTATCAAGCTATTGTGTAGATGATTATAGCATAATGCTAATAGATAATATTGGTATTACAGCATAACGCGCCTTACCGTGGCCACCCAATTAAAATTTTGTACAAGTTAGCTTTAGCGTTCAAAAGTTTCTCTTTACCAATTGTTTGCTACACCTTTTCAAGTTTAAACATCCTGGTAGGTTTTTCAGCCACTTATAAACTTCACTCTTGTCTTCGCTTTGAACATTTCAAAGTGTATAAATACTTTGACACTAGTCGTGTCTTTTATATTAAGGTCACATTCTCGCTTTCTGATTGGTTAACTTGTACAAAACTTTAATTAGGTGGCCACGGTAAGGTGCGTCGCGCTGTAATGCAGACGATACTATAGGGACCTTTGTTAAAGGTTTTGATATATCGAACAGAAAAAAGAATGAGATTTTTAAAAATATAATAAAGGGGGCAACCGGGATTGAACCGGTGACCTCTCGATCTGCAGTCGAATGCTCTACCACTGAGCTATACCCCCGACTTGTTGAAAGAAATGATACTGCACTCAATAATTTATAATAGTAGATTATTATCAGTAAAGAATGAGATTTTCAAAATTGGAATGAAGGGGGCAACTGGGATGGAACCGGTGACCTCTCGATCTGCAGTCGAATGCTCTACCACTGAGCTATACCCCCGACTTGTTGGTAGAAAAGGAAAGACAATAAATAATTGATAATAATAGATAGTTGTTATGCGATTTTCAAAATAGAATAAAGGGGGCAACCGGGATTGAACCCGCGGTGACCTCTCGATCTGCAGTCGAATGCTCTACCAGCTATACCCCAGACTTGTTGGTAGTAAAGAAAAGACAATAAATTATTGATAATAATAGATAGTTGTTAACAAAATGATGAAATGTTTAAAAATAGAAGGAAGGGGGCAACCGGGATTGAACCGGTGACCTCTCGATCTGCAGTCGAATGCTCTACCACTGAGCTATACCCCCGACTTGTTGGTGATAATTACTAATTACTGGACATTGTTTAGGAGCGCGACAAGCTGTGTCTTACCCGAGTGGTTGTTCAAGAGATAATGCAGGCTGTACGATTCAGATCATATCTTCCTGATTCCAACCTACATGCATTACTGCAGGTAAAGAAATGATAGCAATAATGATGTTATCAAATATAACCATATCAAATACATTTGAAACGATGGATATTTGACGTGCTTTCGGATGATTATTTACGTTATTTATATAGCGCTAACTCCTACATGATCAAACGCGCGCTACATGAAGTTACTTTAAGGCGAAGATGTGCTCATTTTACCCCTTCCGTCCACCAGAGCATCTTTTACAGCGTTTTAATTTTATAAGGTTATAAAACCGCTTTTTAGAATTTGTGCACAAATGATTTGATATGATTTGACGAGGTGGCCGAGCGGTTAAGGCGTTGGACTGCTAATCCAATGGGCTCTGCCCGCGTGGGTTCGAATCCCATCCTCGTAGATTTTTTATAGTTTTATTTATAGTTTTAAAGATCCATGGTCACTTGCATACCAGCATGCACCGCGAGAAAGACTGAATTTCAGACATTTTGATATATTTTACGATGTGACTGGCTATTTAATAGCCTGAGAAAACAGACGTTGTTTCGCTCCTCGTCCCCTCGCGGGGGGACGAGGAGCGAAACAACGTCTGTTTTCTCAGGCTAGCCTAATGGCACAGCGTAATCGCTAAGGCCAGGAATCGAACCTTGACCATAAGGCCCAGAATAGAGAATTACTTTTCCCTCAATTTATTGGCATCAGCTATTTAGATTGTGGTTTAATATTTCTATCGCTCTATGTTCTTTTCAGTTCCTTGCCATCGATGCTGGCAGCAGAGTAACAATTGGTGGGAACAGAGACAATACCGAGTATTCGCTACCTTTCGGGGTAAGTCTCATATGAATTTATTTGAACTATATTCGTATTAGAGTGAATGGTCTGATCCCAGGTGTAATCGATGTAGATGATGTATGATCGTCCGGGGTGGTGTAGTCTTGAGAAAGACTGATGTTGTTAGTAGTCACTCAATGGCCAGTCTGCGTTGTTAACGCACCAAATGTTTATACATTCAAAGAACAGGCATCATTGTTTGTTACTATTAGAGACATTTAAACAGTGTTGGATACTTCTATTGTAATTCTATTATAAGCACGAAATAAACTGAAACTGAAACTAAGATAAAATACTAAAATCGTGCCAACTACTTTTGACAAAGATTTTAAGTGTAAAGTCATCAATTGGAGTCACTTAAAGGTTTTAGACCTCAATTCTTTTGTCTTTCTACATTCAAAGTCATCAATTGGAGTCACTTAAAGGTTTTAGACCTCAATTCTTTTGTCTTTCTATATTCAAAGTCATCAATTGGAGTGTTTTAAAGGTTTTAGACCTCAATTCTTTTGTCTTTCTACATTCAAAGTCATCAATTGGAGTCACTTAAAGGTTTTAGACCTCAATTGTTTTGTCTTTCTATATTCAACGTTGAGTATAAAACCCCCGCTAAACCGGACAATTTCCTTAGTCACAGCACTGTCCGATATAGAGGGGTTTTGCTGTATTAATCTTTAAACTAATGTTTTTCATGTTTTCTTCAAGTCCCGTACTCGTGCTGTGGACTGCATACAAAGTTATCTATTCGAGATTGTCGAGTTCATCAGAGACTGGCATTTTACATCTCGGTCAAGTAGTGTGAGTATATAATTATATAATAATAATGATTGCTAGTTTATATATAGCGCATTTCCAGAACTGCTCCATGCGCTTACTAAACGTGTTCGAGTTGAGAGTATATCAAGGCGCATTAAACTGCCACCATACAACCCATGTATGAACACGGAGTTCTTTTACGTCCCTCAATGTTGTTAAGATTTTTTTTATTTTTATTTTTGTTTGTTTGTTTGTTTGTTTGTTTGTTTGTTTGTTTGTTTGTTTGTTTGTTTGTTTGTTTGTTTGTTTGTTTGTTTGTTTGTTTGTTTGTTTGTTTGTTTGTTTTATTTTATTTATTTATATATATTTTTTTTTGAGAGAGAGAGAGACGGCCAAATAGCTCATTATAACATCTGCTAAAGACATTATGGAGTGGCCAATATGGAGAATCATTATAATCAAAACTCTTAAGGCTAAGGCCTATAACACTGTTGAGTAAAATTTACCGCTCTTGGAAGATATCTGAAATACTCGACACTTATTGGCTAATACAAGGGTAAATCTTAAGACCCAGACGGCTTCAACATTTGCTTCAACATTGGTTCGATTTTGTTGAGCGCTGTAAAATGGTTGTTGCAATTGAACGATGTTGAACGTAGGGGGATAAACGGTTTCAATGACAATTTTAAAGTGGGGTGGCAAACGGCTTCAACATTGCCATTTTTAAAACATTTAGGAACTGTTTGTTTAGACGAACAATCCTTTGCGCGCTTCGAAGCGAGATCACTTGTAAACCTTGCATTATTATTATTATTATACTTCTTGGATACTCTTCTAGGAAAACAA
>OX459098.1:2813585-3266085 GCA_949775045.1 Metridium senile
ATTTATCCGGTGGATAGCGCTATTCAGGCTTCGTACAACCGGCCCCAGTATATTACACGCTATCCAGGCTGAGATTGAAGGAAGACAACTGTGAATCGGTGTATTCCGTAATATATTGTTTTAAAAGAAAAGAAAAGGAATGGAGGTTGTTGTGATGATTTGTAAATTTTCTCGGCATTTGTTATTATAATGTTTTGATGGTTTAAATGCGGTATCAACTTACAGGTGTCGGGGAATACCTGCTAAATATATTTTAGACGCTTTTGACTTCGCTTTTAAACTGTCATGCAAAAATAATATTTTATAATTTCTTGAAAAACTCATTGAAAAAATGTTTATATGGAAACATGAATGTATTGGTTAATTGGTATATTTGGACTTTTTTTAAATATTGCAAACGTGCTTCTTAGACAAAATAAAAAATTAGAGAACATTTATTTTCATATTTTAGGGTCAATACCAGCTTTTTTAAAACTATTTTCAACGAGAAAAAATATTTTACTATTTTGTTTTTATCACGAATTCAATTCAATTTAATTTGTTGTATTTTTCTCTTGTATTTAAATTTATTTGAGGTTGCTTTCGTATTGATCATAAATTTAAAGCCAATTTAGATATTCAATAGAATATACATACGAATGTAAATGATTTTGTCATGTCATAAATCGTTTTGGTCTGAAGTTTGTAAATGAGGTTTATGAGAATAATATCGCAGGAAACAACATTTTACTTTTATGTTATCTGAAGCTCTCGAAAGGAAACAGTTTTATTTTCATAATTAAGGGCTAGAAACTATTTATGTTACTATGAATAAAACATGAATTACTTTTGGTTTCTGCTGGTAGTGTGTATGCAAGCCGGGTAAGCCGACATAAATGCATCAACAAGAAGCAAAATGGTTCGCGAAAGTGACTGGCAGCTTACTCGAAACTCTCTGGTCGCTAGGAATTCGTACATGTTCAACAACGACTTGATATCTGATGTGAATTTCGTTGTATACAGTCAGAAATCGGGATGTAAAGTGTTTGTACCAGCGCACAAGTATGTCTTGGCCATAAGTAGTCCTGTATTTCTCGCCATGTTTTACAGTGATTTAGCAGTAGCAGGCAACACTGTAGACTTACCAGACTGCGACTCCGAAGGACTTACTGAGTTTCTGAGGTACATCTACTGCGATAGAGTTGAGCTGGCGCTTCCTTCTGCTATACAAGCTCTGTATCTGGCTAAGAAATATCTCGTGCCAGCGTTGGCTAAAATTTGCGTGGCGTACATCAAAGAGAATGCTACCGCAATAGACGCACTGGATATGCTACCTTATGCTTTGAAACTCGACGAACAAGAACTAGCAGAAAAATTATTGCAAATTATCGATGATAATCCAGATGTTGTTTTCTCAAGTCGTTCTTTCTTAGACGTGAATGATGATTTGCTGGAAAACATTCTAAACAGAGACACACTGTGTGTAAAGGAAATCGAGCTCTTCAAATCAGTACAAAGATGGCTGTCACACAACTACATGCCTCATTCGCTGTCACGCGCATCGTCACGCAAGAGCAAACCAAATCATTCGGAGTTTGAATCAGAAACTCCTATGAAACGCGTTTATAGCGGTATGTGTGCGTGTAAATGTGAGAACCAATGTAATTGCGTGACATCCATGTTGCCTTCTTCGTCATCTAACTCGCAAACAAGCTTCAAAATACCAAAAAGTCACGCATCACAAACTGTCACCGAGTCACGCCAATGCGATCGAAATCGAAATCAACTAATTATTCCTTCGACGACGTTGAGCTTCACGAGATTGTGTGACGTCACGAGTCGACTCCTGAAGACTATCCGCTTCCCGTTGATGTCTGAGGAAGACTTTAAGAGTCACGTGATCCCTTCCAACCTACTTTCACATCAAGATATCGTTGATTTGCTAGTGAATTTTGGTCCAGTTCCAAACCAACTTGTGAAATACCCGTCGACTCCAAGGAAAGGCGCCTTACGAAGGTGTGCTCGATTCGCTACTGTTTCTCGCTGGTTTCTCTATTCAGGCAGCCAATCAGAGTCGGTCATAATGTCGGTGAATACCCCGATAAAATTGTATGGTATCCGACTATACGGCCAAGAAAACTGTCATTATCGGGTCAAACTCAACGTATATCGGCGTGAAATCCCAAACGAAAAACACTCGAAAGAAGGATGTTACAAGTCCGAGATTAGAGGATCTGACGGTTACCATGGCTACGACGTCGTCTTTGATCTTCCCTTTCGCATTGAAAACGACGCTGATTACGCCATAGATGCTGTGATCGCGGGCCCACCCTCGGCGTATGGCAAGGAAGCACATAGATCTTTAGAGTGCGGAAAGGTTAAGCTAGACTTCAAAGGCGAAGAAAACTCTCTTTTTCAAAACTTTGGTGTCGGACAATTTGCAGAGGTTATATTTTTTGAATTATAACAAAAACGTTTTTATACATATATTTTAAAGAACTTTATTTCTCAGAGTTACCCTAGAATTAGTGTTTGTATTTAGCGTTTGTTATTCTGTCTTTTAAATATCTTTCTACTTTCAAAGAAGCCTGCAGAACAGGCTTTCTTGTGGAGTTTGGGAGGAAATCGAGCTTTGGGACTCCTCTGTTATATGAGTACCCGCGAGAAGCATGGGGCCTAGACAAAAAAAGTTCCATGTCTCGCTCGTTGCAACACAGGAATCCCAAAACCCACAAGATTGCATGTATTGCATACTTTTTACAAACCGACATGTTTTCAATTGCCAGGGTATATCTCAGTTGATATTATTAATATAATTATATGTCATAACGGCGTTGTTCGAAAATTTGCATAAATTATATGTTTTAATTATATATAGGAAGAAAATTTTTTTTCTGAAATAATTTACCAGAAAATTTGATATAAATTTGATGTTATCCTAGCATTTGTATTACTAAGTTGTTTTCCGGTCTTTTTGGGTGGGTTTCCTGTGGTGGCTTACTCTGGATACGAGCTGATTGATATGCATGTATGTTTATTTAGTACATACATTTATATAAGACACTTGAACATATGTTACATTATTTTAAGTCAACATTTTTTACGGTGTTACAAATTTCATTCTATTACCTATCGTTTATATCAAACACCGACGCAGCCTATACTAGTTTACTCACTAGTTTGCATTTTTTTACGGTGCTACAAATTTCATTCTATTACCTATCGTTTATATCAAACACCGACGCAGCCTATACTAGTTTACTCACTAGTTTGCATTTTTTTACGGTGCTACAAATTTCATTCTATTACCTATCGTTTATATCAAACACCGACGCAGCCTATACTAGTTTACTCACTAGTTTGCATTTTTTTTACGGTGCTACAAATTTCATTATATTACCTATCGTTTATATCAAACACCGACGCAGCCTATACTAGTTTACTCGCTAGTTTTTAGTTACATTATTTTAGGTAATTGATAATATAAAGGCTGGAATTTCTATTGAAAATGAAATCGGATAAATCTACTTGAATTTCTAAGGCTATTGAAAATGAAAACGAACTGCTATTTACACAACCACATTCCTAGAGCCTTCAGGCTCTGCCATTTTGATATTAAATATTGATTTTAAAAATTAAAACATTTGCACTGGAAAATATGTCATAAATATTGCCTTCAATGTG
This sequence comes from Metridium senile, assembly GCA_949775045.1. Taxonomy (NCBI): domain Eukaryota; kingdom Metazoa; phylum Cnidaria; class Anthozoa; order Actiniaria; family Metridiidae; genus Metridium; species Metridium senile. The sequence continues at coordinate 2,817,249 of OX459098.1, forward strand.
TGTTAGAAGTGACTTAGAAGTTAGAGCCATGTTATCAAACCAAAATTGTAACTACCTCTACTACCTGGAGTACAAACACTAAAGGCGTGCAAAACTTATCACTATTTAATACTAAATAGTACTAATTAAACAATAGAAAACAATAGAATTTGTGGGGTTGGACAAATACCAAAAAAACATTCGAGCACAGAAGAAAGAAAAAATCGTGCACAGCAACAATGACAAAAACATATTCGTGTAAGTTGAACAAAAAATTCCTGCACATACGTAAAATGGGAAAAAAATATCCTGTAAAAAAAATTTGCTCAACCCCCCCCCCCCCCCCCCTCAAAAATCTAATAGTCCGTCCCTTAGTAATCTAATAACAAAGGAATAACAAAAGAAATAGTTCAGCTTGAGTGATCTTCTTTTTGTCTTTTAATTAATTCCTTTCCCACTAAATTACAAAAGTCAGGACAACGTTCTTGCAAATAGGTGTATGTTGCACGCTTTTATTGTTTGCACTTTAATAGTTTCTATTTATTGACTATTTAGCCACTGTCACTCGACCAGAAATAACATATAAAAAAATATGTAGAATGAACGAGAAATCAAATGCAGCACGAGGTAACAGCCAATCAGAGTCCAGGATTTTGTAATGTGCTCGAAGTTTGAATATTAAGCACAAATAGATGATCCTTTATAGACCCTAAGCAAAAAGAGCAAGAGACTGGGAAGGAGCGACACAAAACACCACGAACAATAAAAGCCAAATCTCTGTAAATTCAAAAAGGTGTAGCTTATTATCATTTTATGTTACCTAATTGAAATTTTGGAATACCACTAATTTCGATGTGCTCTTTCTAATAAAAGCAATGGTGTCTTCTAATACAGATTAAGTGAGATATAACCTTTTTGCATAAGGCATATATCAATATTATTATTATTATTAAACGTTTTCTTATTAGTCCTAGGGAACTCCAAGAATGTGTCAGCAATATGAGACTGCTGACATGGATTCTACAAGGATCGCTGTCTCACATAGTCAATTCCAAGACAGTTCATGCTGCGTGTCAGCCAATCCCTTTAGAGGAAAATGTTAACGTTGCAAAGTACGTTGTTATTATTCTACACAGCTTTGCTGAACCTTTGAAGGTGAGCTTTTCTTTACAACAAAAATATTTTAGATATTTAGTGAGATAGCTCTGGATTTGTTTCAAAAACGTATTAATAATTCATAAAGAATTCACAACCGTGGAGGAGGTTGTATATCCCATACAGATTCGTCCTGGTTTGCATAAGTTTTAACTTGAATTTTCTCGGCGAGATTTAGTTTTATCTTGACAATTTAATTAAAATATGAAAGAACTTATGTTGGAGTTTCATAAGTACTATACAGCATTCATATATATATATTCGTATACTCGTATTCGACTCGCGACTGTATATCTTATTCAGATCGACCACTCGTTTGTTGGTTTGTTTGATTGATTGACTGCGTAACTGACTGACTGACTGACTGACTGACTGACTGACTGACTGACTGACTGACTGACTGACTGACTGACTGACTGACTGACTGACTGACTGACTGACTGACTGACTGACTGACTGACTGACTGACTGACTGACTGACTGACTGACTGACTTTCTAGAAATTCAAGTGGAGACCAAGTTTTTGTTTTTGCTCGAGTGCCGTGACTTGAATCCATTGTTTTAAAGCATTTGCATAAAACTGTAATATAACAACTATTGATTGACAGATCAATTGATACACTGTGTGATTAATATACATTTTTCCCATTTTCATTTTCAGGATTCTCTCAACATAACAGCTCTTTACCACGCATTTCATCTCTGTGAGGTTAGAAATTTGACTCTAAACTTATTACTCAAAATAAAAAATTTTAAAAGTAACTACTACAATGCTAGAGTGCAAATTGTGTATGAACTCGGAGAAAAGAAGGATAACATTTACAAAAACGGTGAAGGGGGCAATCGGGATTGAACCGGTGACCTCTCGATCTGCAGTCGAATGCTCTACCACTGAGCTATACCCCCGACTTGTTGGTAGAAAACAAAAGACAATAAATAATTTATAATGATAGATTATTATCAGTAAAGAATGAGATTTTCAAAAATAGAATGAAGGGGGCAACCGGGTTTGAACCGGTGACCTCTCGATCTGCAGTCGAATGCTCTACCACTGCAGAGCTATACCCCCGACTTGTTGATACAAAAGAAAAGACAATAAATAATTGATAATAATTTATTAATAATAAAAAAAGAAGGGTAAAATTTTAAAAACAATGAAGGGGGCAACCGGGATTTAACCGGTGACCTCTCGATCTGCAGTCGAATGCTCTACCACTGAGCTATACCCCCGACTTGTTGATATACAAGAAAAAGACAATAAATAAATGATAACAATTTATTACTAATTAAAAAGAAGGGTAAAGTTTTAAAAAGAACGAAAGGGGCAATCGGGATTGAACCGGTGACCTCTCGATCTGCAGTCGAATGCTCTACCACTGAGCTATACCCCCGACTTGTTGGTAGAAAACAAAAGACATTGTCAATAAATAGAGGCTGGTTTGCAAATTATATTTTGTTCGTTATAGTTGTGGTCGTTGTACTGTGATATCATCAAGTTAAACGGCGAGTACAGTGAACAATCGTCTCCTATCGTACTAGAATTCTGGGGAATAGTTACACCGGGAATACTACATCTCCTTACGAAATCCAAAGAGGTAAGACGCACAACTCATATACATACACTATACATAATGCGAAACTAGCGAGTAAACTAGTATAGGCTGCGTTCCTTTTACTCCGACGAAGGGCTAAAGCTCGAAACATCAGTAAATTTAAGTCAACATTTTTTACGGTATTACAAATTTCACTGATTAAATTATCTATCATACATAATGCGTCGCCATATGTGAATAGTTCCTTGTGACATTTTGAAAGGTAGCCGCGCCTTTGCATCAAAACCATTGCAAGTTCACCGTTTGTCTCGCTTTGATGCAAAGGCCCGGCTACCTTTCAAGATGGCGCAGGGAACTGTGAAGGGGACTATTAAGTATGTTTGGTGTGATGCTCTCTCCTATGCCACAAGGTTTTTTCTCCAGGTTCTCCGGTTTTCCTCCTTCCATAAAAATCAACATATGAGCTAAGTGTAATATTTTTAGATTATTGAATTTAGTATGTGTGTTAGTGTGGAAGGGAGGGGGGGGGGGGGGGGCACCTTGAATGGGAGTTGTTGTCCCCTTGTGTCCTCCTGGGCTTTGCCCGAAAAAGGATCAAATTTAATTCATACGATGTATATTGTTATTTCAATAATATATAATGTTTTAATAAAGGTATATATTTGCTATTCCTGTAGATGTGTGATCTTATTGGACACAATTTCTTGAATCTTCTTGAAGCGTTACAGGAGTGTAATTGTACGTCGTTACCTAAGGTACGTGACATTGCTATTGTAGCGTGACTTTAAATGACATAGTTCGATCACACAAGTGTAATTGTACGTCGTTACCTTAGGTACGTGACATTGCTATTCTAGCGTGACTTTAAATGACATAGTCACGCAAGTCTAAATATGCACAATGATTTTCTTTTGTTTTACAGTTGTATCCGATGTGGCATTCAATCTTGACTTTCTGTTTCTCATTGAAAGGGGTAAGTAGTTAGACTGATTTTCAGAGCGGGCCTGGGTCCTACAGCGTCCGCTGTGAAAATCAGGCTAGTGAGTAGTTTGGAAGGCTCTGGAATAAATATCAGACTAATACACCTTTTTAGTCTCTACTCCATTGTTTTCTCTATTTTACTATTACTTTATTATTTTTCGGGATTTGGGGCTCCTGTGTTATTTGTTTATTAACGAGCGAGAAATGGAACCGAGCTAGGCCCCATATTTCTCGCTACACGTAAAAGAACAGGAACCCCGAATACGTTTTTCACCAAACTCCACAAGACTACTTTCACTTCGATTATTAAATTTTGTTTCACGAATTTAGCACCTTCGCTCGAATAAAAAGATTATTAAAATATGATAGATATTTATACACTAGAGGCTAATATGAAAAGAAAAGTATGGAACTTTCAAAAAATAGAGTGAGGGGGCAACCGGGATTGAACCGGTGACCTCTCGATCTGCAGTCGAATGCTCTACCACTGAGCTATACCCCCGACTTGATATTAACACAGCATTAGATGATATTCATCATAAACTCCCAATAGTATACAGAGCCATTTGCACGTGCTCCAAACAACTCCCCCCCCCCCCCCCCCCCCCAAATTACAACCAATGTCACTCTGATAACATTGCAATTGCAATTATGTAGTATTTTAAAAAGAACAGGAGTTTCAAACGTATAGATTATGCGGTATACAATGCTTTCCTCGTGACCAGAGAGGAGTATCGGACAAAATGGTCATGAATTATTAATTAGTTTTTTAATAGTCCTTTTCACAGTTCGGTTCAGTAACCACGAATGATAGTTTCTGGTCGAGGTTCGCGTTGCTGCGCATGATAAATTATAGTTTTTCTATGCGCAACAACGCGAACCTCGACTTTGAACTATTATTCGTGGTCACTGAACGGAACTGTGAAAAGGTCTATTGTATTCATTGTCGTGTGATCTATTCTTATTCAGGGATCTGAAGGCTCCCATAATCGTCTTAGGAAGGCACAGACTCGTAAAAGAGCAAACAAAGAAACCCGTACGGTAATATCAAAATGGCTGAAGCAACTACGATTTAAAATAGCACTAGTTGAACAATCAGGCGCTAATGGACAAGCCTTGATTATATAATCATAAGAGACAGGACAGCCTCGTCCCCAGGCTCTCCCTTCTGTTTTTTTCCCCTTCAAAATGGCGGCACTCCAAGTGTCCACTCCCTTCGAGTGCCGCCATTTTGAAAAAAATGAGAAGCTAGAGCCTGGGAACGAGGTTGCTAACAGGATGCGTGAAAGGTCGTTTTCCCGACATGCATTGCACCGCAACAAATCTGGTTGAAAATCCTAACTCGATTTGACTAATTCGAAGGGAATTAAATAAGAGCGAAAACAAACAAATAAACAAACAAACGTGTTTTTTTTTTTCTATGGTTTTGAGTACTTGATTTCCCTTGTGTATTGTTACTAAAGCTGTTCCAGTTGAGTGATAGTGACTAATAGTCACTAAATAAAAACTATTAGTTAGTAACTATTTAGATTTTATTTCATGGACATAGTGTAAGCACTCTATGACCGTGCAAGAAAATAGACCATTTAGTTTATGGTAGATGATAAAGAACAAAAGAAAACAATGGGTTTAGTGTTCACTACTAACTATTAGTTTACCTATCCTTTCACGGTCATATGAAAATCACTCTATTACAACTTTACTTGTCTTTAATAGTGACTAATAGTCACTAAATAAGAACTATTACACAGTAGCAATATCATTTTATTTCAAAGATATAGTGTTAGAGCTCTATAGGGGAACTATAGTATTTAATGTATTGGTGAGACCTGTCAATAACCAGTAAGAAGCCTGGATGAAGTTATCCACTGGATAAGAGTTATCCAGTGTTTTGAATTTGTATACTATTAGGTTGTATCCGTTGGATAGGGATTTAACCGGTGGATATCTCTATTCAGGCTTTGTACAACCAACTCCAGGGGCCAGTTGTAAGAAGCCTGGATAAAGTTATCTACTGGATAAGAGTTATCCAGTGTATAGAATTTGTCTAGGTTTTATCCTTTGGATAGGGATTTATCCGGTGGATTGCGTTGTTCAGGCTTCGTACAACCGGCCCCAGGACGGTAGTCTGAGAAAGCAAACAGTCTTTCGCTCCTATTCTACCCGCAGTTGGGGGAGAGGAGCGAAAGAACGGGTTCGTGTGTGTCAGGGCACAGGAAGCCCGACAATAAAAACGGGTTTGGCGTGAGAGACTAGTGCCAATGTGCAAACTTGAAGTGTGTAACAAAGCTTTTACGACCTTTTTAAAAACTGTTGTAGATAAATTGCGGGCTCACAACCGGGGCGATATTATATAATGATGTATATAAAGATATTAATGAGGAAAGACATATCAACCAATAAAAATCTAGTCAAACAAATTTCAAATTATTGTAGTTTTTGTACGCGGTTGATTAAAGTGGGCATTAGTTTGTTTTGTTGTTGGTGTCCTTGAGTTGTTTTTAAACATGTGTTCTTTTGTTTGGTTGTTAAATTAAATTTCAAATATATTCTTGGTTTTCACCTATCACGTGACCATATTGAAAGTCCTTAAATTGTCGCTTAAACTGTAAACAATCACTGAATTCCTTAAGCACATACTTTATTTAGCAGTGTTAGCAAATATGAGGTCAGAAGAATGAATATTGGCAGAGTTATAGTCAAGCTATTACTAAAGATTTTTAGTAAGAAATGTATGGCAAAAGCATTTCCGGTTGTGTTGATTATATCATTAACCAGATCTTTTCTGCGATGCAAATAGCAACCTAGGCCACATTAGCTTAAAGCCAGATGACCAATTTATGATTTGCTCAAATTTGAGCTTAAATGGACTAATTGTGACCGAATACAATGCCAGTGAATATGCGCATTGATTACAGTGAAATGTATGGCACCGCCATGTTGGTGTCCTTCTGAGCAGCAAACACAGCAAACACAACATTTAGCACAAATGACACAATGGGTTATAGATACAATGAACCACAACCATTAACTAGTACATGACACAATGGGTTGTATATACAATGAACCACAACCATTAACTAGTACATGCATGACACAATGGGTTATAGATACAATGAATCACAACCATTAACTAGTACATGACACAATGGGTTGTATATACAATGAACCACAACCATTAACTAGTACATGACACAATGGGTTATAGATACAATGAACCACAACCATTAACTAGTACATACATGACACAATGGGTTGTATATACAATGAACCACAACCATGAACTATTATTTTAATTAAAATTCATAATGGTTAAAATAGTATTTTGTGTAGAGTCAAATGACTATAAACATTATCTGAAAGGTTTCTTGTTACTGAATAAACGTCGATAAACCGCTCAAATATTGAGTTATCAGTTGACAATTGATAAAATTAAAGTTTATAATTTGAATGAATAATAATCGAAATAAAGGCTTAATATAAACGGTCTAAATCCACTGAATCAATAACTGCATCACACAAGGTTGTAAGGCGTGAAGTAAAAGTATTGAGTGCGCATGACTGCAACTGGTTATGTCGCCGCAAGCCAAAAGTTACGCAGGCTCTGGGAACAAGATTGTGAGCAAACGTATTTCACATAAAATTTGGGGATTGAAATATGTAAGTTGAATTGACTGAATTTGTACGAATTGACGTAAACCACTATACAGCCAGTACTTTACATGAACCACCACCACATCCCATGCAGTCTTGAAATAAAAATAATTATACTATTTCCATCGTTAAATTGTTAGACTTCGCGTCTGCTCGGATAAGGACGTTAAATCTGAGGTCCCGTCTCTCCACACTACTCACTAACCTGCATTTAAAGAACCACAGGGGACGTAACAAACCCTGGCCGTGACCACCCTCAGTGGTCATACTAAAAAATACTTTTAACCCTCATTGTAAACGGTATATATACGTACGAAAAATATTCAACATAAGGAATGCGCATTTTAGCATATATATTTCACATGGGGTCTATGTTGATATTTCTACTTAATTAGGCACTTACTGCATTAGTGCTTATAAACCAGTAACAATAAAACACTTTAAATATGTCTATTGTAATCCATGTTTAATTCTTTATTATATTGTCCAATACATGACGAATCTCAATTCATACAAGTTTAACAAGCTTATTAATTAGCTGACAAAGTTACTACCCACATTACAAATGTCACCTACTAATGGTTGAGAACACTATGGTGTTTTATCTGATCGGTTAGCCATGACGTCATCACTTGCATGTTAGAATACACTCCATACTTATGGGGACGTGCACATTCATGTCCCCATGAGACAATCCCTGTTAGAAACCAACGACCATTATCTTGACATGCTAGTGGACCACCGCTATCATACTGACAGGCATCAACCTTGCCTTCCTGGAAACCAGCACATAGGGCCCTTCCATGGATGGTACCATTGTACGAACGAGCTAAGTTACATACCCAAGTAGGAACCAATTTAACCTCGGCTTCATTCAGAGCTTCTGGTTGAGCGCCATTAAATTGAGTATGTCCCCAGCCAGTAATGGAACATACTTTTCCCCAGGGGAACCTTTTCCCTGGGGGCAAAAGACAGATCGGGGACACGTATCTGTCATAGATTGCTGGGCGCTCTAATTGAACGAGAGCTGTAAAAAGACGTACATGGATATGTGTTAGGAACCGTTCAATGTTTACTCTACGAAAACGATTTGCATGTATAGAATGATCAGGGGCGGATCTAGGGGGTATTCCTAGTGGCACTGGACCCCCCCCCCCTAGCGCTGCAGTTACCCTTATTACCCCTTAAACAATAAGACATTAAGAGACCGGACACCCCCTGACACAACAAGAGCCCTTCGTTTGCAATTGGGACACCCCCTGACAAATTCTGTATCCGCCCCTGATGACTATTAATCGTGGTTAATGAAATACGTACCGATATCATAGTCGTGGTCATTGTGAAATACGTACCGATATCATAGTCGTGGTCATTGTGAATACGTACCGATATCATAGTCGTGGTCATGAAATACGTACGTACCGATATCATAGTCGTGGTCATTGTGAAATACGTACCGATATCATAGTCGTGGTCATTGTGAAATACGTACCGATATCATAGTCGTGGTTATTGTGAAATACGTACCGATATCATAGTTGTGATCATTGTGAAATACGTACCGATATCATAGTCGTGGTCATTGTGAATACGTACCGATATCATAGTCGTGGTCATTGTGAATACGTACCGATATCATAGTCGTGGTCATTGTGAAATACGTACCGATATCATAGTTGTGGTCATTGTGAAATACGTACCGATATCATAGTCGTGGTCATTGTGAATACGTACCGATATCATAGTCGTGGTTATTGTGAAATACGTACCGATATCATAGTTGTGGTCATTGTGAAATACGTACCGATATCATAGTCGTGGTCATTGTGAATACGTACCGATATCATAGTCGTGGTCATTGTGAATACGTACCGATATCATAGTCGTGGTCATTGTGAAATACGTACCGATATCATAGTCGTGGTCATTGTGAATACGTACCGATGTCATAGTCGTGGTCATTGTGAATACGTACCGATATCATAGTCGTGGTCATTGTGAAATACGTACCGATATCATAGTTGTGGTCATTGGTTAATGAAATACGTACCGATATCATAGTCAGGTGGAGTATCCTCGATTCCCTCCATGAACATAGATTTGTACGAAGGATGCAATATTATATCCTTGAACGGGATGGTTTGTTCAAATACCTCCTTTACACCAAGCTTATGCTCACCAAGTACAGCTTTCCAGTGTTTGGGATTGGTGGACGAGTAGTCATCTGATACAAACACGCTCATTACACTTTGTATATACACGAAGAAATTGAAAATAAAAGAAGATTTGTCCAGTCATATCCATACATGGTTTCTTTTAGGGTAATAATTTAGACATTTAGACATTCCTTGGTATCTCTTAGGGTCACGCCCTGTCCATGGACTTACGGTATCTTTTAGAGGTGTTTTTGAGAATTAACGACGAGCATACCCGACATTTTTACCCCTTAGTACGTCTTACCGGGTGTATTAGTATATGTATATGTATCTTACCATGAAAGCAATGTGCAGCGGTTGCTATCCATTCATTTGATATGATAGAACCCGCACAAAACTGTGAACCATTGAGTACCAAGGCTACCTGCCATGGCCAGGAACCTTGCTTACTTTCATGGCCACCAACTATCCTCTTTTCTTCTGTAATAGTCCGTTTACCACAGTCCTGACGAGCTGTCAAATAATGCATGATTACACACTAGCATATAATATTAGATACACCTATTTCAATAATCGTTGTCGCAATCAAAGCTATAGTCCACATTCTGAAGCCTGCAAAGGATGTCGGTATTTCTGATCTTGTTATCGATTTATCCATAGCCATAATTTGGTTGTACGTGTTTGTGTTATATGAACATAACAAATTGTTACAGGGGAAGATTATGAAACAAATATTTATTTAAAAAGTGCATAAATAAATCATACATTAAGTCCATTTAACCAACATCCTTTGCAAGCTTTAGAGTGTGGACTGTAGCTTCGGCTGCGACAACGATTTTTGAACTAGGTGTATAAAATACCATATACTATGATATAATAAATATCAGATAATGCATGATTACACACTAGCATATAATATCATTTATTACACATTAAGGGTTGATATCCATATGATAATAAAGCCGTGAATAAAAATGATATCTGCCGTGAAGGGATACGATATCACTTCACAATAAAGGGGTCCAATCAAATCGACCGATAGAAAATTGTTTAAACCAATCACATTACCGGTACTATTTTGTGACGTCACGTTGCTATGCAGGACGGCTTGGCAATGAATAAAAAAATGGACTTAGATTCAATTGACTTAGATTCAATGGACTTAGATTCAATGGACTTAGATTCAATGGACTTAGATTCAATGGACTTAGATTCAGTGGACTTAGATTCAATGGACTTAGATTCAATGGATTTAGATTCAATGGACTTAGATTCAATGGATTTAGATTCATTGGACTTAGATTCAATACAGATTTCCGATTTAGCGGATTTGGATTAGTATATTCCACTACTATATGCCTATTCCACTACTTATATGCCTATTCCACTACTTATATGCCTATTCCACTACTTATATGCCTATTCCGCCTATAATCCGCTAAATCGGAAATCTCTATTGGACTTAGATTCAATGGACTTAGATTTGTTCTTTTTTTTTTTGAGGAAGATATTGCCGTTTTTGGGAGAAAAACGACAACAAAAATACGTCGAGAAAAACTCTTAACATGTGATAATCTCTATTTCTATCATATACTATACTATGATATAACAAATACATTATAGTACGCGACACAAGCATGTCAGTCATCATGTAGTATATCAATAAGGTATTTGAATAGAGTTCACGCAAAATATCCGTGAAACATGTAGTATCATATGGTATGTATAATAATGAGGGGTATTTAAACGTCTTTATAGAATATTTGATATAAATCGAGCGCTCTGATTGGCTGAAAAGCGTTCTCTATAACTCAACATTGCTTAATGAGTGCAAAGCTAATTATGCAGACGTGCACTACCTCAGTCTTGATGTATTAAAAAATCTGTATTACAGTTTCATATATTCATACATATCTTATGGTTCATTAATATGGGGAAGTAACTATAAATCAAGATTATTGCCTATTCACATTTTACAAAACGAGCTTTACGAATAATTACCTTCTCAGATCCCAGAACACCTAGTAGACCATTATTTCAAAAACTTGACATCTTAAATATATTCGAGATAGTTAAGCTCCAGCTTTGTGAGGTTGCGAATAGGCACATAAATCACCAATTGCCAAATATTTTTGTCAACTACTTCAGAGATATAAATTTAATTCATGATCATAACACGCGCTCTAAAACGAAAAGGAATTTTTATTTGCCCCGCCAAAACTTAAATTATGGCAAATTTGGGGTAAAATATGCAGCCGTTGCAAACTGGAACGAGGTACCTCTCGAAATAAAAAATAGTTAATCGCTTAAAAGTTTCAAAAAACATTTAAAAAAATACCTCATATCTCAGTAAACCACCAGTTTATTTATTTAACTTATAAATGTAAATCTTTTATCGTAACTGTTTTCTTCTTGAAAATGCTTGATTTTAATTTTCCCATTTAATTGTCAGTAAAACAATCCGCCATATACTATTTCTTTAACATTGTGAACATTGGTGCAGGATCTTTCTTAATTAAACCCATTTGGGGTTGTACTTCCTGCACCTTTCTACTTCATTCTTATTTCTTAATTTTTGTAATTCTTTGATTTTTTGTGTGTGGAAAAATAAAAACCTTTGAACCTTTGAATTGAAAGTCTTCCAGGATGCGAGAGCACGTAACCTATAATGGTTCACAGTGTAATTTACCTACAAAAACATCTTATTTCATAAATGCATTCTACACCTTGACTTTGTGAAGTGTTTTTAAAAAAAAGAAAAAACGCGATTCTTACAGCCAAACATAGAGGGTAACTAATAAACCAATGTATTCTACTGCATTGCGCTACATTCTAAAATATATGTATGACAGGATAAGATTATCTTTGGTTTGACAAACGACAAACTTGTACAAAGCAAACATTAGTAAGTGCTCTTAAAAAACTCATTAATAATTCATGACCATTTTGTCCAATCCGATGCTCCTCTCTGGTCACGAGGAAAGCATTGTATATCGCATAATCTACGGCTGAAACGCGGAGGGATTTGAATGCGGCCCAGGGGAATGATGATGTACAATGGAATGCAAATGAACATGAAGCATTATATAATGACACATGTGTCATTATATAATGCTTCATGTCCATATTTAAGATATAACCCATCCCCCCATCCCCCCATCTCTACTGACGAGTGAACATCAGACTTAGAAATAATTTACTTTTAGATTTTTGGCGAAAAAAATGCTTTGATCATGAGTGCCAATGCCAGGATTCGAACCGAGATCTTCTGCTTGGTTGTATCCGAGCTTTAAGCCATTATGCCACTGAGGCAATCGATGAAAAGTTTGCAACGAAAAGTCATCAAGTTCATTAGCATTCAAGTTGGTTAGCATTCCTCTATTATTAGTGTAGATCAATTCCCAAATGCAAACAACCTTCCGTTTTCTTTTGTTTCATCGATATTGGACAAAATGGTCATGAATTACTAATGAGTTTTTTAAGCCGTTCAATAAACTCGCAGAACGTGTTTTATCAGGTTTAAAATCCCTTGGGCTTCGCCCTCGGGATTTTAAACCTGATAAAACACTCCTGCTCGTTTATTAAACTATACTTACACAATGTTGGTTTTATTCATTTTGCTTGTTTAATTAATGCAATTTTCATATCATGTTTCAGTTTTGATATTAGAAGAATACTTTTTTTTGAAATGTAATCTTGATGTTTTTTAAAAAAAACCCGAGAATATCGATAAAAAAGCCTTTTTGATATTAATATATTCCTTGTTTTCTTGGTAGTATTTCTCTCTTACTATAAGTTATCTATGATGTAGTAACCTTTCATATTTTGAATGTTTTCTAGTTAACAATATTCATCAATAGTTTTAAGGAATGATTGCTTACCTACAGATGAACAGGCCACCAGAAGGAAAGCCAAGACAAGACATCTTGCTCGATACATCCCTGTGCAGAAGTAAACCAATGGAATTTCACCAAGAACACTTCTGGTTTATATACATGGGCTAAGGGTCTATGTATTATATAGTTACTGAGGCCGGCAGCAATATTAGATATATTGCTGCCGGCCGAAGTGACTATCGTATATAGTTACGAATCACTACCCTGCCCCATTGTTCTCTCTCGGTTTGCTGTCTCTTTGAACAATAGTTGGGGTCACCGTATTGGTTATAGAGTTATAAGATATAGTAAAAGTAGGTTTTGCACTAATTTGCGGTGATTTGCTCAAAAGTACCTATTCAAAGCAGTGAAGAGAATGCGAACGTATTCTGCTAGGAAAAGCATAATGTTATATCAAACGATAGATCTAAGGGTTATCTAGCATTTCCTGTCATAAAAATCATTTAATCATTTCCAAATATGGGTATAAGTGAACCATAGAAGCACAATTCTACGCCAATTACGCACCCTACATGTGTATAGAGTTGTACCATTTGTAAAATTTCAGAACATCCAATCAATGAATATTTTATTTTTTATTCTAATTCATACGAGTAGTAAATGCAGTCTTGAATAAAAAGAAAAAAAATGGAGGTCCCCGTACTAATAGGCGAGTTATAAGCGACCAAATCCATTTTTTTGTCAAAAAAACACGGCAACGGTCCGCGCGGGACTGGGTTCTAGTACTTTAAACATCTGCTTGAAACTTATCAAATTATCCTTGTCATCTGCAGAAACCGGCCCTAAAACCTATTTTGTATAAGTTTTACGACTAAAGACGTCAAAATTATATTTTATCTATTCATTTTTACAAAGTTTTAAATTTGTTGTTTTGAGACAAAACAGTGACCTTGTCAGGTAGTGAAAATCTGAGCATGTTTCGAAAAATATCCCATTTTACCTCCAAAGTTGCATGAAATGACATAATACTTTCTTAAGTTATCGATAAGGATTCAAATTAAAATATTGTTTAGATAAATTTTCAAAAAAACGCAAATAAATGATGGAAAACGAGATACGCGAAATGGATGCGCAGTAGCAAGAGTCCGGTACTACCTTAAAGAAAAGTTTAACATTATTTCCAAAGGTAGCCAGTCACCTTAAGTCTAATGAAAGCTTGGTATTCTATCAATCATCACAAATAAAAAAATCATACTTTAGATATCTATTTCATAGCTTAATTTGTTAAGGATCGAAAATTGTTTCATTATCATATCAATCACACCGGTGGAGGAGAGAGGAACAGGGATTAGAATATCCTTCCCCCAAATTTTATACCATTTTATCCCTACTCCCTAATTTTTTCGAACATTTCTCCCTCCTTCCTGATTTTCTTTCTTCTTCATGAATATAAGCTATTGAGGCTATTCGTTAGAGTGCAAATGGTACAAATTTGAACCATTTAATAGTTTGTATTTCAGAGATAAGCTGTTCGCATCAATTTGGTCCAAATAATATTACAATATTAATCAGGCTAATAACACCTTATAGTTCAATAATAGGCCCTTTGCAGGACATGGTCACGTGTTTCATTCCTCCATTCTCTTTATGTCACAGAAAAGCATCGAAAAATATACTTGAAACGGAAAAAACTAAAAGTTACCCTGATTACTAACCTTGAAACGTAGCTATCTTGCTTGATGTTCACAAACGAATAGGACTGAAAAGAAAACCATAAAAAACGCTAACTTTTTATGTCAAAAACAACATTTCAAGGAGGTAAGACGGACGACCGGTTTATAGAGGGAGAATTTTAAGTAGTTATATGGAATTGACACTTAAAACTAAAGAATAAATTATTAAATAAATAAATTATTATCACGGCATCAATTCTCGATTTTGCTTTTAACCACAATGCCACATTCTATTAACCACAATGCCTCATTCTATTATTTCTAGCCTGCGTCACATCCGGACATTTGTTTTGAGATCGACTCCCTGTTGTTTGGGATTGGTTTAGTAACACAATGTTTAGTAAACAGTAAAGATTGAGAAATCCAAGAGTCGTTAAAACAAGAGTTTTAGTAGTCCAGTCATTTTATCGAAAAAAATGAGTCAACCCACCACTAATTGCAACAGAAGGGTTTTTTTAAACGTTTTTCCCATCAGAAAACCTTCCTCTACAACACATCAAAAATCATAGTAGGGGAAGTGGCCAAAAGGTAGCATTTTTAAAAGCTGATTATCTCGAAAACAAGCTCGGGAAACCCCATTCAGTTTCTTTTCATATTTGTAATCAGCATTAAATTTCACATTAATAAATCGTAGTTTAAAGGAAAGTTTAACATTATTTCCAAAGGTAGCCAGTCACCTTAAGTCTAATGAAAGCTTGGTATTCTATCAATCATCACAAATAAAAAAAAATCATACTTAGATATCTATTTCATAGCTTAATTTGTTAAGGATCGAAAATTGTTTCATAATCATATCAATCACACCGGTGGAGGGGAGAGGAACAGGGATTAAAATATCCTTCCCCCCAAATTTTATACCATTTTTCTCCCTTCTCCCTAATTTTTTCGAACATTTCTCCCTCCTTCCTGATTTTCTTTGTTCTTCATAAATATAAGCTATTGAGGCTATTCGTTAGAGTGCAAATGGTACAAATTTGAACCATTTAATAGTTTGTATTTCAGAGATAAGCTGTTCGCATAAAATTGGCCCAAATAATATTACAATATTAATCAGGCTAATAACACCTTATAGTTCAATAATAGGCCCTTTGCAGGACATAGTCACGTGTTTCATTCCTCCATTCTCTTTATGTCACAGAAAAGCATCGAAAAATATACTTGAAACGGGAAAAACTAAAAGTTACCCTGATTACTAACCTTGAAACGTAGCTATCTTGCTTGATGTTCACAAACGAATACAACAATTCAAGGAGGTAAGACGGACGACAGGTTTATAGAGGGAGAATTTTAAGTAGTTATTTTGAATTGACACTTAAAACTAAAGAATAAATTATTAAATAAATAAATTATTATCTATTTTTACCTCTTTTTCTCTTTTCTCTCTTTTTCTCCCTATTTATTTTTGCTGCATGTTTCTCCCTCCTCTCTGATCCGTTCATCTCCTCTGTGTGTGTGTGTTTGTGTTGCTTATTGTGTTCTATTTATTTTAACTATAAATAAAAGAATTAAAAAAAGCAGTAGATAAATAATTTGCAAATTGAACGACTAACGACATCATGGCCTTTCTTTCAACTTTTACGCAGATGACACACAGGTCTATTGCACATTTAATTGCTCCGTTGGGAATGATATGGCATCGTGTAAGCACAAAGTTGAAGCATGCATACGTGATATTGATAGCTGGATGCTGAGTAACAACTTGAAACTAAATAACGATAAGTCAGAATTCCTGCTTCTTCATGCACAGCATCGTCCAACACCACCACTAGACTCTATTTATGCTGTTAATGAACTCATTAAAGTCTCTGATAATGCAAGAAACATTGGGGTAGTTTTTGATAGGACTCTATGTTTTGAAAAACAGATAACCACAGTTTGTCAGTCAGGTTTTTACCATCTTAGAAATCTATCACGTGTTAGAAAATATTTAAGCTATGATACTACTAAAGTCCTAGTACATGCTTTCGTAACGTCTACTGATAAGATATATTTTTGTAATTCTTTGTTGTTTGGTTTACCCAAACATCTTATACAACGTTTGCAATATGTTCAGAATAGTGCAGCCAGAGTTATAAGTCAGTCTAAGAAATACGATCATATACTGAAAAAGGATTGAAAAGAAAACCATAAAAAACGCTAACTTTGCATGTCAAAACAACATTTCAAGGAGGTAAGACGGACGACAGGTTTATAGAGGGAGAATTTTAAGTACTTATATTGAATTGACACTTAAAACTAAAGAATAAATTATTATCTTTTTTTACCTCTTTTTCTCTTTTCTCTCTTTTTTTCTCCCTATTTATTTTTACTGCATGTTTCTCCCTCCTCTCTGATCTGTTCATCTCCACTGTGTGTGTGTGTGTTTGCTTATTGTGTTCTATTTATTTTAACTATAAATAAAAGAATTAAAAAAGCAGTAGATAAATAATTTGCAAATTCAACGACTAACGACATCATGGCCTTTCTTTCCACTTTTACGCAGATGACACACAGGTCTATTGCACATTTAATTGCTCCGTTGGGAATGATATGGTATCGTGTAAGCACAAAGTTGAGCATGCATACGTGATATTGATAGCTGGATGCTGAGTAACAACTTGAAACTAAATAACGATAAGACAGAATTCCTGCTTCTTCATGCACAGCATCGTCCAACACCACCACTAGACTCTATTTATGCTGTTAATGAACTCATTAAAGTCTCTGATAATGCAAGAAACATTGGGGTAGTTTTTGATAGGACTCTATGTTTTGAAAAACAGATAACCACAGTTTGTCAGTCAGGTTTTTACCATCTTAGAAATCTATCACGTGTTAGAAAATATTTAAGCTATGATACTACTAAAGTCTATGTACTAACTATGTACTAATGTACTAACATGCTTTCGTAACGTCTAAGATAGATTTTTGTAATTCTTTGTTGTTCATACAACGTTTGCAATATGCCCTGAAAAGTGCAGCCAGAGTTATAAGTCAGTCTAAGAAATACGATCATATTACGCCGGTATTGATGGAGTTACATTGGCTCTTGGTAGAGCAAAGAATTAAATATAAGATTCTTCTTTTTGTATATAATGCACTAAATGGTATTTCACCAATTTATATTAGTGAGTTAATACATAATTATCAACCGTCTCGTATTCTTAGGTCATCTAATAAAGGTTTACTAGCTATAGCTAAGTTTAAATTACAGACGTATGGATCACGAGCTTTTTTTCGTCTGTGGTCCCATTTTGTGGAATTATCTTCGTCAGGATATAAGATTATGTGATAGTGTAAATATTTTTAAGAAGAAACTTAAAACGTATTTATTTAAAGTAGCATATTTATAATATATATTAGACCTGTAGTTTTCCTTTTAATCATTCCTTTGTCATTTTTCTTGTGATGTTATGTATCATATTGGTAGAATGTTTTTACTGTCTCAGTATTTTGGGATATAATCCATTTTTGGCTTTTCATAAGTAGATAACTTCCTTCTTCTTTGTCGCCTAGTGTAATATGTTGGATAATTTCTGATTGAAGGCTTTGGTGATAATTGCTGAGAAAGTCGAATACTAAGTTGACTTGGACGACCTTGTGGCTCGGGTATAATTCTTTGATTCCACTTCGTAGTTCTCTATACTTGTCTTGCTTTTCATTGCTTCTCTCCATGATCTTACCTACTGAACACACTGTACCCTCTAACAAAAGCCATTGTTGTCTTCCCTTAATAATAATAATAATACATTTCTTATATAGCGCGCCCCATTAAATCTCGGTGCGCTTTACAAAAATAAATCGAAAAATGAAAAATTACTATGAGTCAAAAAGAAAAGTTTTTAACTTGTTTTTGAAGGAGGATAACAGTTTAATGTTCCTGAGATCAGCAGGCATAGTGTCATAGTCATAGTCATAGATTGCCATATCGATTTTGTTGGCGTGGTTACTGGGGGCCTTTTTCAGGTGGAACTGCGTGTTCCACATAACTTTGACTTTATCATTTTCCACTATTTGCTGTGGTGTACTTTGCTATTATTATTATTATTATTATTATTATTATTATTATTATTATTATTATTATTATTATTATTATTATTATTATTATTATTATTATTATTATTATTATTATTATTATTATTATTATTATTACTACTAAAATGAAGTACTAATTGGCGTACTCACAATATCATTCACATTATAATTACAGTCAAAACACCTGAATCGTGAACACGTAGAACTCATTATTACATCGAGCATCGATGTCTAATACGAGCAGCAAAATCGTCCAACTTGTCTCGCAACATTGCTGCAAAACAAGTTGGAAAGCGATGTTGCTTGTTTTTCCACCCGCGTACCAACTTGTCTCGCGTCAAAATGGCTTGTTGCAAGTTGAGTTGAATTCTGATTTCTGATTGGTTAATACAGCGCCATGTTTGATGCGTGACGCTATTGCGTGACGTACGTCCAGCCAATGACAAACATCAGAGAAACTACTCGCGCGTGCTTGACGTCATTTTGCTACGAGACAAGTTGGGTTGGTGTGGTAATACGAGCAACATCTACAAGTTTTGTTGCAAAAAGTAGAACGATCTTCTACTTTCTGCTACAAACTTTTTCAACTTGCAACTTTAATAATTATCAACAAACTACAAAATCAATATTCCGCCAATTCGCCATTCTATATTTACAATGTACTTGTTGCATGCATGCGCTACGAGGCAGCAATGTACTACCTATTAGGCACGCTAGTTATATGTTATTATTTTAGTCGATTAATTGATCAATTTATTGATTGATTGATTATTTGATTGATTGATTGATTGATTGATTGATTGATTGATTGATTGCTTGATTGATTGATTGTTGATGGAGTCATTGAATGATTGATTGATTGGTTGATTGATTGATTGATTGATTGATTTTTTGATTGATTGATTGATTGATTGATTGATTGATTGTTGATGGAGTCATTGAATGATTGATTGATTGAGTGATTGATTGATTGATTGATTGAGTGAGTGAGTGAGTGATTGATTGATTGATTGATTGATTGATTGATTGATTGATTGTCGTTATTGTTGTCAAACAATAATAACTATCAGGGCGTTTTGTACAGTCCTTTATTTCTATTCTATACATCTACAACTTAACTTATTCTATGTACT
This sequence comes from Metridium senile, assembly GCA_949775045.1. NCBI lineage: Eukaryota > Metazoa > Cnidaria > Anthozoa > Actiniaria > Metridiidae > Metridium > Metridium senile. The sequence goes on from OX459098.1 coordinate 2,837,443, forward strand.
AGAAGCTAGTTCACTCATTTCTTAATAAGTCATACGGTTCGACTTCAACCTTGATAAAAATGTCATCATCTTTCAAAAATCCTCCGTTTTTGATATTTTCATGTTCCGCAAATTTCCATATTCCAACGCCAGGGTTTTGTTCGCTTTGGGGTCTTTTCCACCCTTCTAGGGTGGTGTCGGGAATAATGTCCATTATAATATTCCTTCTATCGTGGTCTATCGCTGTATGTGTTTGATTCATTAAAGTAAAAACAATTTTACCAGAGTAAGGCCAGGATAGCAATGCATCAATCTTTCCTTTTACTAGATTAATGTACACCGATAAATACGACCCTTTGGCGTCACCATCACCATTTAACGGCTTCAACATTTGCTTCAACATCCGTTCGATTTTGTTGAATGACAAAAAAAACGCTTTTTTAAAAACTCTTTCAACATTGCTGAAACGATGAAACGTGTTGAATTGATGTTGAAAGAATTTAAAAGCGTTTAAACATTGCCATTCAACAAAATCGAACGGATGTTTAAGCAAATGTTGAAGCCGTTTGCCCGGGCCTTATGTTTATGTCGCAAGTGTGTGTTCATGCTGTTCACACGGAACCGATCAATATTTTCGAGACCATCACAATATTTGACCGGTTATTCGTCCAAATTATTGCACGTTTAGCGCGGTCAAGTGTGAACGGAATGTTTTTTTGACCGGTCAAAAATTCGTCCGGTACTGTGTAAACGTAGCCTAAACGAGCAATAATTTGGACGCCTTACCGATCAAATATTCGTCTGAACAGAGCGAGAATATTGATCGGCTCCGTGTACAGCATGTCCAGGACTACCTTTTGACGGGTCAAAAATTCATCCGGTACCGTGTAAACGTAAGCTTATACTCACGTGCAAAAATGTGCAATGAACAATAGAGCCATGATTGCTTGCTCGGTGGAATAAAATGAATCGGTTTCTTATTAGCATGTTATTTTGCACTTTAAACAATGCAATGTTCATTTTTCCCCCTTAAATACCCTGTTTGTTTGTTTGTTGTTGTTGTTGTTTTTTGTTTTTTTTCATCTCTAATTGTCAGCTAATCAGATAAGATCTTTGCTTTACTAGCTGTTGTTTACTAATTGTGTATGTTATGAGTAAAGGTCAATTTAGACTGTACGATTTTCGCCTAAGTCTATCGCATGCAATTTAATTGACTTGCTGCTGATTTACACATGCACAACCTGTCGCACAACACACAGAAAAGTCTCGTAAGATTTCGAGTGAAGCCAGCCTTGCATTTTTCTTATAAAAATCTTTATATGAGCATTGGAAAAGTACTAGTTCCTTGCTCGACTAGCATTTAAAACATGTTTCAAAATCCTACGACTTTTTTCGTGTTGTATTCGTCTGTCGTAGACGAGTTTTGGGCTTGGTTTCCACAGTACGATTGAGTTGTATGTATTGCGTGAGCAGGTTGTATGCAATACACGAAAATCGTATAGTCTAAATCGGCCTTAACGCATTTTGAAAAACTCATGAATAATTAATGAAAAATTAACAAAATAGATATAAAACTAGTGTTGCATATCATGATATGCGTAACCTTTAGCTTGAAATTTCTCGGCGAGATTTACTTATCTTAAAATTTTGGAGAACAAAAGTCATTTACAACATTCGCGTCCGTGTTATATCAGCTATTCAATCATGCGTCTTCGAGTTGTGATCGTATAGCCGATACAACAAGGCCGCTCATTATGTAAACATTACATGATTGCTCCTGGAAAATTGTAGTACACAATTAGTAGGCTAACACCTAGGGCATATTTTGCTTTCATTTACATTCTCTGTGCTTCCACTTTTACTGTTTGAATTGCCAGTGTTGATTAGACGTATGTTTTCAGAAGGAAGTTGATTAGCTATATCTCTCTCGGTAATAGAAGCTGAAAAGGAAAGAGGTCCATCTTTCTTTAAGAGGGAGTGCTGTGGAGAGATCGATTGATAAAAAACCCAATCTTGCGCCTTCTCAGTCGATGCGCTGGCGTTGTCGTTTCTTTTTTGAAGCATGCGCTCTATTAAAATGCAAAATATTTCATCGATGTTAATCAAGCCCATTGCACTCGTTTCAATGTAGAACAAGTCACGCTGTATAGCAAAGGCCTCGGCCTCGTGCGAGGAGACTTCCCATGAATGTGGTTGTAAATCTGTTTTGTTTCCCACAAGTACTACGGGCGTGTCCCCACCACAGCGTTGCTGCAAGAAGATTTAATAAATCAAGAACTAAATCAATACATCGATAGTTGATAGCAAATATGAATAATTGAATAAACGAATGAACAAATGAATTAGAGCAAATGCTGTTAAACCATGAAATAATATCAAGTAAATTCTAACAAATAGTCACTATTTAGTGACTAATTGTTGCTACTATTCACCCAGAATTAATATTAAAACAAAGGATAATAAAGTTTCATGTGTATTACTCTTTTGTCTCAAGATGTTCTGGTTGAGCGATATCGACAAAATAGTCACTATTTGTTAGTATTTTCTTTTTCTAGTATTTTCTTTCTTCTTATTTTCTCATGGTTTAACTGCATTTGCTCTAGAAGCACGTACAGAGTGAGTGAGTAATAATAATAATAATAATAATAATAATAATAATAATAATAATAATAATAATAATAATGATGATGATGATGATGATGATGATGATGATGATGATAATAATAATAATAATAATTCTATAAGGCTTTATATAGATATAATACAATCATTAAATAATTAATTAATTAATTAAATAATTAATGTTTGCATATTGCCACATATCTAGAACTTAGAAAACTGACTATTCCTATGTAATTTTGGATGCTGAGCTCAAATCTGCGGCTTATTACTCCTCAAAATGAATTCCGGGGGGGGGGGGGGGGGGTATTCAAATTTCAAATTTTCTTCGAGCCTTGCTCGCATCATGCCGAAGCGTGACTCCTGTAAGATGCTTTAAAAAAACAACCTCCTTTTGGTAGGGGGAATGGGGACGAATTATCTTAAAATACCCCTTAACTCCATCCATTGAAAACATTTTCACAACCCGCGACTGATACTTGTGACCGACTCATGCTAAGGAATCAGGAAATCAAGCATAAATTCAGATATCTTCAATATGTTGTTTGTTATTAAATTAAATGCTCCTTTATTCTATAAGGCTAAATACTAATTACTCCCGCATTGCATGCTGGGAAAGTTTGTAAAAAATGGAAAGGGGATAGCCCTATTTTTCATATTATATATTTTTATTAAGTGCCAAGCCACTCTCTCCTACTAAGAAAATTTGCGTTTGTCATGTTTTTGTAAAGTCATAACTTCCAAATATGGCTTTATTATATTATCTGATTCCCAAAGATCTCCCACGCTGGCTGTATTCACATGTGAGATCACCCGGCTAATTACTCGTGCCCAGGCCTATGGCCGGTCGTGAGGAAACTGTCCTATCAGCGACAAACGAAGAGACTACAGCTACCTGGATGGTCGAAAAGCCGGCAAAACAAATTACTATTCAGACAATGAAAAACAGTTAAACATTGGTTAACTCACAAATCAACAACATGAGTAAGTCTTAATAATCTATTCAATAGTAAATCTTTGTAGTAAAACAAGGACGAAGTTTAATTGTAATGACACCAAATGCATTTATTCAATAAAATGTTGTACTCAAATTGAGAGCTATTGTTTTTCTAGAGGAAAATTACTTATTTCACGTGACATAGGACATTGCGCCTAGGACAGGATTGGATAGGCGCTATATAAATGTTTGTTATTATTATAATACATTGAATCAAATCCTTGCCCTCTAACTCTAGATAATATTGTGCAAACTGTTCTAACAATTCTCCCTGTGGTATTATTGCAGTTTTGATTTATAGCTGAATGAGGTTTTACAATTATTAAATGTTGGTGGTTCAGGTGATCAAATGAGGGCTTTGCACCATTTAATTTGATTAGTCCTCTATATACAGGAATTAATTATACTACAATAAATATTGGTCATGTGGATGAAGTACATTATGTTTCAACTTTTTGGATAATTAATTCTTTAACATTGATAAATGAATCTGATGGTGGCAGTGATAACATAAACTCTCACATGAATTATATTGCTGAGAGTAAAACATATTTTGTTATTAATTGCAGCATACGCTATATGTTTTTGTGTTATAAAATCCTGTGGATATTGGAATTATGTAACATTAGATTCCATTAATGAGCATGCTAAGCTGTATAATATTTGTAATGGTTTTGTACAAAATGATGCCAGTGAATTACAAATGTTTTAAAGATATATGATACCATTATTGACCTAAAATGCACATTACTTACTGAACATGAAGTAGTTCTTCAAGTAAAACATTCCTCAAGAAGTGCATTATAGAAGATATTAATATCAAAACAACCGGTTTCATGCTTTGTTTCTCTGGTTATTCTATAAACTATATTATTCAACAAAATAAGACAACTTACAACATTACTTATGACATAGTTAACAACTGTCTTATCAAAACATTTTGTGTCATAAAAGAACAAACCTCCCAATGTGATGCAAAATATGTATTTTATTCTCTTTCCAGTTCTCAAATGTCCAGTGATAAGGAAAGACACAATACTCTAACAAAATTTAAATTATACAAGGAAAAGATGCAAATTAACAATAAAATGGGAGATGTATTCAAATATGGAACCCAAAAAGAAAAAAATAAGGTTGCAAGTGACAGTAAAATCATACTGGGAAGTGTAGCTCAGGTCTCGATCCCTTCCAAATAAAATAGTATTTCTTCCCTTATGCAGCTAAGAATCCAAGTACTCCAGTAGCACTAGTTTCATATTTATATTTTAACTTGATCAGCAACTTCATAACGTACACACATTGTGTGCGTTCAGTGATAACTGTCTTAAATGCATTTCTGCCATTCAAATCTGTAAATTAGTTCCAGCTGTCCCAAGCTCATCACCTTGCATCCAGGGCACGAGTGCACGCTCCGTAGAGCGTCTAGTTTCTTTTAGAAAGTGGAATCCCTGCATTCAGGCTTAATGATGCCCATGACATGCAGTTACAATTGATGTAAGATGGCTGTTAAAAAAAGTAAATCATACATATCACTGTACGGCTTCGACATTTATTTGTGATAGATTTAGTAACGTCTCAAACTCGAGCTTAGGATTGTAATCGGTATACAACAATTCGGCAAGGTTGCTACAATAAAATACAAAATTACAAGCATATTAATAAAGGTTATCACTTCAAAAAATACGAAGGAAAGTGACTATACTTACAAAACGTTGTAGCTCTGTGATGGTTTTAAACGGTGCACGAATAAAATATACAAAAATACACTGTTTATACTACTTGAGCAGAAACAACGAAATTAGAACAAAAGACCGGATAACTAATTACTTACTGGAATGAAACTACTGACATATACAAAACAAAAGTTCGTTTTGGTGCAGTTGTGCACCAGCAATACAGTTTAATATAAAATGTTTATCAATACGAACAGGCTGTGCATGAATCGACTTTATAGTTTTAGTAGTTCGTAGACATATTTTGAACATTTCAATGCATATGTAATGACTAACCTCCTTTATCAATATGTAAACACATTCCCATAGGCATCTATTAGCTCTGTAAGTCGTTTGTAAGTGTAACTCCAGCACTTTTGACCCATTTCCGAAGCAAACCGTTGATTGCCATGTTTATTTACAAATGTACCCATGAGCGATCCCGTGTGGTAAATTTGGGTATGTTTTTAACAGCCTCGATTTTATGCTAACATTTTAATGTCACGCAATATTTGTACGTTTGCTCGGGATTTTGTTTTCCAAAATCGCTTTTAATCTTCCAACTGATTTAATAGTTGAAAAGGCCATATTAAAAATACTTTGTTTCGAGACCGCATGCTCACGATAAATTAGTAAACAAAAGCAATTAATAAAAAATAAGCATTTTAGTAATGTATTTAGTAATACTTTATCCTATTTTTTCCTCATGGTTTGAAGTTTATAATTCTTCAAGCTTTAATTGAAAAGAAGTTTCGGAACATTCTTTTAAAAATCTCCTTATCCAAAATAAATTAACATTTTCAACACAAACTGTGTAAAATATTTAAAAGGACCAGCTCTATTCGCATTGATCCCAGAGTGGTTGTTAACGAGAGTTTTGAGTGTGACTGTCACTCTAGCCAGATTAAGAAGCAAACCTCTATATTAGCCTTTGCGGTATTAGCGTGTAATAATAATAATAATAATAATAATAATAATAATAATAATAATAATAATAATAATAATAATAATAATAATAATAATAATAATAATAATAATAATAATAATAATTATAATTATAATTATAATTATAATAATAGTAATAATAATCATAATCATAATAATAATTTATTTATTATTATTTATTTAAACATTTATTTATACACGATCATTTACATACGAGTGCAGCTTAGCTGATGTGGTCGTGTGAATAAGTAATAATAATAATGTTAATTAGTTTGTACAAAATTAGTACTAAATAAATCATTGTCATTGTCATTGTCATTGTCACACTAATAAACCTATATAATATATACCAGGGGCAGATCTAGGGGGTGTCCCTTCAGGCACCGGGCACCCCTCTAGCGCCACAATTACCATAATTTTATTGAAGACATTTAGAAACCGGACACTCCCTAACATCTTAAGAGCCCTTCATTTGCAATTGGGAGAACCCACTGAAAAATATGTCTGGATCCGTTAGTATTACTTACATAAATAGTGTCTAACCAATGTGTGACTTGCATGTACGATAAACGATCTCCAACATCGAAGACTAAAGCAGCCCCATCGACTCCTCGATATATCTGTGGAACTACATTAGAAACATAATGGAACACCGATCTCTTCTCACCAGGTGTATCAACCATATGCAAATGAACACTTTTACCCAGGTACTGGAGACGTTCAAAGAAATCGGCAGGCTGAATCGTTGTTTTTTCATCCCGCGGGATAAGGGATCTCTCGGGATGGAGGAAGCGCTGGATGATACTGCTTTTTCCGACCCCGGAATCACCTAGAACTGCTACTTTGAAGCTGTAGTCGTACCTATAATAATAATAATAGTTTATTTACCGGCCAACATAACGCTAGTAGCATTTAGCATACTCGTTTACAATTAGTGCGCACCTCCAATGTTATTACCGAAAAATGGACAGGGATCGTACATAATATGATAATATATATATGACTTATATAGCTTATAACCGGCGACAAAATAATATATATCATTCAAAGAGTTCTCGAGGCTCTACTGTCCGCTCGATTTTGAATGTGAGTCTTATAAGAGAATGACTGACAGAATACAGCGATAACAAATCTTGCAAAATACGTGTGTGTGGGTTTTTTTTTCACGCATAGCCATGTATCACACATCAAAATGTCCGCGGTAAAAAAGGGTGTTTTCGAATCCACAGCTTCTTTTTTGAAAGGGTTTGTTTAATTTTGAATAGCCCATATTGCATTAACTTGACATGAGAATAGTCACAATCTCTCTTGTAAAACTTATCAAACCTTTCAACTCCAAAAGTACATGTACTTTTTGCACGGAAAGTAAGGTCAATAAAAGATTGAGCTAGCTTTAGCCATGGCTACTTTTTTTACTTTTCTGCAATTATTTTGAGAAAAGATCGAAAAACCACGATTTTGAAGGCTTATTACTGGAAGTATAGCTGAGGGAGAGCTGACCAAATGTTAACACGTGTTTTCCAAGGCTCTTGTGTTCCCCCGAACACTGATTACTATTGTTTTTATTCCCCCACATATACCCCAGTCCCCCTTTCCAAACACAATCTAAATTTTATCCTATACCTGTCTTTGGTCACTTTAAAGACTGACGTATATGATGGTGGACTTTCTTTAGAATTCAGAGAAAACCTCGAACCAGAAATCGATTTCATGTCCTTGACATCATCAGTCTTAAACGTCGCCAAAAAATCGATTAAGTCGTGAGCACTAGGACGATCTTCAGGCATGTTGTCAAGGCAACCCATAACAAGCGGTTGCAAAGGGTGGTCTGGCCCCATTTCGTAGATATCTTCGCTTCGGCGTATATGTTCGCGAACGACTTCTCCATCTGAAGAAATAAATAATAAATAAAATGTTTGCCAAAATAACGACGAAGGTTGTTTTGGACATTAGTTAAAATGACATCGTCTGCGACGAGCATAACCAATACCCCCTCCCCCCTGCTTACAACCGTCCCTTGAACCTAACCATCTCCCCCACACCTCCCCCTCCCAACACCTCCCCACACCTCCCCCCTCCCCTTCCCCGGGACTCACCTTCAAGTATTGGATTGGGTAAAGGATTTCCCGGAAGTCGACCAATGATCACTTCCAATAGCACAGCTCCAAATGAAAAAATGTCAATTTTCTCAGTATAGTAGGATGTCTCTGCGAATCTTCCAGATGCCTGTCTCTTTGGATATGTCTCCGGTGCAGCGTACACGAGTGTTCCAACTCCTGCAGTTGCATACATAGCTCCTTGAGGAAACACTCTGGATTGCCCCATATCGGTGATTTTAGCTCGCAAGTTTGAAGTCAGAAGAATGTTTTTGCTGCCTAGATCTCGATGTATGATCGGCTCGTTAAGGTTATGAAGATAGTTTAGACCCTCGGCCACATCGCTCATGATTGAAACAGTGTCTTTGAAAGCAACTTTGCGATTTGATATCTCACGTATGAAATGGTAGAGATCGTATTCACATAACTCCAGCACAATAATTGGAGGTGCTCTGTCACTAACAATGACTGTGTAATATTCTACAATATTTGGGTGATTTAATTGTGATAAAATATCCCATTCTCGTTTCATTCGATCAAACATTTTACCTCGATTATAGCAGCGATCTTGGAAAAACAATTCTCCTAACTTTTTCAAAGCTACCTTCCTTCCTTTCCATGTTCCTTTGAAGACTTCGCCATACGATCCACCTCCCAACCGCTCACCCATCCGAACATCACCAACAGCTTGTTGGTTACCCATTGCATTGCCTTTAATGTACAGTACTTCTAAGAAGGCAAACAATTGCTTATAGTTCTTGTGTTCGACTTGGGCTTTCGTTTATGTATAAAACGGAAGCATAAATCACACGAGGGGACGAGAGGGTCAAACGTCAAAAACCAATCCAATATTATATCATCTTTTTTTAATGTTAACTTTTATTTGCAATCATCAAGGCTTTAAATACATATTTTCTCAAACAATGATGTCTATTTATCCTGATGTTTGAGCATTTTTAGCCGTCTATTTTGCCAGTAAGTTTAGATTAACTGTCCTGAGCCCTGAAGGTTGTTGTTTTGGTTGATATGAATCGGTGAGTTCGGGGAATTTTCCCTAGTCGATGCTCTGATTGGTACGTTGATGGACTTTGAATTGGTAAAGGTGATATTTAAAAATAGATCAATGCAGCTGTTGGTATGCATGCAAATGAGATATTCTGTCATTTTAAGAATCATAGAATGCCTGTTGTCTTAAGAAAAAAATTACACAATTCTTCTTCTTCTTCCTCTCTTTCTGTTTCTTCTTCATCATCTTCTTCTACCTTTGCTTCATCTTCTTAATTTTTTCGTCTAATTGAAGCCCGAGTTATTCAGGAACAGACCATTTGATTTTGATTTTTTTTTGGAGGGGGGGGGGGGGGGGGGGGGTTAGAGGGGGGGGGGGGATATGTTTTTTCAGTGGCCGATATTCGATATTTTTGGGGGGGACACAAATGTTGCAAGATATTTTTTGAGTATTTGGTAGTACTCAATACTTTTTGTCGTGCAAGAAAGGCTGCTCGATATTTTTTTTTGAATTCAGCCCCCCTCCCCATCAAGTATTAAATGGTCCGTCCCTTACTAAACAATATTCAGATTTACTTCCGGGTTTTGTTTTGTTGCTTTAATAGCCCTTGCTATATGTTTCTAAGTTATTTCCAAGTTATTTCTAGAGATTATTCTTTTAAGTGACTACCTCTTTTTAATTGGCCAATACCAAATCGAGTAGAGGACTGGGTACTAGTTTCAATTCCCTAATTAATCTAATTAAGAAATGAACCTCATAATATAAAACAGCAGATCAAGATATGCAAGATTTCTGAGATTTGGTGCTTTTGGTTAGATATTGAGTGAGTTACAGCCATTCAAAACTGCCCCAAAATGCCGGATTGGAGGGACAGGCGTCCATCCAAACCATACATTTTCTTCGATTTTTAGCTAATTTTATGAGGCTGTATCTTGGTCAGAATACAACCAAAGGCAACCAAACTCAGGAATCATGTGTGCTGCTCTATTTAATTATGAGATTCATTAATTTCTTAATTACATTAATTAGACAAACTAGTACCCAGTCCTCTACTCGATTTGGTATTGGCCAATACAACTAGACGCTCTAAAAGCGCTCACATCGAGCTTCTTTCATAGATGTCAAAACAACACGGCTCAAAAACCGCCGTCAATCAACTGTATTAACACAGAAAAACTTGTCTTTTACCGATAAATTCACTACACAAAGAATTTTGTATATTAGATCTAATTTTGATAATATTGAAGCTTCTATTTATCTGTTTGCTTAACCGTTTTCTTCCCAGTATTCGCTGACCTCGATTTCAGAGAGTTTTGAAATCGATTTGATCATTTTAAGAAACTGAGTAGCGACTTTCTTATCGCTGATTTGCAACAGGCATTTTAGGAACTGCGCAATAATTATCAGGAGGAGGAATCCAGAGGGGGGGGGGGGGGGCATAATCTAAACTTATGTCTTGAAAGAGGGGGGGGGGCAACGTTCCAAATTAATTAGTGAAGGAGGGGGGGATTCTGACGTTGAATCTGGGTGTGTTGAAGAGAACTAACTTTGAAGTCGTATTTGTTGCTGACGAAGACGTCCTCGTCAATGTTGGTTAGATTCTCTGGCGATCTTGATAAAACCCTTTTCTCGTAAGTATTCAGCAGTCTTCTCAATTCGAACGAAGGGGGGGGGGGGGGGTTCAGTCTAATTTTTTCCGTTATGCTAGGGAGGAGGGGCAAGGCGCGCCTAATGTTCTTCATTGTGAGGGGGGAGTAATTACCTTTTTTGATTTTTCGCTCATTTCTCAACCCCCCCCCCCCCCCTCCTGATAATTATTGCGCAGTCCCTTAGTATATGTGTTGCCCTGGAAATACAGAAATACAAAACTCTATTTTTTATTTGTGTTTGGAGGTCTAGTTGGTTGCGTGTGACTTGAAATCACAGTAAAGTGCAGTCACATGGCACAAATTGGTATGTATTCATTGTTAGCATTTAGCTTTGAAATTATTTTAAGAAACAATTAGGATAGTATCTGCATGAGTTTCTAAGAAAGATACCGTCAAAAGGAAACTGACAAAAGTGTTCATTATATAATTTTTACTTCAAAAGTAATAAACGTCCATTTTATAAAATATGTTCACTATAAATTAGAAACAAGTGCTAATGCTTCGGGCTAGATGGCCTGACTCTAGGTTTACCTTTTAGTCAATCTATGTATGTATCTGTCATGTCGCGTATAGTCACCTACGATGCTTTGGGAACGAACACAGGAAGCCCAAAGTAGAATTGTTTAGCACCCTGTGTTGATTTTACGACTAGCCCGACTTCACGCTCCTAGAGCGTAAAGTTTAAATAACATTGGAGATCGGCGGGCATAACAGACACAGCGAAACACGCTCGAACTGGTTGTGCTATTCCTTCACTTGATCCCTACGTCTACTCTAGAGACTGTTTACTAACTTTAGGTTATCACATTTGTCGTTTGTTATGCCACGTCAATGAACTTTGCAGCTGTTAATAAAGTTTGTTTTAATTTGTTATTTGCGGCTCGATCGCGTTAATTTCCTTTCTTTAAAAGTTTTCAGCCCCTTTTCCCCTCCGAATCGCGTTAATTTAGGTCGCGTGATTTAAATTATGTAAATATGTCCGAGCGTTAATTTTCTATATAAAAGGTAAATAATTTAATAATGAAAATTTTACGAAGGAGATACAACACTAGTGTTGTCTCGACGAGATTTACTAATCTTGAACATTTTGATGAATTAATGCGTCTTCGGCCTGTGATTGTATAGCCGATACAACACGGCCGCTCATTTTGTAAATAGTACATGATTACTCCTGTGGAAAATAGTTCGAAAGTTGTAGTGTTCTTTAAACCTTTCAACAGATCTAGACAACACTGAAGATTCTCCGTTATACATTTAGTAGGCTAACACCAACATTTTCTTCTTTGATTTTCATTCTCTGTGCTTCCACTTTCACTGCTTGAATTGACAGTGTTGATTAGTCGTATGTTTTCAGAAGGAAGTGGACTAGCTATATCTCTCTCGGTGATACAATCTGAAAAGGAAAGAGGTCCATCTTTCTTTAAGAGGGAGTGCTGTGGAGAGATCGATTGATAAAAAACCCAATCTTGCGTCTTCTCAGTCGATGCGCTGGCTTTGTCGTTTCTCTTTTGAAGCATCCGCTCTATTAAAATGCAAAAGATTTCATCGATGTTAATCAAGCCCATTGCACTCGTTTCAATGTAGAACAAGCCACGTTGTACAGCAAAGGCCTCGGCCTCGTGCGAGGAGACTTCCCATGAATTTTGTTGTAAATCTGTTTTGTTTCCTACAAGTACTATAGGCGTGTCCCCACCACAGCGTTGCTGCAAGGAGATTTAATAAATCAAGAAACAAATGAATAGATGGATAATTTATAACAATGAATAATTGAATAAACGAATAAACGAATGAACAAATGAATGTGAAGCACGTACAGAACTAAAGTTAATATATATATATTGGTTTCTACTTTATTCTACTTTATTCTACTTTATCCTACACTCAACAAGCTTAACGAACTAGTGTCTTCGTACCGACACAGGAACAAAGCACTATTACGCAACAGCTAACACCCATTCAAATTTCCCGCCTGATCATGAATACTAATTTGTAAACAACAATATTTATAAGTGATGATTATGAATATTTCTCTCATTAAAATCTCCTGACGAGTGAGACTCACATCTCACGAAACAGGCTTGTCGAGATGAATTTGTAGTTGTGTTAATTTACTCCTACCCTCACATATATTTTGCTCTACTTCATCGTATCGAGCATATTATTTTGATATATATTTATATATGTAACAAATGAGTCAAAGTTTTTGCAAATCGCAGTATATATATATATATATATACAGCCGATCTCGAAAAGGTTGTCCACCTGAAAAGACATATATACTAAAAGAAATATCACGTGACTCATTTCATATTCACTTTCCGCGCGTGTAGAAAGTCAGGTACTTCTAGCGAGGGCAGATACTGCTTGTTTGAATTCACGTCCATATTACTTTCAAACACAACTGACTTTCTACACACGCAGAAAGTGAACTTATAATGAGTCACGTGCTATTTATTTTAGTATATATGTCTTTTCAGGTGGACAACCTTTTCGAGATCGGCTGTATATATATATATATATATATATATATATATATATATATATATATATATATATATATATATATATATATATATATATATATATATATATATATATATATATATATATATATATATATATATATATATATATACAGCGAATTGCATAAACTTTGACACTGCTGAAAAAGTATATAACTATATCGGGTGCATTATGGGAACGTTTACTCGCGAGCTTAGGCGCGAAGTTAAAACCTTGAGTGTGTCTTTGTAAGGCTGCAAGAACATTCAAGTAAATGTAAACTGTTGTTTACTCTTTATGTTTTTAGATTTGGGTTTATATTTTAAATGCAAAAATAAATACTATATATAACAGTTTTCATGAAAGGATAATACAAACGAGTTGAAAATTGTTCTTTTTAAACGACTTTAGAAAGATTTAGCTTCGATAGAAATGCTAGACAGTCGACAATAAAAGTGAAATATTTCCCTTAAAAACTAAACTATTATTCTAGTTAAGTTAAACTAGGCTCTAGGTAATGTTAGTAATATTTATTTGCTGTATTTATAGTGTGTTTGAGTCGATGATTATTTAGCTAGCATGCAAATCATAGTTCTAGCTATTTAGTATTTGCTAATGTTTTACGGATATAATTTTAATTTTCACTCTAAAGTTATGCTTCGCTAAAGTGAACTATTTGTACAAACTATGTAGCACAAATTACTTGTTCTATTAAAACAGTGAAAACAACAGCACCGTACTCTAAGTTTGTAAACTCTTAGAGCTTATTAATTCAGCAATTCCTTTATACCAAATATTATTGCTCATGTGGTTCTTAAATACAGCGAAATAAATGTAAACAAATCACAAATATCGCGTGTTTATATGCGTTGATGCGAAAACACGGCTGTGCTAGCCGGTCGGCAATTTATTATTCTAACACTCAATTTCATTGAAGAGCCGTAAGAAAAAACATTGATATTAATTACCAAGTATAAGAATAAGAAGACACAAACAGTCAATAGCTGGAAAGACGAAAATTATTCAAAGAACTACAGTTTACACACAAATTGGTTTTGATATAGGACTGATTTGCATGCTAGCCGAAATAGCTCGAATTGCAAATAATCATCAACTCCAACTCACTATAAAATTAAATACAGCAAATAAATATATTATCTGCATTACCTAGAGTCTAGTTGAGTTTAACTAGTATAATAATTTATAGTTTTGTAATCATCATAACGAAAGGGTAAGGTAATTATCACTTTTATTGCCGACTAAGTAGCATTTCTATTGGAGCTAAATCATGCTCAAGGGTGTTAAGGCCTGGGTCAGACGCCATTTTAGCCAAAATCACTAATTCTAATTTTTCAACCGTTGCTTTAAAAATGTTCTCATGTAACTTGACCAAATGTTTAGTTTTAATGAGTTTTTGCAATTTTTGCTTGTTGAATGGCATTTGGGTGGTCACGTGACCATACATGAGGTTTAGTATTTATCAAATATTCAATGCAAAATGGGGTGAATAGAGAAACCAATTAAAACGATTAAAACTATGTCATTAGAGGACTTTCATAAATAGCTTTCGACGTAGGCTTAGATTGGTTGTCCATCATTGGTTCTTTAGGAGATATTTGGCAAAAAAGGTCACGTGACCAGACTATTTTTTTACAAATATCCATATATCTCCCCATTGTTCAGATGAAGTCATCCAATCTAAGCCTACGTCGAAAGCTATTTATGAAAGTCCTCTAATGACATAGTTTTAATCGTTTTATTTTGTTTCTCTATTTACCCCATTTTGCATTGAATATTTGATAAATACTAAACCTCATGTATGGTCACGTGACCACCCAAATGCCATTGAACAAGCAAAAATTGCAAAAACTCATTAAAACTAATCATTTGGTCAAGTTACATGACAAAATGTTTAAAGCAACGGTTGAAAAATTAGAATTAGTGATTTTAGCTAAAATGGCGTCTGACCCAGGCCTTAACACCCTTGAGTGCACTCTTAACTCGTCAATAAAGAACAACTTTAAACTTGTTTTTATTATCATTTCATGATTTTGTCAAAACGAAGTAACAGCTCAATAATATTTATTGGAAACTATAATGTATATACATATTTTGTGAGTATTGTAAATGTCAACCCAAAGCTAAAAATGTCTTAAAAGCGGGAAAGAAGACATCTACTTTCACTTTCAATATTCAGCAGCCGTACGAAGACACACGCAAGGTTTGAACTTCGCGCCTGATCACGCGCGTAGATCGCTCCCACAATGCACTTGATATAGTTATATACCTTTTCAGCAGTGTCAAAGTTTATGCAATTCGCTGTATGTATATATATATATATATATATATATATATATATATATATATATATATATATATATATATATATATATATATATATATATATATATATATATATATATATATATATATATATATATATATATATATATATATATATATATATATATATATATACAGTCATTTGCAAAAATTCTGACCGTACAAGTATATAAGTATATAAGTATATAGGTATATAGATATGTAGGTAATTCTGCCTTAAAACGCTCCAATTTTTTTTAGAATTCATTCAATGACATGTAGTAAGCATCATTGAAGTATTATGGGTGGTTCTGATAGTACCAAGAGCGCATAAAATCACTCAAAGGCATAAATAAACATTACCCACAATGCACCCGATATACTTTGATGCGGTCAGAATTTTTGCAAACGACTATATATATATAAATATATATATATATATATCCATATATATACCAACTTGTAACTATATAACTGTTTTATTGTACGTTTCGGCTATTCAGCCTTCTTCAGCAAACTGAATGATTTGCTCGCGCTACAATCTATAAAACACAACTGAAAACAACTGACGAAAATAACAAACAAATTTAAAACTACGAAACATCTAACGGAAAGCCTATAGAGCGTGCGTATGAGAAATGCACGCGCAAATAAACCTATAAGTTTAATTGTGTTTCATAGTTTGAGCTAAAACAAATCACCAAATTTGACTATATATATATATATAGTAGTACGATTTGAGTTTCAAATTTGAAATAACCGCTAATTTAGGATATGTTACCCGTACCAACCACCGCCCCCCAACTTCGTCTCCAGGCGTGTTAACATTGTCTAGTATTACTTACATGAATAGCTTCTAACCAATGTGTGACTTGCATGTACGATAGACGATCTCCAACATCGAAGACTAAAGCAGCCCCATCGACTCCTCGATATATCATTGGAACTACATTAGAAACATGATGGAACACCGATTTCTTCTCACCAGGTGTATCAACCATATGCAAATGAACACTTTTACCTAGGTACTGGAGACGTTGAAAGAAATCGTCAGGCTGCATCGTTAGCTTTTTATCCCATGGGATAAGGGATCTCTCGGGATGGAGGAAGCGCTGGATGATACTGCTTTTTCCGACCCCAGAATCACCTAGAACTGCTACTTTGAAGCTGTAGTCGTACCTATAATAATAATAATAATAATGATGATGATGATGATGATGATGATGATGATGATGATGATGATGATGATGATGATGATGATGATGATGATGATGATGATGATGATAATAATAGTAAAAGTAATAGTAATAGTAATAGTAATAGTAATAGTAAAAGTAATAGTAATAGTAATAGTAATAGTAATAGTAATAGTAATAGTAATAGTAATAGTAATAGTAGTAGTAGTAGTAGTAGTAGTAGTAGTAGTAATAGTAATAGTAATAGTAGTAGTAATAGTAGTAGTAGTAGTAGTAGTAATAGTAATAGTAGTAGAAGTAGTAGTAGTAGTAGTAGTAGTAGTAGTAGTAGTAGTAGTAGTAGTAGTAGTAGTAGTAGTAGTAGTAGTAGTAGTAGTAGTAGTAGTAGTAGTAGTAGTAGTAGTAGTAGTAGTAGTAGTAGTAGTAGTAATAGTAATAGTAATAGTAATAGTAATAGTAATAGTAATTATAGTAATAGTAATAGTAATAGTATTATGTTTAATTGGACTATATAGAAATGATAAGAGTAATGTATTTATATAAAACTATATAAAAATTTAAAGATAATGTAGAATATTATATTTTAGTTTCAGAATGAAACGACTAATAAAATGCTTGCTTAAAAAGCCAGGTTTTAGCCTCATGTTTGAACTGTAAGAGTGAAATACTGGAAGATCTTATGTTCTGTGGGAGACTGTTCCATAGTTCAGGGGCTGCAGTGGAGAAGGCTCTTTTGCCATAGTGATTAAGGTTGTAATTAGGTTTTGTTAAAAGATTTTGAGACTTTGATCTTAAGGAACGTGATGGCACATAAGGTTGCACCAAGTCAAGTTACTTTAAAAGTAAGTAGTAGAATCTTGAAAAGTGTCTAGCCAGTGTAAATCGTATAAGATGGGAGTGATGTATTGTTGTTTCCTTGAGAAGGTAACAAGCCTAGCAGCTGCGTTTTGAACATGTTGCAATTTTTTCAGAGAAACGTTAGGGAGACCATATAATAAAGAATTGCAGAAGTCAAGCTTCGAGGAAATAAGGGCATGGACAAGAGTTTCACATGCATTTCGACTCAAATACTTTCTAATTTTCCAAATATTATGAATATGAAAAAAGCAGGTTTTAAATACAGAAAGTATTTGCTTTTCCAATGACAATGTTTCAGCATGTTCAAACTCTATGATAGTCCATGATAGTCCATTATAGTCGATGATGGCATGATAGAACTATCATCAACTATCAAGAACTATCATTGCCGTTTGACCGAGGCTTAACACGTGTTTTGCAAGGCTCTTGTGTTCCCCCAAACACTGATTACTAATGTTTTTTATTCCCCTACAAATACCCCAGTCCCCCTTTCCAAACAAGGCCAGCCCCTGGACCTTGAATCGCCGTTATTTAATGCGACTTAAAGCGTTTTAAGGCGATTTAATGCGATTTAAGAAAAAATATTGGAAAATCAGAGGTGACATAAGGTAATTTTAAGCGATTTACAGCGATTTAAGAAAAAATATTAGAAAATCAGAGGCGCCATAAGGCAATTTTAAGCAATTTACAGCGATTTAGGGTTGTTTAAGAAAATATATGGTGAGGAAGATGCATTTTCTGGTGGTTTAAGTAATTTTTTTTTGTAAAAATTAACAACATTTTCAAGTTCATTTAAGGAAATTTGAATATAAAGGTATCATTGTTCAAAATATCATTTAAATATAATACTTCTAGTAAGCAAAGGCCAGTTTAAACTTCACATCAAAATTGTATTCAATATAGGTCAGTTTTATATTAATATAAGGAATGTCTGTGATTCATTTACATAATTGATTTAGAGTGCAAATATTATATCCATGAAATACAAAATAGTACAACATGATGCTAGTTAAAACAATAGAATAGAGTGCAAATAGTATATCCGTGAAAAACATTATTGAATACTAAATAGTACAATTTTAGCATATTAATATAGCACTATTTTGTGATATTTAGTTTTGCATTTCATGAATATATTGTTTACACTTTAATATTATGTTCCACTATTAATATAAGTTAGTAAAACTTATACCTTTTATCATATATTAATACATGTTCACAACAACGTAACAATTAAAGCACTTTTAAACAATGATTATCAATTATTTTAACACAGTTTAATACCATGAAACCAGTTGCAAAACAAATATTTTTATATCTTTTTTAATATTTTTAATATTTTTATCATCAAAACTTTTAAACAACACTTCCTTTGTACATCTATGTTTCTGTATATACATATAACTTAAATAATTCTATACGTTCTGGATGCTTTCATTAAGGATTGCTGGCTATTTTCTAAGAAACATTGGTTTGAATTTGTATAATATCGCCAACCTCCAACTATAAGAACTTGAGGGTATATATGCATGTATAATTACTTTTATACTACATATTCTCAATTTCAGAAAGGTTGTGGTTTATGTATATATAATTATACCAATACCTTATTATTCGGTGTATCTTTTTATGATTTTTTATATTTACGTGTGTTTAGAAGGATAAGAACATTCATTGCAGAATATTAAAGTTGTCCTTCAGTAGCATTTTGGAAGGTATTATGAGAGCTAAGGTTTGAGGCCATGTACTATACTGTATTTATTTATTTGGATCTATCTTCTGATGATTTCGGCGTCCGACAAAAGCTCAAGATCCAAATAAATAAACACAGTAGTACATGGCCTCAAACCTACTCTCATAATTCATTGCAGTGTTTTGAGTTCATGGGCAGCAGAGTATCATTCGCGTTTGTATTCGCTTGTCGAATCGGTAACTTCTTTAACTGCCCCCGAAGGTATATAAGATACTTATATACCTTCGGGGGCAGTTAAAGAAGTTACCGATTAGTAACCGAGTGATATACGATCGCTTTTAATACTAGATAGACCAAAATCACGAGATTGAAATAGAAGCTAGACATATAAAGACGAAGGTCAAGGGAACAACAAAGCAAGCAAATAAGCAACCGTTGGTAACTATAAATACACGGAGATTACAAGCGAATACAAACGCGAATGATACTCTGCTGCCCATGTTGAGTTTGCACCTTTTTAGATAATTGGCCTTATTGTTACTACAAGGTGTGCTTATACTGCAATCAAGTATATATATATATATATATATATATATATATATATATATATATATATATATATATATATATATATATATATATATATATATATATATATATATATATATATATATATATATATATATATATATATATATATATATATATCAATATAATGAAAATGGATCGCAATGTTTTTAAGCGATTTTAGGCGTTTTAAGGCGATTTAGCGCGTTTTAAGGCGATTTAGCGCGATTTAAGGTCCGGGGGCAGGCCTCAAACACAACTAGTCTAATATCTATCCTATATACCTGTCTTTGGTCACTTTCAAGACTGACGTATATGATGGTGGACTCGCTTTAGAATTCAGAGAAAACCTCGAACCAGAAGTCGATTTCCTGTCCATGACGTCATCATCAGTCTTAAACGTCGCCAAAAAATCGATTAAGTCGTGAGCACTTGGACGATCTTCCGGCATGTTGTCAAGGCAACCCATAACAAGCGGTTGCAAAGGGTGGTCTGGTCCCATTTCGTAAATATCTTCGCTTCGGCGGATATGCTCGGGAACGACTTCTCCATCTGAAGAAAAAAATAATAAATAAATAATTAAAAGTGTTGCTATTTTTTGCCAAAATAATATCATGTTGACGGAGAAGGTTGTTTTGGAGATAAGATAAAGTGGCATCGTCTGCAAACAACTTACGACGTGCAAACCAGATCCCCCCATCCTTACAACCGTCACTTAAACCCCCCCTTCCCCCACACCTCACCCTCCCCTTCTCCGGGACTCACCTTCAAGTAATGGATCGGGTAAAGGATTTACCGGAAGTCGACCAACAATCACTTCCAATAGCACAGCACCAAATGAAAAGATGTCCACTTTCTCAGTATAGTAAGCTGTCTCTGCGAATTTTCCAGATGGCTTTCTCTTTGGATATGTCTCCGGTGCAGCGTACACGGGTGTTCCAACTCCTGCAGTTGCATACATAGCTCCTTGAGGAAACGCTCTCGATAGCCCCATATCGGTGATCTTAGCTCGCAAGTTTGAAGTCAGTAGAATATTTTTGCTGCCTAGATCTCGATGTATGATCGGCTCGTTAAGGTTATGAAGATAGCTTAGACCCTCGGCCACATCGCTCATGATTGATACAGTGTCTTTGAAAGCAACTTTGCGATTTGATATCTCACGTATGAAATGATGCAGGTCGCAATCACATAACTCCAACACAATAATTGGAGGTGCTCTGTCACTAAGAATGACTGTGTAATATTCTACAATGTTTGGGTGATTTAACTGGGATAAAATATCCCATTCTCGTCTCAACCGATCGAAAATTATACCTCGATTATAGCAGCCATTTTCGAAAAAGAAGCCTCCTAACTTTTTCAAAGCTACCTTTCTTCCTTTCAAAGTTCCTTTGAAGACTTCGCCATACGATCCACCTCCCAACCGCTCACCCATCCGAACATCGCCAACAGCTTGTTGGTTACCCATTGCATTGCCTTTAATGTACAGTACTTCTAAGAAGGCAAACAATTGCGTATAGTTCTTGTGTTCGACTTGGGCTTTCGTTTATGTATAAAACGGAAGCATAAATCACACGAGGGGACGAGAGGGTCAAACGTCAAAAACCAATCCAATACTATTTCATCTTTTTTAATGGTTTAACTTTTACTTGCAATCATCAAGGCTTTAAATACATATTAGCTAAATATTGAGGTTTATTTATCCTGATTTTTGAGCATTTTTAGCCGTCTATTTTGCCAGTAAGTTTTCATTTACTCTCTTGAGCCCTGAAGGTTGTTGTTTTGGTTGATATGAATCGGTGAGTTCGGGGAATTTTCCCTTGTCGATGCTCTGATTGGTCCGTCGATGGACTTTGAATTGGTATAGGTGATATTTAAAAATAGATCAATGCAGCTGTTGGTATGGATGCAAATGAGATATTCTGTCATTTTATGTATCATAAAAGCTATATGGTCAATACAATGCTTGTTGTCTCAAGAAAATAATTACATAATTCTTCTTGTTCTCTTTCTGTTTTTTCTTTTTCGTCGTCTTCTTCTTCTAATACTTCTTCTTCTTCATCGTCATCTTGTTCTGCCTATGCTTCTTCTTTTTAATTATTTTAGTCTTATTGAAGCCCGAGTCATTCAGGGACGGACCATTTCATTTTTTGTTTGGGGGGGGGGGGGGGGGGGGGGAGCTGTTATTACCGATATTCGATATTTTTGGAGGGGACACAGATGATGCAAGATGATGCAAGGCTGCTAGATATTTTTGTGAAATCAGCCCCCACCCATTAAATGTCAAATGGTTCGTTCCTTACTAAACAATATTCAGATTGCGTGACAATTTACTTCCGTGTTTTGTTTTGTTGTTATAAAAGCCCAATTCTTTATCATTGATTAAATTGCTACTTGCAATATATTTCTAAGTTATAGAGATATTCATTTAAGTGACCAAGCTGACATCGAGCTTCTCAGGGCTGTAGATTTTTTTGTGTGTGTGTCGGTTTGTTGGGGGGGGGGGGGGGGGGGGGGGGGGGGATAAATTCACTACACAAAGAATTTTTTGAAATCCTCCTTAATATATAAGTTTTACTTCAAAAGTAATAAACGTTTAAAAAAATGTTCATTACTGTTATACAACAAGAAATTACAACTGTTCGAATACTTATTAAATAAAGTGTTTATTTACTTTTTGTAAAAAATTGCCTTACATAATAAATATGAAATTAAACAAATAATGTGAAATGCTGTGTGTATTGTTTAGATTCTAAGATACTTTACAATGTTATTTTTACCATTATACAGGCATTTTTGGATCAACGAATCGAGCACCGTGTTTACAAAACGAATAAACTTGTGTAAACTTCGTAATTTTTAAGTTTAATGCTAGCTAAAAAAAAATTTTGGCGTCACTTTTTATTAAAAAATGGTAAATAAAAAACAAAATGTGAAATTTTCAAGGCTATGTTTGGTGTCCTGACCTTATGTTTGTACAAATACGAACCTGCATTAAGTCTCAAACGACTGACGATATTTCATTTCTTGACCATATTCGAGCACTATTTATCACAACAAGAAATGCATTGATGTCTTTTCAAATAGTATCAACATGTTGAGTGGGTCAACCTTATCAATATTTAGAAAAATGGTGCTAATTCACGACCAGGCTATTACGGTAGAGGCAATATAAAAACATTATTTTCCGCCTTTAGCCAGCCATTTTGTTTTCGACATACGCAGGAAATTTCGCGCATGCGTACATGTATTCCGGAAACCAACTTGAAGCTTAAGAACAATCTCGCACCCAGCACCCGCGTAACTTTTGGTCTTCGCATTCGCAGACCGAAAGTAACGCGGGCTCTGGGTACGAGATTGGCCTAAGAAACGAAGAAATTACCTACTTTACGACATCGAGCTTTTATTTCCTTCGGAGCTCGATGTAGTAATTGAAATATCGATAAAAAAGCTAATATTATAGGAGAGTAATGTTTTACCTCTTTAACGTAGCGGCGTGCAGCCGGCTTAATTACCAGAGTGTATATTAGATATTGAACTTTTTATATTTCGAAAGTTGTAGTGTTCTTTAAACCTTTCAACAGACAACACTGAAGATTCTCCGTTACACATTTAGTAGGCTAACAACATTTTTTTTTTCTTTGATTTACACTCTCTATACTTCCACTTTCACTGTTTGAATAGACAGTGTCTTTTAATTGTATGTTTTTAGTAGAAAGTGGTTCAGCTGTAGCTCTCTCCTTGATAGAGGCTGGACAAGAAGGAGGTCCGTCTTTCTTTAAAAGGCAGTGCCCTGGAGATTGATCCGGCGTCTTCTCAGTCGATGCGCTGGCTTTGTCATTTCTTTTTTGACGCATCCGCTCTATTAGAATGCAAAAGATTTCATCGATGTTAATCAAGCCCATTGCACTCGTTTCAATGTAGAACAAATCATGTCGTACAGCAAAGGCCTCGGCCTCGTGCGAGGAGACTTTCCATAAATTTGGTTGTAAATCTGTTTTGTTTCCCACAAGTACTATAGGCGTGTCCCCACCACAGCGTTGCTGCAAGGAGATTTAATAAATCAAGAAACAAATGAATACATGGATAATTGACAACAAAAATGAATAATTAATAAACGAATGAACAAATGAATGTGAAGCACGTACAGAACTAAAGTTAACCATTATAAAGACTAAATCAACACAAAAATCTAAGGATTTAAATGCGGCAATGACGGTTGCTCTTCATAATATATGTATATATAATATATAATATATATATATATATATATACAGCCGATCTCGAAAAGGTTGTCCACCTGAAAAGACATATATACTAAAAGAAATATCACGTGACTCACTTATATATTCACTTTCCACTCGTGTAGAAAGTCAGGCACGTTTGAAAGTAATATGGCAGTGAATTCAAACAAGCAGTATCTTCCCTCGCTAAAAGTACCTGACTTTCTACACGCTCGGAAAGTGATTATAAAATGAGTCACGTGATGTTTCTTTTAGTATATATGTCTTAACATGTGGACAACCTTTTCGAGATCGGCTGTATATATATATATATATATATATATATATATATATATATATATATATATATATATATATATATATATATATATATATATATATATATATATATATATATATATATATATATATATATATATATATATATATTATATATTATATATACATATATTATGAAGAGCAACAATATATATGATGACTGACCATTTGATGTTGTAGTTTTTCTTGATGTCTTGAAGTTTCCATATGTATTTTGATAGCTCAGTGCTGTTGGCGTATTTTTTGTTTCGAAATGATAGCTTGTGTTGAGTGTATCGTTGTTTAAATGTTCCTTCTGTCAGTCCGATGTAGTTTTTAGCGGGTGTGTCGTCTTCTGTGGTTACTTGTGCGTTGTACACTATGCTGGTTGTGAGGCAGTTGTTTTCTAGTGGGCATTGGTCTTTTTTCCGGCAGTTGCAGTCGTTCTGTGAAGAGGTTGTGGAGCTGTTGTTAATTATAGTCTTGTTGTGTTTGTTGATAATGCTGGTCATGTTTTCCATGCAGCTGTAACTGACTTTGACGTTGTTCTTGTTAAATAGGCAGTGGAACTTGTGATTATGAGGGAAGTGCTTTTGAATGAGGTTAAGGAATGTTTTTCCTACGTTGGTTTGGACGTTTTTACTAAATGGAGGGTTGAACCAGATGATGTTTCTTTTTCTGTTTCTTCTTTGTGGTGTAGATGCGTGATGGCTATTGTATGTGAGGGTTTCGGTAAATCCGCTGTTTTTTAGTGCTATTTCGTAGAGTGGCTTGGCTGTGTTGAATGCTTCTTCGTTGTATATGAAATGTCGGATATTCTGCGGTTGATGGCTGCGGGTAGTTGTTTAATTATGGAAGGTGGATGATTGGATTTCGTGTTGATGTAAAGTGGCTCGTCGTTTGGCTTTCTGATTACCAGTCCTTTCGCTACTTAGCACTTTCGCTACCAGTACATTCGCTACTGAAAAGGTTCTTTCGCTATCTTGCCAATGGTTCTTTCGCTACTTACTCACAGTATGACTAAATATCTCAAAGTTTCATAGTTAAAAAGTATCTTTGAAGTTGGTGGAGTATAATAATAGGATATTGTGGTAAGTAGCAAAAATTATTTAGTAACTACGAGCAACTGGTAAATTTCATTGACGTACATCAAGGGCACCAGGACAAACAACACAGTTCGATATTGTAGATATTTTTTTTAAGTTTTATAGATCAAATATACGTTATTGCTCTTCACTTATCTGGTATCCTGCGTATATCTTGCGTGTATCTGCGTAGGATTCGTTTGTTAAGTTGAATGTGACGTCAAGGTAGTTTACTGCTTTCAGGTTGGTTTGTATGGTGATATTAAGGCCGTGTTTCTTAAAAACTGTCTCGTTGTGTCCTTTCTTATTCTTTCTGCTTGTGGTCCAGTCGTGTTCTTAAAGATGGCAAGTCCGTCGTCCCTGTATAGTCCTATGTTGTCCTTTCCGTATTTGTCGCATAAGTTGTTGAGAATAAATAGTCCAACTAGTTCGCATACTTCTGCTCGATCCGTCGTAGCTTCCCATCGTGACGTCAAACATGTTGTTGTTGTCTTTCTTTATTTAGGCGTTACCGTTGTCAAATAGGAGGGATTTTCTAGCGTGCATGATGATGTCGATGTCTTGTTTGGTGATATTAGTGTGAACCGCAGAATATCCGACATTTCATACAACGAAGAAGCATTCAACACAGCCAAACCACTCTACGAAACAGCACTAAAAAACCTACAATACCTACAATATAAGAAATTATGGGATATGTTAACTGATATTTTTTTCAAGTTGCCTATGACTTGGGCTATCTGCAAAAAAATATCAGAGATCATATCCCATAATTTCTTATATTGTTTTGATATATTTGTATATATGGCCAAATGGTCAAAGTTTTTGCAAATATATATATATATATATATATATATATATATATATATATATATATATATATATATATATATAGTACGATTTGAGTTTCAAATTTGAAATAACCGCTAATTTGGGATATGTTACCCGTACCAACCACCGCCCCCCCCCCCCCCCCCCCCCCCAAATTCGTCTCCAGGCGTGTTAAAATTGTCTAGTATTACTTACATAAATAGCTTTTAACCAATCTGTGACTTGCTTGTGCTTACGATAGAGGATATCCAACATCGAAGACTACAACAGCCCCATCGACTCCTCGATATATCATTGGAACTACATTAGGAACATGATTGAACATCGCTCTCTTCTGACCAGGTGTATCAACTATATGCAAATGAACACTTTTATCCTGGTACTGCAGACGTTCAAAAAAATCGTCAGGCTCAATCGTTGGTTTTTCATCCCGCGGGATAAGGGATCTTTCGGGATGGAGGAAGCGCTGGATAATACTGCTTTTTCCGACCCCAGAATCACCTAGAACTGCTACTTTGAAGCTGTAGTCGTACCTATAATAATAATGAGAAAATAATAGTTTATTTACCAGCATAACGCCTACTGGCACTTCGCATACATGTTTACCATGCGCACCTGCAATTTTACTACCAAAATATCGACAGAAATCACAGGGATTTGGGTTCTCCCGAGTCGTGTTCCCCCGAACACTGAGTACTAGGGTTATGCATGTATTCCCCTACAAATAATAGGGACTTTTAGCACCAGGACGGGAGTGGGGGACGGTGACGTCGATTCTGCGATAGGACTGAGGATTAGGATCCCGTCCGTCCTCTCGTCTCCGTGTCTTTTAGCATTAAAATACGACACGCTTAAAACGCTCTAAAAAAAACATCGAAATGGTCTCATTTAAGCAAACAAGAGAAGCTCTCCTGTATTCATTTGAACATAGAGATATTGATGATGAGGAATTTATAGTTCTAACAGAACAGAACACCTCCAATAACACTGATTTCAGCTACGAAGCTAACGAGCCATTTGACTTGGATTCCGGCACGAAGATGAGATTACAGCCATGTCGAAAATCTTCAAATTGATTCAAAATAATTCAATTGAGCTTGTGTTCAATATGCTGAAGGTAGAAAAAGGTTTACCTGTAATAATTGAGAGAAGTTACCGATTAGTAACCGAGTGACATACGATCGCTTTTAATACCAGATAGACTAACATCACGAGATTGAAATAGGAGCTAGAAATATGACGAAGGGTCAATGGAATAACAAAGCAAACAAATAAACGACCGTTGGTAGCTATAAATACACGGAGATTACAAGCGAATACAAACGCGAACGATACTCTGCTGCCCATGTATTGAGTGCGAACTTCTCGCAATTCATCATAGAATTTTTATATCTTAAACATGGTGCCCCAAAAAAACGTTTAAAGAAATTGACATTTCCATGTTTACTTCTCGCAAAACAGAGCTATTTTGGAAGAAACTTGTGGTCCCTGGATATGATTTCAAGCAGTGTTTACAACATGGTTTAGGCCCTATTCCACTGTGATAAATTTGACGAACTTCATCAACCTATATTTTATAATCTAAAAGATTTATCTAGGATGTAATTATATATTTCGCTTTTATGGGAGCCATTAAGTTTTTTTCCTATAAAGCCAACTTTAATTCTTAATTCAAGAATAAAAAATAGTTCGCTAAAATTTGCATGTTGTTTTGAGCGAAAATATGCATAAAACCAAGTACACAAAATCGCTTTGGATCACATTGCGGGACCAAAAGTTACTACCTAAAAAGCTTAGTTTTGCAAAATATAAACATGTAAAAAGCTATTTCTGAAGTAAATTCTCTGGGGCACGATGTTTAAGATATAAAAATTCTAAGATGAATTCTAAGGATTTCGCACGCACTCGAGGTAACCAAGGCAGTTTTATTGACGATCGAGAGCGTCTAATATCTCCCAATATGATTAAATACAAACAGTATCGTGTTGGTAATGACTTGTACTGTTATGTTTACCTAATAGATTAAATTAGCGCCCAAGCTTGTATTCGAAAGTTCGAAGTTCTGGTCCTTTTATCCACTTTTGTCAGACTTTGACGTGTGATATTTTTCCATCCGGAGCCAGTTTGTTCGATTGAAATAATTAACTACAGCGCACTAGTAGACGGTCAACATTTGATATCTCAGTAATTCGGTTCTTGAACATAGTTGTGCAAGATGAGATTGCAAACTAAATGTTCCATGTCAGCATAAAATTCTTTCATTCGACGTAAAAAGGAATTTTAGCATCAAAACAAACGCATGCGCAGACAAAATCTCTACATGCTGTCATCTCCAGAAACCCTAAAACCTTTTTTGTATTAGTTTTACGACTAAAGACGTCAAAATTATATTTTATGTATTCATTTTTACAAAGTTGTAAATTTGTTGTTTTCAGACAAAACAGCGACCTTGTCAGGTAGTGAAAATCTGAGCATGTTTCGAAAAATGTCCCATAATTTTACCTCCAAAGTTGCATGAAATGACATAATACTTTCTTAAGTTATAGATAAGGATTCAAATTAAAATATTATTTAGATAAATATTTAAAGGAGCACTTGGACGAAAACGCCCGGATTTTGAAAAGTCCCAATAAACGAATTTTTTTGCTTGTTTAAGACTAAATACTAAACCCAAAAATTTTTTTGCTAAAGTATTTTTGTAGAAATTCGTACGCGAAGACCGATAAAATCGCGATTTGCTATTGTATTTTTGTAATCAGTAATATTACACCAAGAGGAATGGGGTCGAGTGACGAATGACGTCATTTACTCCATGGTTTCACAACAACTCTCGTGGCTTCAAAGGATATGCGCCGGAATTATTATAATCAAGAACGTTTATGAAATGTCAGAAGATTTGGTGAACTTTTTTTCTCTATTTCAAGACAATCACAGGATTTGAAGATCAGTCGTGGAGTACTTGACGTCATAAGTCACGCGTCACGCAATTACCACAGGTCAGATTTCATTTGGCCGTGAGTTTGAGTGGCGTGTTTTCAAAGCCTTATTTTTCCGTAATAGGTGAATTTTAAGCTATTTTTTTATACATAGTTCTTAAGCAATCACATTAGAGTAATATTAACCTAGACAAATTCGTTTATTGGGACTTTTCAAAATCCGGGCGTTTTCGTCCAAGTGCTACTTTAAAAAAACGCAAATAAATGATGGAAAACGAGATGCGCGAAATGGATGCGCAGTAGCAAGAGACCGGAACTACCTTAAGGTGATGTTACACGGGACAACTCCCAACAACAACTTTCCGCGCAAAATTGTTCTCGCGTAAAGCATGTCAAACGAGACAACTTTTAACGCAACATTTGCTGACAACAGGGTGTTACACGGGTCAACTTTTAGCGCAACGTCGTAATGGCAACATCGGTTTAGTAACTAGTCTTCGCGCAGCCACATTTGTAAACAAAGATGGCGGTCGAGCAGTGGGCTCTTCGTCGCAATGCAAACTTTGTTTTGATGCTGTTATTGGCCGATAATTTTGAAGATGATAACGAAGAACGACCAAAGAAGAAAGCCAGAGCTGTGTGGACAAGGGAATGGCTTAAAAGGCGCGAGAAAAGAGGGGCTTTTCAAGTTGTTGACAAGCTTATGTTGCGCAGAAAATTGACGGCGCGCGTGCTACACGGATCAACTTGCAACAAATTCGTCATATTTTGTTGCAGGTTTTTGATGGTCGCTCAAAAACTCGCAACATGTTGCCGCAACAAAAAATTGCTAAAAGTTGTGACCGCGCGCCATGTTACACGAGACAACTTTCCGCGCAACATTTGTTGCGCGGAAAGTTGTTGTTGCGAGTTGTCCCGTGTAACATCACCTTTAAGTGACATCGTCTGCAAACAACTTACGACGATCATACCCGATCCACCCACCCTTACAACCGTCCCTTGAACCTACCCCCTACCCAACACCCCCCCCCCCCCCCCCCCTTGCTCGGGACTCACCTTCAAGTATTGGATCGGGTAAAGGATTTACCGGAAGTCGACCAATGATCACTTCCAATAGCACAGCACCAAATGAAAAAATGTCAATTTTCTCAGTATAGTAGGCTGTCTGTGCGCAATTTCCAGATTGCTTTCTCTTTGGATATGTCTCCGGTGCAGCGTACACGCGTGTTCCAACTCCTGCAGTTGCATACATAGCTCCTTGAGGAAACGCTCTCGATAGCCCCATATCGGTGATTTTAGCTCGCAAGTTTGAAGTCAGAAGAATGTTTTTGCTGCCTAGATCTCGATGTATGATCGGCTCGTCGAGGTTATGAAGATAGTATAGTCCCTCGGCCACATCGCTCATGATTGAAACAGTGTCTTTGAAAGCAACTTTGCGATTTGATATCTCACGTATGAAATGGTAGAGATCGTATTCACATAACTCCAACACAATAATTGGAGGTGCTATGTCACTAAGAATGACTGTGCAATATTCTACAATGTTTGGGTGATTTAATTGTGATAAAATATCCCATTCTCGTTTCAATCGATCGAACATTTTACCTCGATTATAGCAGCCATCTTGGAAAAACAATTCTCCTAACTTTTTCAAAGCTACCTTCCTTCCTTTCCATGTTCCTTTGAAGACTTCGCCATACGATCCACCTCCCAACCGCTCACCCATCCGAACATCACCAACAGCTTGTTTGTTACCCATTGCATTGCCTTTACAATGTAAAGTACTTCTAAGAAGACAAGCAATTGCGTATAATTCTTATGTTGGGCTTTAGTTTATGTAAACGGAAGCAAAAATCTCACGAGGGGACGAGAGGGTCAAACGGCAAAAACCAACCCAATATTATTTCATCTTTTTTAATTTTATTTGCAATCATCAAGGCTTTAAATACCTATTTTCTCAAACAATGATGTCTATTTATCTTAATGTTTGAGCATTTTTAGCCGTCTATTTTGCCAGTAAGTTTTGATTTACTCTCTTGAGCCATGAAGGTTGTTGTTATGTTAATTTGATATGAATCGGTGAGTTCGTAGCCTGCGTAGCAGTCCCTCCGAGGGGGCTTGGGGCGAGAAGAGAACTGCTACGCAGGCTAGTGAGTTCGGGGAATTTTCTCTTTGATCGATGCTCTGATTGGTACGTTGGGCCGTTACGTTGATGGACTTTGAATTGAATGGGTCTTGAATTGGTATAGGTAATATTTAAAAATAGATCAATGCAGCTGTTGGTATGGATGCAAATGAGATATTCTGTTATTTTAAGAATCATAAAAGCTATAAAAGCTGGTCAATACAATGCTTGTTGTCTCAAGAAAATAATTACATAATTCTTCTTCTTCTTCTTCTTCTTCTTCTTCTTCTTCCATATTCAGTCGCTTGGGCATTCCAGAAAAGCTCATAACTGATAATGGACCTAACTACGCGTCAAAGGACTTTGTGAACTTTGCAAAGGACTATGGATTTACTCATGTCACGAGTAGCCCACGTTATGCTCAAGCGAACTACGGAGAAGCTGAGCGTGCAGTTCAGACTGTGAAAGGATTGTTTGACAAGTGTGCGGACCCACACTAAGCCTTATTGGCATACCATCCAACACCGTTGGAACAAGGGTATAGCCATGGCCAGCACAACTCCTAATGTAACGAAATCTACGCACGACAGTACCAGTACATCCCTGCAAGCTGAAACCTAAGCTGAAACCTAAGCCCGTCTGAAAGTCTTCTTCTTCTTCTTCTTCTTCTTCTTGTTCCATTGTTGTTGTTGTTGTTGTTGTTCTTCTTCTTCTTCTTCTTCTTCTTCTTCTTCTACCAGGTTCTTCTACGGAACAATATTCAGATTGCGTGACAATTTACTTCCGGGTTTTGTTTTGTTGTTATAAAAGCCCAATTCTTTATCATTGATTAAATTGCTACTTGCTAGATATATTTAAGTGACCACCTCTTTAATAAAATAATTGAAATATCGATAGTAAAATAATATAACAGTTCCTGGATGGTCTCCTGGATTATGTTTGTTTATAGTTGGGCTACCTGTGGTATTTGGCTTAGTAGCCTGCCGATCTTGAAGGACGCCAAGTTGGCAGATCGGGAGAAAAAAATTCAAGATGTCGTTTGAAGTTTTCGCTTTTATTGTGGCAATTCTCATCAGTATTGCATTGATATTCTTAGTCATTTGGAACGTAAGTACAATAAACTTATAATTTCTTATTGTTTATTGTTTCAGGTCATTTGAAAACGTGTTTTTTTGTTATAGATTATTGCGTTTGACGACCTCAAAACGGACTACAAAAACCCGGTGGATTTGTGCAACAGTTTAAACCCGGTAGGTCTTTATGCTCACAATTAAACAAATACAATTCTTTTGTGTGCTATTTATTCTTTTAAACTTAAACAGTTCGATTTCTTATTTTGAAATGTTGAATCGAAATTTAAACCGTTTTTTGCAGAACACAAATAAATATGTAGTTCATTTCAGCTTTTCTGCGTCCATTTTTTATTACGCGTATTAAAATCTCAACTTTCGAAATGTACTCATTCATAAATCCTAACTTTTGAAATTGAGACAAATGTTCTTTTCTTAATCAGTAATAAGGCAAAGAATGTCCCTTGCAAATTAGTTGAAAAATAGCAAGCTTTTTTTAACGATGTCAGTTGTTAATTCTCCTCTCATATCTATCGATCTAAGCAGGTACTAAAAACAGTTTTTGCACTCTTGCAGGTGGCTCTCTTATCTGCTTTATTGCTTACTTAACACATAGCTACTTAATATTCTGTTATGCTTGATCTTAGCAAATATCAATAACATGTACTACAATATTAAAGGTTTTTTTACTACATATAACTGGCAATGAATTCAAAATATTGTAGTATAGTCTCATAGGCCCTCCCAATACCTATCAGACAGCCTGTTCACACTAGAGCAATTTAGTACGATTCAGATCGATCGCACACAATTTAAATTGTTCACACTTTCATTTAGATTGATCGCAAGTGATCTAAACTAGACCGACTCGAGAGGTGATTTACTTTAGAACGATCTAAAGTAAACCAATCTAACTGCTACTGTGAATGAAACCGATTCATATTAAATCGATCTATTCCCGGTACTTTATATAGCAAAATATAATGTGAACACGTAAATCGATGAGTCAATCTCGATCGATCAGAAACGAAATTTAGTGTGAACGCAAGTACGTTTAATTTAAATCGAATCAAAGTTAGTTCGATTTGAATCGATTTTAGTATGAACCACTGAGAGTCAGAGAGTGTTTAGTTTTTAAACAACAACAGCCCATTATTATGGATATAACTAGCTGAAAGGAATTTTGACTTCTTTCAATGTTATATGCTTAATAATACCATTTTATGCATGGCCATGCACGACAGGTATATAAGATCTACCCTTATTCCAGTGCAAAAAAAAAAACAGCCTTTTTTGAAGAAAAACTGTTTCACACTGTGCATGATTCTCTAAAATATCACTTGTGTATAGTTGTTTGGGCATATATTTGAATTAAAAATATGAAAACGAGAAGCCATCATCAGATTATGTGTTCAAATGCAAATATATTAGTCCTTAAATGAACATGGCCAATCAGTCCCCATAGGACTGCTCAACTATTAACTTTGCATGTAAACTCACAATCAAAGTGTTTCTGATGATGGTTATCCGATGATGACTGAAATATCACTGCTAATAAAATGTTTAAAACATGGCTTCTGGTTTTCACATTCTTAATCACTTGTATGTTTATGCTAACATTAAAAATTCTGAAATTGCAGTCAGGATTCATTATTATTAACCTTTCAAGTTTATTAATAATTAAGTTTTCAAGTCAGAGACAAAATGTAAAAAATTAATTATACTGACATGTTTTATTTTTGTTATTTTGAAAGCTTGTTTTACCGGAGTATCTAGTCCATGGGGGTGTCACATTGATGTTTCTGTTTGGTGGTCAGTGGACTGCTGTAGCTTTTAATCTTCCCCTGCTTGCGTACCATGTACACAGGTGAGTGCCACGCCCAAAGTGGCAGACAAAATAATGTGTAAAAAAATTGGAGTTTATTGATATGAGCTGGTGACAATATCGATGACGTAGTGTCCAGGATAGAAACTATTGAAACTTGCAAGACGCTATCCCGGACACTACGTCATAGTTATATTGTCACCAGCTCATATCAATAAACTCTGATCGTTTTTGCACAAGAAGTCCAAATAACACTTTTTGAGCATATAAAAACCACTATAAAATGCACTGTCAGTTTTTATCGCAGTATATTATCCTTCTGGAAAATTGTTATTTAGGACCAGTACTTTTAATAGAAATAGCAAACAGCCAGGGTTTATAGGCACTTTAATAAACTATGCTTAGTATGTCACTCAACTTGAAAGTTGTTTAATTTGTGTGTAATTTTTTGCTCCAGGTACATGAACCGACCAATGATGAGCAGTGCAGGGCTGTATGATCCGACTGAAGTGATGAATCAAAGTGAAATGTGGAGATGTCAAAAAGAAGGCTGGATAAAACTTGCATTCTATCTCATTAGTTTCTTCTATTACTTGTACAGGTATTGTCTTTATCTATTTATACATTTATGGATTCATCCAATCATTCATCCAATCATCCATCCATTCATTTATTCATCCAATCATCCATCCAATCATCCATCCATTCATTTATCCATCCATTCATTTATTCATCCAATCATCCATCCAATCATCCATCCATTCATTTATTCATCCAATCATCCATCCATTCATTTATCCATCCATTCATTTATTCAATCAATCATCCATCCAATCATCCATCCATTCATTTATTCATCCAATCATCCATCCAATTATCCATCCATTCATTTATTCATTCATCCATCCATTCATTCATCCAATCATTCATCCATCCATTCATTCATCCATCCATCCATCCATCCATCCATCCATCCAATCATTCATCTATTTATTTATTCATACATCCAATAATTTATTTATTCATCTATTTATTTATTTATTTATTCATTCATCCATTTATTTATTCATCCTTTCATTTTTCCATCGATTTTTTGTTAATTTATTTGGTGTTCATTCATCAATTCTTTCATCCATCAATCCATTTATTTATCCATTCACTCATCCATCCATTCATTTATTTATTCTCATTCATTCATTTACTCATTCAATCAGTATTTATTGTACTATATATTTTTCTATTCTGAATTACATGTGAGGTGTTTTTATTCCTATTCATCCTTTCAAACTTTCATTCATTTATTTGTCCATTCATTCATTTATTATCATTCATTCATTTACTCATTCAGTCAGTATTTATTATATATTTTTCTATTCTTAATTACATGTGAGGTTTTTTTTATTCCTATTCATCCTTTCAAACTTTCATTCATTTATTTGTCCATTCATTCATTTATTCTCATTCATTCATTTACTCATTCAATCAGTATTTATTAGATATTTATACATACACTCATATTTTTCTATTCTTACTTGCATGTGAGGTGTGGTTTTATTTCTGTTCGTCCTGTCATTCATTCAATTTACCATTCATTCATTCAGTCTCTCACTCAATCAGTATTTATTATATTACTATTTACAGCCAAACCTACAGAAGCGTTCCTATCAAGGTTGGAAGGCTCGATTTATTCTTCCAAACTTGATTTTAAATTTGTTTTGAAATTTGCATAAATGAATCGAGTCTTGTAAGTTTCAAAATGCAGACTTCAACCGTCAACCGATAATGGTCCCAAAATTACGATTCAATAACTAATAATGCTATTGTAATAGAATACTTTAGTAAGTATTTATAACAATATTTCTGTAAGCAGACTAGGTTTAGCAAGTTTCCGTTGTCCAAAAAAACATTGAAAGTAATGTTTTGATTTGAGGCGGTTTTTGAAATTTACAAGATTCGATTCATTTATGCAAATGTCAAAACAAATTTCAAATCAAGTTTGGAAGAATAAATCGAGCCTTATAACCTCGATAGGAACGCTTCTGTAGGTTGGCTGTAATATTTCTATTCATCTTTTCAAACATTCATTCATTCATAATTTCTGTAAACATCTGAGTTTGCATGTCCTAGATATAAAATTTCAAATAACACATTGAATAAATCTCATTGAATCTTCCTTACTTTCAGAATGATGTATGCCTTACTTGTTTAACTAAAACAAGACAAACATACACCCTTTCCAAGAAACATTGTTACCAGTGAAGTGAGTGAAAAGCATACAAGCTAGTAGTGCAGGGGACTATGGGTAACCTTTGTACACTTTATTAGAACGCAGGGGTTTCCTGGCACAATTATTACACTCGTCAATGTGTTATTGAGAAATGACCGTTTTGACTTATTAGACAACAAGAAAGGCATGCCGAAGGTACATTTGGTTTATAACCTGGTCCATGATCCTTTGCACCACTAGCTTGTGTGCTTTTTACGGGTGACAAACTTTCTCGGAAAAAGTGTATCATCTACTACATTCTGTGCACAAAGCTAGTTGTATATCTTGAAAGGACATATTGTGAAGATGTACATTCATTTGGAAAAATCTTTGGGATTTTGAGAATTTATGATGGTACACAAAGATATGGTGGCTGGGGTTGCAAAGAATAACATGTGTTTTCATAACCATAGGCAGCGCAACCTCAATATCTAACAACACTTACAAATAGACCTAATCAGCTAACACATTGCTATGTACATTTCCACCCAATTCAAAACCTCTGGGAATAAAAACTTTTGTTACAAACACTTTCCACATAATATTGGCAAAGAATCTTATTCCCAAAAGATTTGAATTGGCTGGAAAAGAACATAGATATGCACCAGCTGATATTTTGGTCTTTAGATAACAAAATTACAAAATAGATAACATACATTTCATGTTTTTTTTAAGTCATTACAATCATTAATAAAGGCTTGAATAATGTTTTTATTTTTTTATCTCCCTTCCCCCTTAACAAAACATTAACTAAGCCTTTATTAATAGGTAAGGGATGGGCCATTTGTATAGGAAATCACAATATCTTAAGTACAATTCGTAATTAATAGGTACGAGTGATGTTTTGAAAGTTCTAAAAATTGGACGAGCCTTTTAGGCAAGTCCAGTTTGATAACTTTCAAAACATCACGAGTATCTATTAATTACAAATTGTACAAGAAGATTGTGTGATTTTTTATTTATAATATACTGAAAAACTAATTGGTTAGTACAATTGCAGCTTACAATTTATGATTTAATTGTATTCCACTTGTCCAATCAGAATCGAGTAATTTCGTACAGTATATTATAAGATATTAAACATCTAAAAATTATATTACAGTGAGGATAGTCAAACCATGAACACTTGACTTTTTTTAGTTTATTATGTCTTAACATTCAACTCAGCTTCAAAACCTTTAAAAATGAAGCAGTGAGTTCAAATACACTAAGTGTTCATAATAAGTACTTATTGACTGAGTGGAAGAGCCGTATGGGAAAATATTTGGCTTGCAGTCATGACGTTGGCTTGGTCCGTACAAATGACCAAGAGCCAAATATTTTTCAGTGACATTTCGAGTAGCGGGTCGGTACGTGTTTGTATGGACCAGGTGAAAAAAGTTGTACGGACCCCATCACATGACTTTTTTCAAAGGTTTTCATTAAGAGTGTGCAATGGGCAAAATACGATTCATATGATAATAAACCTTATTTCTAATCTATTTGATCATGAAAAAAAAAAGCTGAAAGTGTTCCAGTTCGAGTGTCCTCACTGTAAATAAATATCTAATATACCTAATCTGCTAACACGTTACTATGTACGTTTCCACCCAATTCAAAACCACTGGGGATAAAAACTTTTGTTCCAAAACTTTTCCACGTGATATCAAAATACATAAGACAAAGAATCTTATTCCCAAAAGATTTGAATTGGGTGGAAACGTACATAGCAACGCGTTAGCCGACTTGGTCTATGGTCCATCACTAACTTGGAGTGTTTTGTATTGACCTTATTTGCCAGAATTAGTCTCAATTTTGTTTTATCTACAACAGGTTCCCATTTAAAGCTGTACTTTCCCATTTAAATCTGTACTTATGCAAATTGTGTTGATGTGTGCTAAAGACACAGATCAACCAATATATTATTTCTGAAGTGAACTTCTCTGATTGGTTGATCTGTGTGTTTAGCACACATTAACAAAATTTGCATAAGTACAGATTTAAATGGGAAAGTACAGATTTAAATGGGAACCTGTTCTACATGTTCTTGAAAGTTCTATTTATTCTGACTTGTGGACCTTTCGTGTGAAGGTAACTCTACTTAGTAAATTAAAACGTTTTTGTATGTTTTTCTTTTTTAATCCTTGGAAGTTTGTTTCATATTATTTATACAGTAAAGCTATTAATATAGATTTAGCGGTCTTGATAATTAGCCTGTGTAATTATTTTTAATTCATGTGTCGTCACATGATGGAAAGTATGTTTTTGTGTGTCATCTAATGGAAAGGCTGTATGGAAAACTATATTGCTTGTCTGCACTTTTACAGTAAACATTGTTGCATTGCCACCCACTCATTTCAAAACTTTGGTTGGAAAATGGTCTTATCTGATCCGTCAATGAACTTTCGAGGCAGAGTTAACATAAACTCATTGGTTAATTTGATGTAAGCCCCACCTTCAAAATGATTGACAGATTGGAAAAAAATCCAAATGAGCTTCAAAATTTGCTAGTCATGATGCAATGATTTTAGCTGTAACTTTCTCTACGTTCACTTCTTGGTGATTTCGCGCACGCCTAAAAGTAACCCGAAATCGTTGCTGTCTTGAGGCGCCATTTTGGAACAGTTCATTTTGACAAACAATCCTTTGGCAGCCTGCTTCATAATATTTTTGGCTCTGTGGATTTACTTTCTTAAAAGAATTTGAATGTGAATGTAGAGGGGTGGGGGTAAGAAGGCATTTTTGTATTTATTAGTTTATGGGATAGAGACATGCTCTCTTACTGGTCAGTGTTTTTGAAGCACTTTAATTTTATTTGCCTTTCTTTACATAATGTAGTACAAATAGAGTGCAAGCAGTAAATCCGTGAAATACAAATGTCTAAATAGTGCAAAATAAAGCTATTTAATAAACAATAGAATTGCACTAAAAAGTATGTACTGTTTCACTGAATGATATACTGTTTGCAGTCTTTTAAGATTATTGTAAGCTTTGTGATCTTTTCAATCATAATATCTGTCTCAATAAAATAGATTTATAATGCTTTTTTTGTAGTTGTCTTGTTACTATATAATACATGTCCTGATCTACTTCTTTCCTTCTTGACAATTAAACACTGAATTCTAAGTTTGCAACCATTCCCTGGAGAGTGAATTGAACAAAAGAAACGGCAGCCATGATGGTGGTCTTGACAAAAGAAAACCATCACCGTGACTGGTGGTTCAATTCGCTCTCCTGGGAATGGTTGCAAACCAAGCCATATTTCTATTTGGTGTATTGCCTTTTCTGTATTTCGGTATAATATCAACACTTGTATAACTAAATCTGGGTTCAATCCTCTTTTATTGAGGATATTAACAATACAAAATATTTATTTAATTACATACTGAATTCAATAAAGTGCACACCACATATCTGTGAAACAAAACTAAACATGTATTGTCTAATTGCACTATTTTACACAAACTTGTGGATATCACTTGAGTAGAACAGTGCAACTATTGTATCCTTCATTAAAAAATTCATGAATAATTAATGAGACATTTTCAAAAGAAATCATGACCATGATGAGTGTTGTAAATCTGATACAACACTAGTGTTGTATATCCTGATTTGCATAAGTTTTAACTGGTAATTTTGGTAAAATATGAAAGAGCTAAGCTAGACATTTTTTAAGTAGTTTACAACATTCGCGTCCGTGTTGTAGCAGCGATGCAATCGCGCGCCTTCGGCTTGCGATTGTATCTGCCGATACAACACGGCCGCTCATGTTGTAAACACTACTTGTAATGTGTATTATGTGGTTCATGCCTGAGTAAATTCTTAGTTAAGCAATAACTAAATAGTTGATAACTAAATACTATAGAGCGAAAGCACTTGAACCATGAAATAAAAACAAAATAGTTACTAACTAAGTTTCTATTTAGTGACTATTTAGTCAGTATCACTCAACCAGAAACATCAAATACAAAAGGAAACAATACCTCATTACAACTTCACTTGTCTTTTATAGTAACTAACAGTCGCTAAATAAGAACTATTAGT
Source organism: Metridium senile (assembly GCA_949775045.1). Lineage (NCBI taxonomy): Eukaryota > Metazoa > Cnidaria > Anthozoa > Actiniaria > Metridiidae > Metridium > Metridium senile. The sequence goes on from OX459098.1 coordinate 2,878,286, forward strand.
TAGTAAATATTTTGTTTTTATTTCATGGTTTTAGTGCTTTCGCTCTATTACGTCCAAAATAGTAGTTGTTTCACAGATTTCTGGTGTGCACTCTAAAATTAACTTTCACCTGCATTTCACATGTAACAATGTTTGATTGTGAAATAAAGACTTAACTAAATTTCATTATTCAACAAAATTTCAACAGTGCTTACTAGTATTACCCATTTAAATGGACATTGTGTTTTTTATTCTTAAATTGATTTTATTATCAAAAGAGAAATTATCATAATAACTTTGAATGAATTTTACAGTGCAATTGTCTCAGCGAAAGAATGCAAGTTTGGATTTGAGCCATTCCTCAGTCAGTTCTTCATGTGAGCGAAGTTCAAAGACCTATATACAAATCAAACAAACAAATTTACATTATCATTTATTAATAATATATAAATAATGATAATAACTGCAATAACAATAAAACAGTTATTTAATATTTAGGGAACCCACTCAGTGGCGATTTTCAGTGGGGCCCTGTGGAACAAATACTACATATAATAAATAGATAAAATATTTGCAATTTAACATACAAGGCCGAACATTAAACCGCCCTCTCTAATACTATCAGCCTATTCGGCCAAATGTGAAGCGCATTTATGGCCCTGCTTCTTTTCCTGATATTCATGAAGACTTTGTACAATTTAGAAGCCTTCAACCTGACCATGTTAAGCCACAATCTCACTTATTCAGCTATGAGTATGTACCTTTGTGGCCCCTATTTCCTTAACAACATGAAGCTTTGATCCAGCATACATCATCTGCAACTCTGGTTTACAGCCTGAAAAAAACAATTGTTTTTACCATACAGTAAAAGCTCATGTATAAGAACTTATAGGTTATAGGTTTCTTATATAGGTTCTTATGTGGAAGGGGGTTAAAATGAAACTCTATTTTATATAAAAGTTTATCATAACTATGATACAGATAAAAACGATTCCCAAAAGTGCATACACCGAATCAAAATATGGCGTCCAATTCAAATAACTATTGTTCTTGACTGGCTAGCCTTGCAAACATGTGATAACTCCATTGTGTTTCAATGTGAATACGAGGCTAGCCATTCAAGAAAAAATAGTTCTTATAATTGGACGCCATATTTTGATTCCATCTATGAATTGTCAATCATTTTGCCTCAGTCTATAAAAACGTAACATATCTCATTACTGGAGAATAAACTTACTGCAGTTTCCATCTTTAATCACGCCCGGAAAAAAACAACCTAGAAGGAAAATTCTCCATAGCAACCTAGAGTTGCTATGGATGCTCCGATCTCGAAAAACTGTATTGTATAGTAGACTTCAATCTATCTCTATTAAGTAAATGGTATAGCATACTACAAAAGTTCCTTCAAAGCACATTTTTTTTCTGTTGAAAATTGGTGGTCAGGTTGTAAAGAAAACTGAATCGAGCCACCTTAAATTTAGATTCACCCTATGTGGTATCAAATCAAGGATTTCATCCCCTACAAGGTACATTCAAGCATCCTTTTCCAACCCTAGATAACACTCACCTGAAGGAGAAATGAAGATAAAGCATAAAGGATACGATATTCTTCCATCATCATGTTTCAAACAGTAACTGTACACAATATAGCTTTCTACTGTCAAGGTGAAGTAACTATGAACTTAATATTATTACTGTGTCCGGTAAGTAAAACTGATACCCAAGCCAGAGCTTGTATAACTGTAGGTAATAATAATGAAATTTATAATATCGTAAAAAAAGTGTCTTAACTGACGTTTCGAGCTTTATCCCTTTGTTTGTATAGCTGTAAATCATAATTATATATGCAGATGCAGATGGAAGTACGAACAGGAATTCAAAAACTGGCTAAAGATTGTTTGTATTTGTTTTTGGTTATTTTTTTAAATCTGATTTTTGATATTTTCTTTTATATTTCAACAATACATTTGTAGACAAATGAGTTCCTTTCAATAATGATTTGTAACTCACTCATCTTATTGAGCTACACAATTCAAACAAGGATACACTGGTAAATGAGATGGGATTTCTTCTTTTAGATCCTCAATACTTATATCCTACAAAAACAACAATGACAACAACAAAAGTTATGGCCATTCATAACCCATATAGAATTACTAGGATTGGTTCGAATGAGGCCTTGCTACTATGAATGTATTTTATTACGAGTCTGAGCTTTCACCGTCAACGGCATCATCAGAGACTTAATGATAGATCAATTTACATGTTGGAAATACGCTTATAGTTGATCAATTGTAAAGGTTAAAACAAAAGGAGATCTAGTTCACTGCTTTTCTCATGAGAGTTGATGGTGGGATTGTGTTTCTTAAATATATATAGAAGGCCTCTAGAAGTCTAAGGTTCAACGGATCTCTCTCGTTGTCAATGATGATCTCCTTTTGTTTTAACCTTTACAGGACAACTTCAGAAGATTGATAACCCATACAGTGTCACAATATTTGGCTAAAAAGCTGTTAAAAGTCAATAAAAAAAAAAAAAAAAATATAAAGTTCTTATTTCATTGAAAGATTTTGTAATCAAAATAAATATGTTAATTATTTTATACTTACATCAAACTGTTCATCAAGATATACTAACTGTTTTGACAAATCTATTTTAACTGAAAAATTGAAGATACAAATTGTACATTAATTCATATAAGATTTATATCTTATTTATTATGAATTCAGAATGAATGGCAGTTGAATAATAGGTAAACCTAACCTCACTCAAATATTGACAAAATTGGCTAACACATTGCTATGTACTTTTAAACCCAATTCAAATCTTTTGGGAATAACATTCTTTGTCTTACGTATTACGATATGTCATATGTCATATGGAAATGTTTGAAACAAAAGTTTTTTATTCCCAAAGGTTTTGAATAGCTGTTATTACAGTTATATGCAAATGATTTCAAACAATGGATTCAAATCGAGGGTTTCGGGCAAACCTATTGTTTTCACCCGAAAGCCTCGACTTCAACCCATTGTTCAAAATCATTTGCATATAACTGTAATAACAGCTATTGGGACGACACGTATGCACAGCAATGAGTTAGCCTAAGTCTATTGTTCATAATATTTAACATGGTGGCTTACATCATGGAGGCCTTATATATATTTATTATATGGCATCAAAATTCCGCGCGCTCTAATTGGCTAATCGGCTCTCGCGAGAGGGCCGTAATTTTCCTGTAACGACCACGGGCAATACAAGATTTTTTCTGGACCGGCGTCGTGAAATCATTTTTTCAAATTTGTGTTATGGCAAAAAGCAGGTGAAACGTTTGTACGATCATGAATTGACCAAAACATTGATAGAACGGGATAAAATAAACAAAAACCGACTGAGAGAAAATTAAGTGGCGAGCATATTGGTTGTTTTTGCAAACATTTTGACAAGCAAATGTTGAGAAAATCAAATCAATATAATTACAAAAACTCACGAGAGAATACACAAAAGGTTGTGAGAATACACAAAAGTTTTTTTTAATTCTTTAAAGAACATAAAGCTCGTTCACATACCTCAATGATAGTTGAAAAGTATACTTTTAGTTTTTATCTTTCTTTCGGTAAACAACACGGCGGCGAGTTGAGCTGTTTTTGTTGATATATGCCATTGCTTTTCAGTCACTTTTAAAAAGCTGTAAAACTCACGATAAGTTTGTTAACAAAGTTAACAACGTTCTTGAAGTGAGGAAGTTTTCATGTCTTTCTTTTTCTGCATACAAAAGGTTAAACAATCTTAAAAAAGGTCGAATTGCTTGATTCAAAGACCTGTCAGCGATCCTAGTGCTTTCAACTTTCATCTTCTTCATAAAGTACGACACAGACAAATTAATTCCTTCAATAGTTGTTGGTGACTTCGTTTCTTATCATTTACCGAAAAATAAGCTTCAGTAGGCTTTTTTCTTGATGCAAACGTCCACAAGACCGACTAATTAATACAACTCGTTTCAACATCCATCGTGGTTCACTTGTTCGTGTCAGCTATAAATTAAAATCCTTTGTAAAACTTGTCTTTTGTGTCTTGGCTTTCTTTGATGTTTAGATATAAGCAAAACCCGTTGTCTTTAGACGATATTTGGTTTGAAATGATGAGGAAAGCAGCAGTAAATCTAATAATTTGTCAATAAAATTTCTGTGAGTTTGTTGAGGCAGCCGTACCTAATGCTGAATGAAATTAAAACCGGTTTCTGATCTAGTTTGACAACTCGCTCTTTTTCAAAATATTACTTTCTCTCTCTTTTTAAAATAGCCATATAATAAATAACTTATTAACCTCGTCCGTTCGGTCATTACAGGGAAATCTCAGACCTCGGTCTTTTTTGTACGGACCTTGCTGCGCTCGGTCCGTACTGTCAAGACCTTGGTCTGAGATTTCCCTGTAATGACCTCACTCTCGGTTAATAAGTAGTATGTATTTATAAAATTCAAGAATAACTAATGAGCAATTGACAAAAGAATTCACATCTGTGATGGAGGTTGTATATCCAATACAGATTCCTCCTGATTTGCATAAGTTTTAACTTGAATTTTCTCAGCCAGATTTACTTTTATTTTGACAATTTTAGTAAAATATCTAATAACTAATGTTGGAGTTTCATAAGTACTATACAATATTCGTGTCCAATTTGTATGAGATAAACACTATATCTGCACACAGATCAGCCACTCATATCGTATAATATAGTACATATCCTTTCCCTCTTTTCTTACTAAATATGTACCTATGCACCTATGCGCATGGGTGGATTGTTTGGGTTTTGCTAACCCCAGGCTAAAGAGGGGGTATGCAGGAAAAATGCTTAACTTTGTATAAGGTATTAAAAAAAAAAAAAGCTACTTTCTGTCAAAATGATGGAAAATTATGTCATGGAACACTCTAGCCAGCTGGCGATTTTGTAAACACAGCTTTACCCAACCCCAGGGAAAATCATGACGATTGTTTTTAGTTTTTGCAGACATCTAAAATAACTTGTAGGGGTACCCAAGGGGTATTTGCACTCTTTCTCTGGGGATTTGCCCCACCCCTCAAAATTACTTTTTTTTAGCAATACTTTCAATTCAGAGAAGTGGATTATAAAATCAAAACCACAACATCTTCTCTGGGTCAATACTTACATATCAAAGCTCCATTTGTCTTCTCTTTGCGTTTTCGAAATTTTTCAGCAACAACTTTGACTTCGGGATCGATATCGCATAATTTTGCAGTAGCGGACTATGGATAAACATATAGTTTGTCTATATATAAATACATATATTATATCAAGTTTATAAGGATGAAGTCGGGATGGAATTTCAAGCGCTAAAATGTTGAGAAATGTAAAGTCAAACACACCATTCTTCAATGGCGAAAACTTTGTTCAAATTCAGTACTGTCAAAAGCGAGCTTGCAAAACCTAGATCGAGCATATTTTAAGCTGTTGTCGGGGAAAACCAACGCTTAAAAGGTTACTCAAGGTTTGAACTTACCATTTTATGAAGATAACTCCCCTTAAGACTTTGAAAATAGACTTATTTTGCAAAGAAAACCATACAATGTATAAAGAGAAATGAGCCTTGGAGATATCTTCCTCATCAATACTAACCCCGACCCTCCCCCACACAGTAAAACTTGTTACCGCTGGACGACAATAATGTAGGCTCTGAGGAAAAATAAAGACAACAGTTTCCATACAAAATTTCCATCCAAAAAATATATATTCTCTTGTTAAAATTTCCTATTTGTTCATCTATATGAAATTTTGTCAAACTTTCATTCACATTTCTAATTTGTTTTGCTTAGTTCCTCGGAAATAAATGGAAAGCTTGGGCTTCCTGTGTTACATCAAAAGCGCGCGAACAGTTGGATGATTTCAGTCAAAACATGGCGAACAAACTGGAAGTGTTTGAAGTTTGTCCGCTTTTAATTCCTCAAGACTCAGGCCTTCGCTGCTACGATGGCTATATTACTGCTTGCGTAAGTCTATTTGCTCATCTGCTCTAAATATGGAAATTCTATCCCGGTTTTCTTGCAGAAATAAGTAATTATTTTTCCAACTTCGCGCGAATCTGCAAGTTGAAATTTGAGGTCTTTTTCGTGTTCTTTCTTACAGCGAAAGTCGTTCCGAATATCGATATCTCTGCCTGAAACAGGTTGTCTTAAAGATGCCAGGTAAGGATTTTGGGTTTAGTTTCATCTTTGTACGTTCACGAAAAGTTGAACGGCCATTTTAGATGCTAGATGAGCAAAGTGTTTATAAAAAGCAGCTGTTGATTTTGTGTTGGAATGTTCTTCTTGCATGACTTCACATGACAGAATCGACTGCTGCTGGAAGCTGAAGCACTTGCTTAAAGATTACCAAGGTGTTTTAAAACAGGTGAGCTAGTTATAATTATTATCATAGCGCTGTTAAGCCTTTTTTTAAACTTCTTCATGTCTATTCTATTCTATTCTATTCTATTCTATTCTATTCTATTCTATTCTATTCTATTCTATTCTATTCTATTCTATTCTATTCTATTCTATTCTATTCTATTCTATTCTATTCTATTCTATTCTATTCTATTCTATTCTATTCTATTCTATTCTATTCTATTCTATTCTATTCTATTCTATTCTATTCTATTCTATTCTATTCTATTCTATTCTATTCTATTCTATTCTATTCTATTCTATTCTATTCTATTCTATTCTATTCTATTCTATTCTATTCTATTCTAATCCATTCCATTCCATTCTATTCTATTCTATTTTCTATTCTATTCTACTCTATTCCATTCTATACTATTCTATTCTATGCCTCTCCCTCTCTCTCCTTCTGTGCGTCTTATTCTTCTTATTTTGCTTCTAGAGGCTTGAACAGAGTGCAGATCTGCCATCATTCCTGACAGAACTGAAAAGTATCTTGGTATGTATGTAAAATATACTTGTGAATTATACTGTTAGATAGTACTATCAACATGATGGGATAATCATTGTTTAACATTTTAATTTAATTTTTCTCCTTTCCCTTCACTTACCTTCCTTCCATCCCCTCCATCTTTCCTGGCTTTCTTACTTGTCTTCCTTTACTTCCTTCCTCCCCCTTTCCCTTCCTTCCTTCCCATCCTTCCTTATTTACCCTTCCTTCCTCCTTTCCTAGCTTCCCTTCCCTTCTTTCCTTACTTCCTTACATTTCTTTCTTTCCTTTATTCCAAATCTACCTTATTACCCTTCCTTCCTCCTTTCCTAGCTTCCCTTCTTTTTTTCCTTCCCATCTTTCCTAACTTCCTTACCTTTCTTTCCTTCCTTCCTTCCATCCTTCCTTTGTTCCCTTCTTTCCATACTTCCTTCCTTACCTTTCTTTCATATTTCCCTTCCTCCCTTCATCCTTTCCTGCCTTCCCTCCCTTTTTGTTCCTTCTCCTCTTCCCTTCCTTCCCTCTTCCCTTCCTTCACTTTTTTCTTTCCTTCCTTCCCTTTCTTCCTTGCTTTTCTTCCCTGGCTGCTTTTCTTCCTTGGCTTCCTTCCTTCCTTTTCTTAATTCCTTCCCTTTCTTTCTTTCTCTCCCTCCCTTACTTACTTCCTTCCCTTCCCTACCCTCCTTCCTTTGCTTCCTTCCTTCATTCCATTCCTTCCTTCCTTTTTCATTGTTTTTGATTACTCTACTTGTTTGTTTCCTTACATTTCTTGGCACAGGAAAGGCTATTGCAGTCAAAGAGTGAGGTACAGACTTCTAGTCATCCAAAGTATTACACCCAGTTAATTGAAGAAGTGGAAGCAATTTCATGGGATAAGTATGTAAATATCATTATTTTTATTCATTCATTCATTTATTTATCGTTCATTTACTCATTCGTTTACTTATTCATTCATACATTTATTCATTCATTTATACATTCATTTGTCTATTCATTCATTTATTCATTCATTTATTTATTCATTCATTTATTTATTCATTCATTTACTCATTCATTCATTCATTCATTCTTTTTTCATTTGTTCATTCATTGATTTTTTCATTGATATATTCATTCTTTTTTCATTCATTCATTTACTTATTCATTATTTCAGTTATTTCATCCAGTCATTTAGTCATTCATTTCCTTATTTATTCCATTCTTTATTCATATATCTATTCATACACTAAGTAAATTAAATAATTCATTTATTCATCTAATGTTTCATTGAATATTTACTGATTGATTCTTTTTAATTTTATTCAGATTGGTGTATGTCGATCCATCATTCACTGTGCTAAAACTAATGGCAAGGGACAGTAAACAAAGAGATCACATATTGACCATTAGACTATCACCACAGGTGCCCAGTAAATCCATATAACGTATGGCATTGTGAAGTTCATACAATTAATGTTGTCAACTCGATCATTAGTAATGCAATTTTTGTTATTACTCAAATTAGTATGAAATTACAAGCACTCCATTCAGTTCTATTACTAATTCTTGATCTAATATTAATAATATTATTTAATAAAATTAATGTAGCTTTTCTTATCTTTCAGCATCCTACTATTTCACCAACATGTACAACAGAACTTCCCAGTAAATTCTCATTTTCTTGGGCAAACAACAAGGTACAGTTACTATATATTTATAGAGTATTTGTGTGAGTTTACAATAGAATCATGTTATTTCTCATTACATTTCTTTGTAATGTTTTGTAGGAGTCTCAGTTGAAAGGATTGTATTTTCAATTTGAAAAGGTACCTTGTGCTTTTAAAGTGCACCTGAAGCCCTTCATGATATTTTGCAAATCTGTTGTACATGAGGTGTATAATAAGTGTACTTAATATTTTTTGATGACGACCCCTCCTTTCTGAGATATGAACATTTGAAATCTGAAAATGCAAATGAGGTGACGTCATCCCAGGAATTTGTCAAAGTTTTGTTTCAAAGCTGACATCAAGCTTGTTTTTGTAAAGAAGTAAAAATGTTAATGGTAGTGTAAATATTAGTAATACAGATATTGAGCTTTAAAAAATTGCTATAATTATTTCCAGAGAACTTTTGTATATTTAATGAGGCCTGGGTAGACATCACTTCATTTGCATTTTCAGATTTCAAATGCTTATATCTCAGAAAGGAGATGTCGACATCAAGAAATATTAAGTACACTTATTATTCACCTCATGTCAAACAGATTTGCAAAATATCATGAAGGGCGTCAGGTGCACTTTAATGGTACTGATAACATACAATGTGACTGATAAATAAAATATTAAATAAATCATTAATAATTGTTTTACATTGAAATACATGGAGTGTTACCAAATCTCCCCATCCAGTAGCTAATGTTTTCAGCACACTCACACTCACTACCCCTACATTAATTTTACATAACTTTGCTCACATGTTGATTGTTTTTGCTGAGGGAAAAAAGTACCTGGGATACTCATGGGAAATTTTCAAAAAAATCCTAAAAGATACTGGTCTTTTAAAAATGGTGTTGCTGGATGAATTTTACCCCCTAAGAGATACCACATTAATTATTAATATTAATATATGTATCAGAAGCGAATATAGATTAGCTCTTCTCTCCTTTTTCGACACCCTAAGAGATACCAGAAAATGCTTATTTTCAAAAATTCGCATTTGACACCCTAAAAGATACCAAACCGCTGATTTTTACCACTAATGCAACACACTAATAACATAAATGTACATGTTAATGTGCTGCAAACATAGAAGATCTGCTTACTTTGTATTGTATAAATGTATTGTGACAGGCTTTATCAAATTATGAGGACTTCTGGGATATGTTGGATGAGATAGATAAGAATACTTGGGTATTAGAGCCTGACCATCCACAAAGATCTTGTACCACTCGTAGGATTGCATTAGGTAATAATAAATTTTTTTATAGAAATATCTTTTAAATAACAATTCAATATAATTTGTAGAACAAAAACTAACGCAAGTAGGTTTGTGATCATTTTATTCTCTACGTTTCGACGCTATCTAGCGTCATTTTCAAGAGAAAATTAGTATTAATTTTCTCTTGAAAATGACGCTAGATAGCGTCGAAACGTCGAGAATAAAATGATCACAAACCTACTTGCGTTAGTTTTTGTTCTACAAATAATGACTAAAGACACTTTAATCAATTCAATATAAAGAAAATTAATTCAAATCTTGATGGCTCTCTTTATGTTTTTTGTTGTTGTTGAAATAATTATATACAGTATAGTAGTGAATAGTTATTTTAATATTTTTAAGCTTCTTTATTTTATATTTTTATAACTAGTTTGTCTGTTTGTTTGTCGATTTGTTTGTATGCTTATTTGTTTGTCTGTCTGTTCATTCATTTCTTCATTCATTTGTTTGTTTGTCTATTTGTTTGTGTGTCTGTCTGTCCATCTGTTCATTCATTTGTTTGTTTGTCTATTTGTTTGTGTGTCTGTCTGTCCGTCTGTTCATTCATTTGTTTGTTTGTCTATTTGTTTGTGTGTCTGTCTGTCCATCTGTTCATTCATTTGTTTGTTTGTCTATTTGTTTGTGTGTCTGTCTGTCCGTCTGTTCATTCATTTGTTTGTTTGTCTATTTGTTTGTGTGTCTGTCCGTCTGTTCATTCATTTGTTTGTTTGTCTATTTGTTTGTGTGTCTGTCTGTCCGTCTGTTCATTCATTTGTTTGTTTGTCTATTTGTTTGTGTTTGTTAATTTTTTGTTTATTCATTTGTTTGTTCATTCATATTTTTTGGGTTGTTCCTTACTGGTTTAATTGTTCTATTTTCTCTTTCTTTGTTTTATATTTTCTCCTCCCTTAGGAAACAACTCATCTATACATATAGAGGTCAACCCACTTCATCCAAGACTTCTTCCTGAATGCAGATTTTTAGGTGCTGATCATGGTAGGAATGAACATGGTTTAAAAACATGCTTTTAGCTTGTAGATAGTAATAAAAGAGAAAACAAATATTTACAAAAAGCAAACAGCAACTTAATTTAGGTATAAGAGTGAATGGTCTGATCCCAGGTGTAATCGATGTAGATGAGGTATGAAAGTCGTCAATGGTGGTCTTGACAAAGACTGATGGTTTTGATGTCTACACTGGTCATCAGTCTATCTCAATACTACACTACCCCAGATCATACCTTATCTACATTAACTTAGTAGATATAGGTAGCTACTAATAGATAGCACCCGGGGGTGGGGGGGGGGGGGGGTTGTATTCCCTTTGTCCAAGTGGTAGGGGTGATCGGCAGAGGTTTTCAAAATGACCCCTAAAAGGTACGCACAGATACAAATAAAGCAGAGTAAAAATGACCATTACAACTGATTTTTGAGCCAAAACTCTAAAAGGACCCTTAAAGGTACTCACAGGAAATATTTTAACCCTAAAAGGTATGCCAATCACCCCTACCACTTGGACACCCGCCCGGGTGATCATACCTTATCTACATTTACTTAGGTAGCTAATAATAGATAGCATTTAGATTGAAGAAATATAAAATGCATGCGCATACTGTATGAAGTTATAAAGCATACAGGGACTGACAGAAAATGCCGTGAAGTGCTTCTCAACACTCCTCCAATGCATGAATACTAATAGTTAATTTATAAAGTATAATAGTGGTTACTGATCTGCAGCAAAAAACATTCAATCTTGTTTTCCTCTTCTCAATAGTTATAATCCCTCTCAGAGAGAATCTGAATTACAACCTGAATTTATGGTAAGTATTATTATAGCAGTTTGGTGGAATGGTTAAACAAAAGAGTGAATGAATAGACAGAATCAAAATATGGTTTCCAATTTTAATAACTATTGTTCTTGAATGGCTAGCCTCGTGTTCATGTTGAAGCACAAGGGAGTTTTCACATGTATGTGAGGCTAGCCAGTCAAGAACAATAGTTATTAAAATTGGACGCCATATTTCAATACTCCAGTTTCGAGATCTCTTTAACCGGTACTCAGTGTTAGCCTCAAAACCATGTAATATATTCTTTTGTTCAGTAACAGTCCGTGCAAATGAAAGAGATTTGTGAGCATAGAAGACAATAAAAATATATCGAAATCTCACGAGTTTTATCTAAATTTCTGCATATTTTACACACAATTGAGGCTAACACTGAGTAAAAGAGATCTCGAAACTGGAGTATTCGGTGTATGGATAAAATTTACTTTAATTTAACACAGGAATCCTGAAAGCTCAGTTTTTATTAACCTTGAAAGGGTGCTTAAACTGAAGTTTCCTTCTCCCTCCAATACAAAGAAAGAGGTAGGTTTATTTCAAAAAAATATTAAATGCACAAATTTACTCTTACACATAGTATCATGACCTATCATGGTATTATTAATTTTAGCAAGCCTAAGATTGCCCAATAATTTACAGCACAACGTGTATTTCCATACTTCTATGCACGGGAGTTTGTACTTTAAACAGACATTTGATGTGAAGTTATCTGATTTTACCAAATAAGGTGTGTAACAACTCGTTTCCCAGCATAAAGTCTGTGCATAGAAGTATGCAAATATATTAAAAGTGGTCATACTTTTGCATGTTGCGCCCTAAAACCCAAGGAGATATATTGATGATCATGATCATAATAATGATCATGATGATGATGATGACAAACATGATGAAGATCATGATGATGATAATGACCATTTTGATGATGATGATAATAATAATAATGATGATGTTTTGATGATGTTAAATGATGATCATATGATAATACTAATGTTTATGATTGTATTCTCATGTAATCCAGGAATTATTTCCACTAAAATGAAGTGGAGATGATTCAAATTACCCTGTTCTGGCTGCATGTGATGATATAATTTATTGTCATTTTCAATAATATTTCAGGATTTCAGTATGGAGTGTGGTATCTGTTATGCCTATAGATTAAATGATTCAATACCAGATAAAGCTTGTGATGATTCTAGATGTGGGCAGCCATTCCACCAACTATGTCTTATTGAGGTAATTCTTAGTATTCTTGTCACATCCCGTGCCTCCTGATGTCATTCATACAAGGGGGACCTTGGGACTTTACGGTTATGCAGTTATGCAGTTTCTGTAATTTCATTTTTTTTACAGTATTTTGGTGTCTTGTGAATATGCAAAACAGGTTCCCATTTAAATCTGTACTTTCCAATTTAAATTTGTACTTATGCAAACTGTGTTGATGTGTGCTAAACACACAGATCAACCAATCAGAGTATATTATTTCTGAAGTGAACTTCTCAGATTTAAATGGGAACCTGTTAGGAGAATATTTGTTAGTCATTTTGCCGGCTCCAGTATTTTGTAAAATTGCTGTCTATTAAGAGTTTTTGTGTGCAGTTTTCACTACATTCAATGATCCCCTCTGTAACATTTTTTTGGATTGTCTATCAAAATTGAGAAAAATATGTCAAGGAAAATTGATTTTTATGGTGTCATCACTTCAATGTCATGAGTACTCTATACACTACACCCTGCTCATAATTTGTTCAGATAAACATAATGTAATTATCTTTTTTTTCTAATTCAGTGGTTGAAGTCATTGCCATCTAGTAGACAGAGTTTTAATATGATATTTGGTGAATGCCCATATTGCAGCAAGGTAAATCACTGAACATAGCTCAGCTGTTGTTTTTATTGCTCTTAATAGACCAAATCGGCTAACGTGTTGCTATGTATGTTTCCACCCAATTCAAATATTTTGGGAACAAGATTCTTTGTCTTATGTATTTCGACATCACGTGGAAAATGTTTGGAACAAAAGTTTTTATTCCCAGTGGTTTTGAATTGGGTGGAAATGTACATAGCAACACGTTGGCCGATTTGGTCTATTATACAGCACTTTCAAAGAGGATGTACTTTTTTTCAGCCCATTACTGTTAAAATGACTGGAGCGAGATGATTGATATAATACATGGTGGTATGACCTTGTGTCCAAAAATGATGATGCTGATAATGATGATGACAATGATGATGACCTAGTACTCAATGACGATGATGATTGTGCTGATGGTAAAATACCTTATCGTCTAACGTTTTACTAGTATGTACGTTTCCACCCAAAACCCCTTGGAATAAGAACTTGTGTTCCAAATTTGTGCGTTATATCGAAATACAGAAGATAAAGAATCTTATCTCCAAAAGGTTTGAATTGGGTGGAAACATACATAACAATACACTCATTGTGATGATTGTAATCTGGGACTCAAAATCCAAAAAAATGGCCTGCCACTTCCAGATAACGAAACAATGGAATGTGATTTCTAGTTTATTTTGACTGCAATTTTGTTATCAATTTGGCAGTTCATAATATTATTTTTGCCAGCCAAAGTGTAGATTTAGCCTGGTATTTGGGCAGCTATTTCAAGCCCAGTAATCATCGTTATAACAACACAATTCAACTCAAATACAGCAAAAAACATCTTTATTGCACACTTTATAATAATGTATAAAAATAATTTATATATATTAAATAATTGTATATTTATAGTTTATTTGCCTTAATGTTTTGTAATGTTATTTTGTCCTGTAGTGAAACAGGCTATAAATTATTTTTTTTTTAAACTGTACACTATTTCCCTGTGTTAATTCCTAAAGTATAAAAAAAATAAGCAACTTGTCTGGCAAGTCGTTTATAAAATACTATTAAAAGCTTGTTTGTTTGGTTTGTTGCTTGTGTGTTTGCTTGCTTGTATGTTTGTGTAGAGTAGAGGTATAGGCTTCAAGTTTACATAACCAGACTGAAAGGTAGCATGGATAGAAATCACCGAAGTGGATAAATGCACACAGTATCTAATGCAATACCACACGCACTCAATCAACTAATTATGAATAATTCGCCACTCCAGTGATTTCTACGTACCCATGCTACCTTTCGGTCTAGTCGCGTAGACTTGAAGCCTATTGACGACAATGTTTTTTTTTAAATGACTGTATTTGCTTGTGTTTGCTTGCTTGTGTGTTTGTTTGTTTGTTTGCTTGCTCTTTGTGTGTTTGTGTGCATGTGTTTGCTTGCTTGCTTGCTTGCTTGCTTGTGTGTTTGTTTGTTTGTTTGCTTGCTGTTTGTGTGTTTGCGTGCATGTGTTTGTTTGCTTGCTTGTGTGTTTGTTTGTTTGTTTGCTTGCTCTTTGTGTGTTTGCGTGCATGTGTTTGCTTGCTTGTTTGCTTGTGTGTTTGTTTGTTTGTTTGCTTGCTCTTTGTGTGTTTGCGTGCATGTGTTTGCTTGCTTGTGTGTTTGTTTGTTTGCTTGCTCTTTGTGTGTTTGCGTGCATGTGTTTGTTTGCTTGCTTGCTTGTGTGTTTGTTTGTTTGTTTGCTTGCTCTTTGTGTGTTTGCGTGCATGTGTTTGCTTGCTTGCTTGTGTGTTTGTTTGTTTGCTTGCTTGCTCTTTGTGTGTTTGCGTGCATGTGTTTGTTTGCTTGCTTGCTTGTGTGTTTGTTTGTTTGCTTGCTTGCTCTTTGTGTGTTTGCGTGCATGTGTTTGCTTGCTTGCTTGTGTGTGTGTTTTCATGATTGCCTGTGTGTTTGTTTGCTTGCTTTTGTGTGTGTTCACTTGCTAATTATGTGTTTGCTTGCTTGTGTGTTTGTTTGTTTGTTTGCTTTATTAATTGCTTCCTAGCTTGCTTGTGTTTTTGCTTGCTTGCCTGTTTTTTTGCTTGCATGTTTGCTTGTTTAATCAGTTTATTGTACTAAATAAATTAATTAATTAGCTACTTGTTATTAATTTATGTAGAATTATTCTTCAAAGAAGTCATGTACAGCCTTGATCTCTTGTGATGGTTCATCATCGCTGTCTATTGTGGGTTTCCTGTGTTTTCTTACTGTTGATGTACTGCTGTCAGTGTTAGCATCATGATTGTCACATGTTTCCATATTGTCCCATGATTCATCTGTGAATAACAAAATGTAGACTTGATTAGAAAACAAACACCAAATAATAGCCCCTTTCACATACAGTTCTCTGTGCCATTATTGCCTACATACATCTCAATAAAGAACAAACACCAAATAACTGATATATTGTATACATGCATCTCAATGCATTGCAGTATTTTCACACCAAATAATCTAATTTTACAATTTTTACATACATCTCAAAATAATGCTTTTATGAACCCATGAAATAAAAGATGATTGAATAAAAAACATGTAAATTAAGATATAGAAAATGTGTGCACATGTTGTGTGCAGTTATGAAGCATGCTGGATTGTCAGAACACAAGAGAAGTGTTATGGAAAGCATGACACAGATCAACACTTCTTGACTGTTCTGACAATGGCTGAATACAGCACAGCACAGTTTTCTTATCATTTTCTTAAATTCAAATTGATCAACATGCAAACACTAGCTACGTACTCTTGCTGTGTGCTCTCATAAAGCATGTACCTTATCCAATCAGAATGTGATTTATAATAGATATTTTACAACACAATATAACATACTTTCTTCGTCAGCATTGTATGTTTCATCTGGATCCACTTCAAAGTCTGCCTCATCACCACCTTCTTTGATTCTCTGAGCTCTTTCCCTTACTCTCTTGGCCTTCATTTCTCGTCGTTTTTGCTTCTCTATGATTTCTGCTTGAGCTCTTGCTCTTTTTCGATTTTGAGCATTCATCTTTTCTTCCATCTAGGGAAAAGGAACATATAAATTATTATGACTTTGTGTGGATGTGATCACAAGCATAGGTTCCAAGTCGAGACTGAACTTGATTATTTTATTTATCAAGGCCAACCTTTACATGAAACCATTGTTTTGTGATTATCCAAGTGAATTAGGGAAAGGTCTTTAATTTGTCCGTAGTGTGCAGAGTTAATATATTGTCATTCTTACCCTGGGGGGATTCAGGGAGTAAAAATACACCCCTGATAGATACTGAAAGTTCTTTAAAAAAGACATGGCATAAACAACTTTGTACCCCTAACAAACAACACACAAAAAAAATGATATTTTCAATTCTGATACCCTAAAAAATACCAAATCACTGACTGTTACCCCTAAGAGATACGAAAAGAATACACAATACTTTCCCTGAGTCCCCCCCCTCCTCTGGGGGCTCCTCTCCTGGGCGTTCCTACCTCTAATTTCTTTGCTTGAGCAATCTTATCAAATTCTCTTGCTTCTAGTAATTGCTTTTTTCGTTTAGATGTCTTTGCTAGCTTCTTTTGGATTTCCTTTATCATATGAAATAACAATAATGTTAGATTTTCATAATAAGGTGTTTGTGACAGTTAGAAATGTATAGTTTTTGCACAAAAATTTATAACTGATGCAGTCTTCATCAGAATGACAATCGGAACAATGTTACGATTTAGTTGCTATCATCCAACCATATAGAATAACAGAAACAAAACCTTGTTACAGGTTTAACACTATACTCCCTTGCACTGTATTCAGTGTTTGCTCTCATGGATATAGTATTTTTTCTCTTTATAAAAAATCATCAAGTGTGGAATGCTCTGATTGTTTTGGGTATTTGAAATATTTCATTTATTACATTCATTTTCGACATTATATATCTGTTTGACCCATCTGAACAATTCTACTTACTTTCTGTCTGTTTTCTTCTGCCAAAGCTTGTTTCTGTGCCAGCATCTCAGCTGTGAGTACGGGTATATGCTCGAGTTTCTGTTGATAATAGCATTGATAATTAATAGATAATTAATTGATCATATCAGACCACCCATCCATCAATTTATTCGTTCAAATATCCATTTATGCAGACTTTCACCCAACCATTCGGCTTAATTTTTATAGACTCATTCATCCATTAATATAACAGGCAATTCATTTATCCTCCCATCCATCAATTCATTTGTTCTTCTATCCATTTATGCAGACTTTCATCTAGCCATTAACTTACTGCGGTTTTCGTCTTTCTGCGAACTCAGACATTCCAAAGTCTAGTTGTAAAATACGTTTTTGGCTGCTGCTAATTACTCGCCACCTTTTATGTCTTTGATTGACGGCAGCAAAAACCGTATATTTCGAAACTAACCGTTGGAAGTCTGAGTTCGCAAAAATCGAAAACCGCAGTAATTTTTATAGACCCATTCATCCATTTATATAACATGTTATTCATTTTTCCACCCATCCATCAATTCATTCATTCAAATATCCATTTATGCAGACTTTCATCTAGCCATTAACTTAATTTTTATAGACTCATTCATCCATCAATATAAGAAGTCATTCATTTATCCATCCATCCATCCATCCATCCAATTCATTCATGATTCATACAGATACCTTTCCATTCATTTCTTTTACTAGACTTGCTACAAGTCAACCTCTCTCATTTATATGCATCCATTTTTACGCGCGAATTCACCTGTAATTTAGGAAGTCTTCGTGGTGTCCTCAAGTTTGAGTTCTCGTCCAATTTCACTTCAAATGCAACGCCATGGTGAGAATTTCTTCTTTCCGTTCTAATGCTTGTAGGCTCAGCTAGAATAAATACGAAATAAAATAAATTAGACTAAATGTTTGAAGTAAACGTGCAGATATTGTTAACTTAAATCTCGTTTTTGCTCGAAGTGCGTTATGACGTCATATATATTAAGATTAAGATAAGATGTTCAAAAAAATATGGGACGGACCATTACATATTTGATCGGGGGGAGGGGGGGGGGAGAGAAGTTGGGGGTTGGGAAATGTTTGACTTTGAGAATTTGCACGAAATGTTTCAGGTTTTTTGTAGCCTGCGTGCAGCCGGTTTAATTACGGGTAATTAAACCGGCTGCACGCAGGCTAGTTTTTTGTTGTGTACGATATTTTTTTCAAGGTTTTAAGACGCTGTGCTCGATATTTTTTGGGAGAATCCCGCAACCAGCCAATCGATTATCTAACTGTCTGTCTCCAAGTCAAAATATTACGGTTTTACTTTTAAATATTTTCCTAAAATGTTCCGAGTTTTCTGTTGTATAAAATAAAGTTTGACTACCTTTTAAATAAACCTAAGATTTAATAACAGATTAAAGATAAAAAAAAATCCAAACAAAATAAAAATCTGAAAGTGTTTCTGATATTAAACTATACTATGAATTCCAATTTTAAAAAATACACCTTGCATTATCAGATTACAACTGTAAATATACATTTAAACTATGATCTCAAATAGAAAAAAGATAGTTGTAAAAATCTTCCGTGTTTCGCGGTTCTGGTAATTGAATTATACGCCCTGCTATTAGAAAGCACTTAGATTATCAGATATGTTAAGGTGTGCTTTGAATGAAGTAACCACACAATTTAAGAGATAGAAATGAATAAGACTGATAACATTTTTAAGGTGTTCGGAAAATTGAATTATGTCGTCTTTAATAAACCATAGTAGGTAACTCATTATCTGAAAGATAAGATTCGTTTGTCTGTAAATGAAATAATCCCATTTTGTCTCTTAGATAAATTTATGATATAAATTTCACGAAGTTAGTATTTTATCTTTATTTATATATTTATTTACCTTATTATTTATTTATTTATTTATTTATTTATTTATTTATTTATTTATTTATTTATTTACTTATTTATTTATTAACTTATTTATTTATTCACTTTTTTATTTATCTATATATAAATTGTAAAAACAAAAGCTAAAACAAAACTCACATTTGTTCGTATGTTTGTTTATTTATTTGCTTATGTTATTTATTTATTTATTTATTTATAAGTAGATTGAATTAAATAAAAGTTATTTTTGACATATGTTCGTATGTTTGTTTATTTATCTGCTTATTTATTTATTTATTTATTTATTTATAAGTAGATTGAATTAAATAAAAGTTAGTTTTGACATTTGTTCGTATGTTTGTATATTTATCTGCTTATTTATTTGTTTATTTATTTATTTATAAATAGATTTATAATTAAGTAAAAGTTATTTTTGACATTTCTTCGTTTATTTATCTGCTTATTTATTTATTTATTTATTTATTTATTTATAAATATATTGAATAAAATAAAAGTTATCTTTGACATTTGTTCGTGTATGATCTCGAAATTAACCCTTGAACAAATCCTTTTTTGTGTAAAAATTGCATTAGATTCTTGTGAATTCTAATTGTTGGCAAATAAGTGTCATTAAATTCTCATTAAAGTTGTATTTGGTAGCAGCGGACTGAATAACACAACACGAATTTAACAATGTATCTCCAGTATTAACATTTACGTCTGAAGAAAGTTCAATATTTGCTCAAATAATTATACTGTGTACAAAAATTCATCAAATAATTGTCATACATTAAACACACATTCGATATGTTTAAATACTTACGATCAGACGTTCTGGAATTTGACAAGTTTTGTTGATTGATTTCTTCTTTAGTAACTTTGTTCCCATTTATAGGAATGATAGTTTCGCTGTGGTGTTCTGGTTTGATTATCTTCTCGCTATTGGAGTTGTTAGTCGCGGTCAAGTGAGCTACACCATTTTGCTTGGTCGTCTCTGTTGGGTGACTCTTTGATATCTTCTCTGTTGTGCCATTTTGGAGTTGTTTCTTTGAGTGTACTGTTGTGGTGGATTTGGAAGATCCACAACCCATGGTAGGCTAACAGTCTTTAACTTGCTCGAGTGGACTTAGAGTGTTGGATTAGAAGGCTGCTAAATGATACTCTAGTCTAGTTTATATTCTACCACAGTATTAAACTTGGTAATATATGTACTGCTTCGGCCTTGGTTACTACTTCTAAACCCTTTGAGTGAAAGCAACTCTATTTGTATGTCAAAATCACTGTACCTTGATTCATATGTCACAAGAATTAATTCTCATAATGTTGGAACTCCATGGAAGGTTATAAACAATAAAACACATGACCTTAGTTGCTATGGAGACGTGCAAAGGATTTCGCAAGCCGGAATACCAATTGTAATCGCCTTGATGTTCCGCTTTTGTTCATAATTGGTACTTCTGACACGTTTGAGATAAACAAAACATCCAAATTGCTTCTATTTATCGGTATAAAACATTTTACTAAAGAAATGTCAGTTCCTTTAAGGATATTTTTAGCTATTTGTATAGTTGTATAAAAGACTGTCTGTGTGTTTTCATCCAGAAAAACAAATTCGCGCCTTTAGTCAAAGCCCCCCATAAATCCTTTATATTGAAGTCCAATGCGTAAACGGAACACCATTATTTATATAGGATGCTTGATAATCACTAATTGAATTTCCGTTAGAAAATTGTAAAAAAAAAAAATCACCAGGGGAGAAAGTTAGGACGTTTTTTTGTATGGTAACAAAATATCTATTTGACTATCGAATTATTTTAATCTAATAAGAAAACTAGCGAAAAGAAAGTACAACGTTTCGTTATCATCGCGACAACATCATCAAGTAAATGGTGCAAATTGTATTAGCAAAGTTCTTCTGATTAGAATTATTTTAAACGGGTTTTTTCTTTTTATTCATTATTGTTATCTTTATTTTGAGAGATTGAGTGGTGATGTGTGTGTGTTTTGTTTAAGTGTTGGTGGTGGTGATTGTTCGTTGCGTTGTTGCTTTTATATATATATTTGTGTTTATTTTACCTTGACTCCATTATATATATAGATATTTCAGATTATTTTTACGTTTCGATAAAGTAAAAATTGCTGAATCATTTCTGAAAACCTGTTTGAATGATTCAGTCTATATTTTTTTTCTAGCTACAATCTTGGACATAAATAGTTGACACTCCCTGTAAATGCTTGATACTATCCATTTCACAACCATTTTCTCCCCTCCCTCCCCCCCTCCCCCACCCCGGGACAATGTTGATATTCCTGAGAAAGAAACATCTTCAGGGAACACAACATTGCATTGGGGGGGGAGGGAGGTATCAAAATACGATCGTTTTAGTGATATTTAGCGACAAAAATGCAAAGAAATGCTTAAGTTTTCAAACAGTGTCAACATTTATGTCCAAGATTGTAGCTTGCTTGGTTGGTACTTGTCTGGCCGTTTGAGATGATCGTTTTGTTTTTTAGATTGGTTGGTGTTTGGTTGGCGTCTCTTGGTCCGCTTACTGGTGGGTCTGTCTGTCGGTTGGTCAATTCACTCAATGAGTTGGTATGTTGGTTGCTCGGTAGTTCAGTTAGTAAGTTAATAGGTTGGTTGGTCGGTAAGTTGGTTGGTCAGTTCAGTCAATCAGTTGCTAGGTTGGTTGGTCGGTCGGTCGGTCAGTTGGTAAGTTGATAGGTTGGTTGGTTGGTCGGTCAGTTCAGTCAATCAGTTGGTTGGTCAGTTCAGTCAATCAGTTGCTAGGTTGGACGGTCGGTCAGTTGGTCGGTCGGTCGGTACGTTTGTTGGTCTAGGGAGAGGGGTTTACTCTGGTTATTTTTCGTTAATTTTATGATAAATATAACTGACCATTTTTCAAACGAGGAATAATTTAAATAGCTTTATTTAACACACATTTAATAAATAACAATACAACCAGTAATTTGCCACGTCAGTCCCACATCTAGGGTGGCCCAGGTGAACGATGAGATCACGTTTCAAACATAGTTATTTCTGAATATTTACATACGTACAACTAGAATGAAATTTTATTTATTTTCACGAATCACGGCTTTGTTTTAACCCAAGTCACGTGTTTTCCCCAGCCTCCTCTACAGGCAACTCCTTTTCCTCCTTTGGGCTTCCTTTATAATGTTTTCCCTCCCACTCCCCCTCCTCCATTTTGCTAAACAGGAAGCCCATTACAGTGCTGCCTGCGGAGGACGCTAACGTTTCCCCTTGGCCACCCTGTAACCTACATATGCTTTCGCATGCTCATATGACTACTTCAGCGGCTATTTTCTCAGTTGATTTTTCAATGAGAAGAACCTGAAAAGGTGACATCTCACACTCCTGGTTGACAATAGTGTTCACTTGCGGCTCGTGCTTTTCTAGTTTGTAGTCGAGAGAAAGTTCCAATCGTACTTCCTCGGTTTTTGATCTCTTAATGCGAGGAGATGTAAGCGAAACAATAAGATATCGTACAGAAGGAAGAAGAGAAGACACGAACAAAATAGCTGCTCCAGCAAAGAAAGCAGGGTTGTGAGAACTGAAATGCTTGATTAGGAGACCTATGGAGAAAAGAATGCAGATTTACTCGAGAATGACAATAACTTATTTAGTGCTGTTGTTTTTTTTTATTACAAAGTAATTAACATTTATTAATTAAAAAAAACTTAATTTAGTACATGCTAACTACCTATTATTCACGAATTTCCTATACTAACATCACTTCAAAATTCATTATTAATTCATGAGAAATTTACAAAAGAGATCCGTACCAGACGAGGGTTTTAAATCAGATAGAGAAACATCCTAATTTACATCAACTTAACCTCAATTTTCGAAGAAAACATTCATAAATTCTTGATTTTTTTTACACAAAAAATAACACTCG
The DNA here is from genome assembly GCA_949775045.1 of Metridium senile. Classification (NCBI taxonomy): domain Eukaryota; kingdom Metazoa; phylum Cnidaria; class Anthozoa; order Actiniaria; family Metridiidae; genus Metridium; species Metridium senile. The sequence continues at coordinate 2,901,611 of OX459098.1, forward strand.
CCTTCGCCTCGTGCCGTTTTAAACCTAATAAAACACTTCTGCTCATTTATTAAACATGACTCCAAACTTCTGTGGCTTTTGATTTACAAGGATATGCTAAAACATGGTGAAAACAAGGAAGGAAAACAATGGCAAATACATAGCACGAGTCTTTACCTGCGAGTGGAGCACCAGCCGCAATAGATACAGAACTAACCAAACACCCAAAACCAAATCCCGAAGAAACTTGCTCAGGTCGTACAGTGCTTAATAATAAACTATTCAAAGATGTCGTAAAGCCGCCGTCGGCCAGTCCGTACAAAACGCAAATAACAATAAAATGTTCGTACTTGTACGCAAAGGGCACCGCAAGTTGAGCTAATGCATCGAGAAACTGAGAAGACTGGAATATGAACAGTGTGGAGACACGAGGAGTGTTCTGAAGTATTCCAGCTGATATTCGCGACACTAGAGTCGCTAGTCCAATGAATATGAGAAGTCGAGAAGATCTTGATGAGGGTATACCAAGTTTTTCACAGAGCTCGACCTGGATGGGAGAAAAATAGGGAGCTTAGTTTCAAATTCAAATGAGACGCAATATTTGATTTGATCAGTCAGAATCTGGATTTTATATTCACAGTGGAAGCTTCTCGTCTCATTAATGGCACGAAGCCGAAGCGTAGCCTAAAACATCAATTTCATATATATATTAAAAAAAAGATCTAACGGATCACTCTAAGTTGCAACTCTTCCACGAGAGCTCTCCAAACCGGCACTACAGCTTACTCGCTATTTACAGAATGCAAATCGCAAATCATTTTTTTGCTGAGAACCCGATGTCTTTTGCATGCAAAACAAGAATAACTCGCGTGATTTGTAGATACCGACTCAAAATAAAACCCTTAGAAATTTATTGTGGTTCAATTTGCATCTTTGGGAAAAAGATGTGTGTGTGAGAATCTAGGCCGTACGAAAATGTTTCACTGCAAGTCTTTCTGTGATCAATTTTAAAATCAGACGAGAACTTGTCCGACAATATCAGCTTACCATGTAGATTTGTGGGATGTAATGAGCTAGACCAGCAAGAGTCATCGAGGCAACGCTAACTGTGAAAGACGAGTTTTTCAACACCGACCCATCAAACACTTTGTTTGTTGTACGACATCTCTTCGGTTTACTGTTCTGTTCTTCATCTTGTTCGTTACTTGCAATTGACTCCTTCTTTTCACGAGAGCCGTACAATAACGAAATAATAATCGGTACGACGAATAAGGCTCCAATGTAACGACAGCTGAGCTTCCACCCGTACTTATCGATTGATAGTTGAATAAGCGGGCCGAAAGCTAGGTACCCCGACCCCCCTCCGGCACAGACCACGCCCAGGGCTATATTACGACGAAGTTTAAAGTAGCTATTGCACATAAACATGGAAGAAGTGTATAAAAAGCTTGCTCCAATACCAAACCCAATGCTATAGGTGAAAAGTAAAAGTACAATGGTATTGGCAAACGAGGTTAACACGAGACATATTAGACATAACATGCCTCCGAGGAATGTGACCGCCCTTAGGCCGAAACACTCCACTAGTTTCGCTGCTGGGAAGGTTGCAACGAAAGTAATGGCGATAGCTAGTGACCCTACCATTGCTGAAACAGAAACAAATAATAGAACATTAGGCTAAGTTTCAAACGTTGAACTTCACATGGCCACAAACCAAATTTCATGAAAAGATCATGCATGTTTTTTTGTTATTTTCAAAGCCTCCAGGTGCTCATGAAAAGTTCAAGGTTTAAACTAAGCCTACAATATTTGAAGAAAAAAAATGAAAAAATAAAAATGGGATTTTACCAAGTTGCTTGTACCACAACTTCAGCCAAAAGTTTGAATGTATCGATACTGCGTCGCGAATAGAAAAAAAAATACCTGCGCAACATTGCAAAATAAACGCCACGCACGGGTAATGAATGTGAAAAAGTAATCAAATCAGTAAAAACAAAATAAATGTTTGTTTGTGTGAATGTCAGTTTGTTTGTTAAATAAATAATATTTTCGCAGTAGCGCGTTAAAGCATAATTTTTTGCCGAGGATTATAAAATAGCACATCAAAAACTCACGTACGATCTAGTGACCAAGGCGTGACTCGATCATTCACCCGGCCAACCGTGCCACTCTAGCCTCTATCATCTCGCTATAGCTACTCCCTCGCTCGCAAACCGTAGTCAAAGATACTTTGACTTGGTTTGATTGCGTAATGTCCTTTCTCGTGTTTTTAAACTGAAAAACAACTTTGTCGCTCGCTAAAGAGACATGAGATCCCAGTCATTGCTGCACCGCTTCATGGCTCTACCAAAAAATACCAGAATAATGTAACTGCTCCTCTCGACGTTTTTAGCCTGAGCAGCTCGCGGTCTGCTGAAAATAGGGCGAGGTGCAGGATTACATAAAAAATATGCAAAATCAATACATTCCTTCACTTTATCGAGAACCACTGAACATGCAATTTGACAAAAGGCGCATTTGCACAGGCTAAGCCTTTTAACAACAAGTACTAAAGAACATTAATATGAATGCTGATGAATTTTACAAACAGTCACTAACAAGAACCTTGGACCTGGATATGGTTGGCCGAGGCCTTAACCACCCAATGTCTACTAATGCAGATATGGGCTAAAGATGATGATGATGAAGCCTTGATATGCTGTAAAAACATTCCAAAGCCAAGCACGGGAAAATACTACCGCTACAAACAATAAAAAAAAATTAAATTTACTCCGAATCGAGATTATCCCTGTGCAAATGCGCCTTTTGTCAAATTGTACAGCGGTGCTAGATAACATGAAACTAGAGTATTACCGCCAAGATGACTGATTTCATTTGAATTTTTGGCATATCCGTGACAACAGAGGTGGAGGGAAGACTTCGATTCATAAATGAAAGGGCGGGGGTGCCCAACGGAGATTGTACTGAAATATGTACCAGAGTCTCTTTAAGGCCTTCTACGGGTCATAAGATCGCCTTAGATTTTAGGAGCTTTTTGCTAAAATCGCCTAAAATTACGGCGATTTTAGGACCCCGAGCAGTCCACACTGTAAGACCTTGGTCACTTACCAGCAAGCAACGCGTTTTGTTCTATTTGTTTTCTCTCGTAATACGACTGACTTCGAATGGATAATAACACTAGATAATAATAATGGATAATATTCAAAATAAACAGCGTAATCCATGTGGGTAAGTGATCAAGGCGCTTTAAATGAACCGTTCGTTCAGACTGTCATAATCTTGCGGGTATGGTATTCACTCTCATACACCTTTGAAGGTACCACCTTCGTCTCTATATTTAGAAATTTAGAGTGTTGACAACCTAGGGGGTACCAAGGGCGCTTTCCATTCGAAAAAAAAAACCGAAAATGTTTGCCGGGAACTGTTGCGTTCCATTTGATTTCCACCCGGAATTTCCGAATTTTTTTGGTTGAATGGAAAGCGTCCAAATTTCGAAATTCATCCCCCCAAAAAATAAGAAGAGCGTCCTCCCTCCTTTCCTCTCCGTCGTACCCCAGCCTCCCTCCAGATATTATATAAAGATTCAAAAATATCTGTTGTGTACTTTCATTCCAAAAGCGATACTTAATTTGACAAAAGTCGAGAAGCTGGCCGCCATTGCGAATGACAAACAAGCGACCGGTATCATTGGGCGGGAAAACCAAGAGCGCGCGCGTGCACACATCCGAGACATGCGGTAGTGAAAATATTAAAAAATACGGATGTTTTAGTTTTGTAAAACTTTGGCATCCATCATATGATAAGAAAAAGCTATGTGCAGACGGCCTTTCTCACTGACTGAACCAACCTTTGTTACGTCACCATGTTGAGAAAAATTATCATTGAAAGTGCATAATTTTGCAAGTTAAAAACCTGTTCCAATTTCACAAGAACATTGATGAAAATGACAACTTTAAAGTGTGTGATGTTTATTTTCATGGTGTTGTAGACTACAAAACAGTCCCCACTTTGACGCGAAAACTCCGAGCAAACGAGTTGAAGTTCGATTGAGTGAAGTTTAGTCGACCTCATTCTCCTCGCGTAATTCTCTAGTTTAACCTTCAACTCGTTTTCTCTGATATTTCGAATAAAAGAAGAAACTGTTTTGTCTAGATAATGGACTTCTTTAGCTTCGTTTGGAAGTTACCTATTTTAGACCACGTTATATCCCCTTAAGGCCTAGTTGAAACGTTTCATTTCACACTTTCACCGAATCTAATGCAAATACCGTCTTTACTCGAATATACGCCGCATTTTAACACTATGTTCCTTTAGAACATCATTGGAAATGTATTTTAATCAAAAGCTATATTCTTCAATTCAAATTAATTATCACCGCTCGCCCATTAAATTATCTCCCCAATATTCGTAGTTCTGATCAAGAAGGGGACAGTGAGATCGAGAAAAAATTAACAAGCTAGCGCCGCGGTGCTTATTCGAGTAAATATACGGTAAGCAAAAGCTATTGTTTAAATTCATTTGCATTGTATTCGGCACATGTGAAATACGACGTTTGAATCAGGCCTAAGAAATTTTACAATGTACAAGTTCAGTAACATTTTAATGTGAAAAACCAAAGGGTTGCTTCATGTGGCCTGAAATGGGTAAGCAAACAAGGAAACTAAAGAAGTCTATTGCTACTTCATTCCTAAACTTCCTGATGAATACGCCATTTGCATTATAACGTCATATATTACCAAGACCAGAATGCTTTGCCTACTTTCTTTTGTTAAATAGTGCCAATTATTCAACCATTCACAAGAGGGATTTATAAATTTGAATAACAAAGAAAAGTCGTAAAGCACTCTGGTACTGGTAGTATAATTGACGCCATAGCGCAAATGGCCTATTACAATTGCAAATTCAATTCTTTTGTGAACGAAAGTAATTATTTTTTATAGTGTGTTTTTGCTATTAGTGTTTGCAAAGATGTCAAGAAAATCTTAGTGCTGTGAAATCAACATGCATAACCGACTGATGGTGTACTTACTGATGTTTCGAACGTCCAGTCCTTTTCTTCAATAAACGATACTAACATCCAAAACATCAACAAGTACTACTTTTTTTACAGTGCTAAAAAATTAGTTTTTTTTCTTAAGAAAAACCTATTTTATACTGATTTAATCAGATGTAAATATTCTACTCTAATTAAGCCGCTTACCGCAAAAGGCCACAAACGTTACTAGCCGAAAATGATGAATAATTTAAGACTTAGATTTTAAAGTAATTTCATGCGTACTATACGCTTTATCTCATAAAATTACCTGAACTTTCTAACCAAAATTCTAAGCTCTGTCTATCAACAATTCTTTATATATAATCTACCAAAAAATAAATATCAGCTATACAAGAAATAAATTATTCAAAGACTAAGATCGAAAAATAAATAACTCAGAAAACAAAGAGTAATTATTACGAAAAGAATACTAATTTTCAGCTTATTTATATAGCTAAACTTACTTATTTAAAACTAACTAAAAATCCTAGAGTAACTACGTAAAAACGTTAAGTGAAACTAGAGCAAAAACAGTCTTAAAATGTTGCATTTTGTAACTGAAAAATATCCAAAACAATCGGGAACAATCGTCCATTTGACCAGCCATACCTGTAATAACGATACTTGCTTTGAAATGTTCCAGTAAATAAGGCAATAAAATGCCAAAGCTCAAAGAGACTCCAAAATGTAGAGCGTTACATAAAGCAGCTAGGAAACACAAAAACCAACTCCAAGGGCTGTCCAATTCAGCGGATAAAATTTTCATCCTTGAGAACCGAGAAAGTCGTTCCATTATCGATTAAGTGACGGAGAAACACGGATTTTCCAGTCGAAAATTTGTAGAAGATGATTTGAGATGACCAAGAATTGCCTTTGAATTGAAAACTTTCGCTTTCTAGAGCGAAAGATGAAGGTGAATCGACAACGAACCTGACTGACTGGAGATTTATAACAGATGACGGAAAAATACTACAAGTCCTGTTAAACCAGTTTGATTAACCTGTTCGGACTAAGTGGACACGTGCGCCGTCAGAATACCGCGAGTTTATTTGAATACCTCTTATTATAAACGAGACAAAAAAACTTATTTTATTACGTTGCTCAACCGTGACCAGTAACTTTTACGAGTAAAATTTACTGAAATTACATTGATATAGTTCAAATATAAAGTGAAGTTGTTTTTGTGGGTCGCCACCCGCTAAAACTGAAGTGCCATGCCAACGGCTCTTTCACATTTTAGTTTTTCTAGCCAAGTGAAAAAAGTACTAAATAAATACTAAAGGCTTGTAGTGTTAGAACGTTTATAAGGTGCAAATATACTATTTAAGAACAATAATAACAATTCGACTGAATTGAAAGTATTGAATAACCGGTTGAACAGGAATATACAGTAAAATAATGTCATTTTGAAACATTTGACACGTGGTTCTTTTTTTACTTGTTTTCAGCAGTTGAAATTTCAATTGTTAACTGTATAATGAGCAACAGTGAATATGGAATAAGAATTGTTTCAGTATTGGTGAACGTAGGTAAGGTGCATGTATCCAATACAAACCTTAATATGCTATTCAAGAAAAAGAATAAAAACTTGACTATATTGAAAGACCGGTCAAGCTAGAAATATCCAGTTTCTGTCATTTTAAAACTGTCTACAATAAGTGACGCGTGATTCTTTGTTAGTTTGTTTTCAGTAGTTGAAATTCCAATTGGTAACTGTATAATGAGTTATAACATGCAGTGAACATGGAATGAGAATTATGAAATCTATCAGTCACAAGTAATGCTAATATCGAGAATTGAATGCGCACATGACATCTAATAAATCTCTTTTTTTGGCGGACAAAATTAATCTCTACTTTACATGGACAACATTTATAACATAGTTGACGGTATATTGCAGGTTGTCAACGTTTCGGGGGAAAAAAATAAACTGAATCGAAAATGCAGACGTAAGCATACTTTTCATTTAGAAAAAAAAACAATCAGATATAATTACCGGTTTTAAAATCTAGTATATCTGGATAGCGGTCAGAGTTTCTCACCAATTGGAATAAAAATGAAGTCGTTGGAATCAAATATGGTCTATGACATTGAATTTTTAAAATGAGAGTACTAATATCAATGTGACCAGTACATACTAGTTATACTAGTTAAACCATGGTTTTGAGTGGCATACTATGGAATTGAATATCGCACGAGTCACTTTTTTTTTCTAGCATGTGTACACAAGATTTTAGGCGAGCGTGTATGCAAAAGAAAATACAAGTGACGAGTGGGAAACTCGCGTAATGGCAAGAGAAAACATTGTATAACTATTTTATCCCACATCATATAAAATAAAGAGAGCCCGCACTATCGAAATGACTCATAATCAAATCATGAATGCAGAGAAGAGACAGTTGAATACCACCGAATATAGAACGGCTTTCAAGCATTCTGATTGGCTGTACTTTATATGATGTGGGATAAAAAAGAAATATACATTGATTCTATGTGGTTATTCAGTTTAGGTATAGATTTTCTTATTTATTCATTTATCTTTTTTGTAATTTTTATTTCATCTTTTAATCCATAGAAGGGATTTTAACCAATAATTTCGCAATTGCTTTGCTCAAAATGCATCAATTCAATAAAATAGGCGGGTGACAAAGTGAAATGCGTCACGCAAGCAGAACTTTCGTGATGTCACGGTACCTGGCTAGCCAGTTGAATCTGAATAAGCCCGCAATTCTTAAATTACAATTTCCGGAAATTTTGGATGCCCAAAAAAATGAAAACGATGTTAAATTTCGAATGTACAACCACAGTAAATCTCGTAAAGAAGGTCCCGGATATCATAACATTACATCACCTGATCACGTGACTCGTTCACTTTGCACACGTGCCCGCAGAAAGCAGTCGTACTTGATTTGGGGAAGATGGCTGTCGCGGGAAATTCAAAACAATTTTTTGCTTCTTTAGGATAATATCGTAGGACAAAACTATCTTCAAGGTAAGAATTATATATTTCTAACTTACAAAGAATAAGCTGCAGGTTGAAGGGATAAAATAAGATACAAATTCGCAAAAAAGTACAAAACAACATCGACGACTGCTATTTCTTCGAGTAAGAGTTCTTCGTGCAAAGACGACATGTTCTTCTAACTTTTCCACTGCTGCATGGCTCCGGCCATTCGCTGTTATTTCAACTTTAAAATACACTACCGAATTCTCATTTCTTATTGTAGCAATTTGCAGTAGCTATAACATAACATGACTATTTTAAATTCGAAAAGCAACGAAGTGAGTCAACGTACAATTTCACAGTTTCAAGTCGAAGCCTGTGAAACGCAGTGTTTATGGGTCGGCTTATTTTTGAACTTTCCCTCGCTAATTTTTCTTTTTCAAACCCTCAAATGACCTTAATGGCTATGTATTTTATCATTTCCGTACAATTAGGAGAAAATACAGCATATTTAGATGTTTTTGAGCGGCAAATTCAAGTGTTTACATGGCAATTTGCTCCGTATAAAAAAAAAACACTGAAACTTTGTCATTTTTCTAAAAGTCATTCAAGAAAAGACGGTATTTTAAAATCTCATTCTCACACTATAGAATGGCGTCAATTGCCAGAACCAACTGTAACACTAATAATAAAAAGAAATGCATTTTATTACATAAGGAAAATTTAAGAGAAAGTACTAATATTTGATAAATTTTGAGCGAGAATGAAAGGTATATTCTCGCTAGGTTTTCTTTTGACTCAAAAAGAATTTAAAAAGTGATAATTTTCTATGTGTTTATCACTAGAAAGCAATAAAAACTTGTTATTCACAAAAATATGCAGCATTTTCAAATCAAACACCCGTAAATGCAGAATGGTTTAATTAATTTACAAATTGCATTTTTGCTGCCGCAGCGAAGCGAGCCTGAGCGAGCGGAGCAAGGCAGCGATTCTAATCTTGAATTGCATTTTATATGTGAATATTTTGAAGCGCGGGAAGGGTTAAATATACAATGAACTATGTGGTATTTCTTGTCGTTGAAATTACTAGTCAACTGGGCAGCTTTTACGAGATTCTAACTTAATATGAATGGAATTTCTCTGTGTGAAGAATAAAAATATCGAAAAGGTTTCAGATACTATCAGAGCTAATTGAATAAATGTTGAATTGTCATTCAAAATGCTTTAAATTCAGCGCAAAAGCGAAAATTCAGTTTTTTCCCCTTTGAATAGAGTATGTCTTAAATGTTTTCGTAATTTTTAAACAAACATTTAAAATCACTTAGAAAAATAATAATATTCATGCTGAGAAGTTCCTCCAACTGCGTTGCCATGGTTACATTACGAGAGGGTCATAGGTCCCATTTATAGCTTAATCTTCCCGGGAAAATTACGTCAAAAATTGCCGCGGAAAAATAAATTAAAATATTTTAATGCTAAAACCGCTCCATTCTGACTACATAAACTTTTATTTTTCTGACCTAGTATTTTCTTGGGCAATCGACTTCGCTGGATTATTTTTTTTCTGTTCTTCTTATCCTTGTCTATACCATTACAAACTGGCTTTCTATTCTCTAAAGTAATCTATACTAGTAACTAGAAGTTCCAAGTTAGTATATTATGGAGGTGAAAGTCGACAAAAGCGAGAGCTGCAATTCAGGAACATCTTCGGAAGATGCATACATGGAACCGTTTTCAATTGTACCGTCGGCTTCAGATTCGGAAGATGAGTATCTAACAACGTACAATTCCTCATCAAGTTCTCTTGACTGGACAGTCGATAAAGGAACCCCTACTAGTGAAGTACTGTTGAATTTACTTAATGGTATAGTAGGAGCGGGACTGTTAGCATTACCGTTTGTTTTAGAACAGGGTGGAATTGTTGCCTTGATTTCATTTATTATCGTCCCAGCGCTGTGCTATTACACTGGCAAGCTTCTTATTGACTGCCTTTATGAGAAAGCTATCAGCGGGAGGAAAATACGCATTCGTTCTACTTATATGGAGCTGGGGGATTCCTGCTGGCCGAGTTATGGCGGGCTCACCACGATTATCGTACAAGTTTTACAACTGGTTCTTTCTGCTTCGTCTTGCATAGTCCTTAGTGCAAGTCTCCTCGATCATGTTTTTGACAGCTTTGTGCAGTTTTCTCAGTGGAAGTGGTTTTTCATCGCCGCTTTGTGTGCGCTTCCTACAGTTCTTGTTAGGAATCTCTCGCAAGTTGCTTGGTTGAATATTATAAGCGCGACTACTCTCTTCGCGTCAATCGTTGTCATCACAGGATACGGCTTTTTCACAAGTCCAGCTTGGGACATCCGGGACTTGCCCTTATGGAACACTGAGGGGATACCGCTGGCCGTGAGTATCGTCATCCACAGCTACGCGCCCCATGGTGCTTTGCACAGCATCGAAAGCAACATGGCGGATAAGTCTAAGTATGGGACTATGTTAACTGTTACGTACATTTTGGGGACTATTCTACGTACTTTGTTTGCGTTGAACGGGTTTTTCTCATACTATGGTAGAATCGGCGAAGTGATAAGCAACAGTCTACCGCCTGGTGTGTTAATAACTGTCAATAGCTTATTAATTGTTTATTCAATTCTCTGTTACCCATTCCAAGTTTTCTCCCTGATAAATATAGTCGAAACATCGCTCTGTAAATCGATGATTGTTCGTTCAGGACGTCGTTGGTACATCGTGTCACGTGTCGTTGTTACCATAACGACGTTTGTAGGTGCTCTTTTGGTACCACGGTACACAGTTTTAATGGCGATCAGTGGTATTCTAAAGGCTGTTTTAGCTTTTATTTTACCTTGTGTCTTTCATTTGAAACTAAAACGAGACGAGATAACATCGTGGGGGGTATTTGTAGATTTTGTGATACTTGCCATAGGTATTGCAGTTGTTGTAATTGGTAGCACGGTAGCTATACTACAGCTGATTATTATATACTAAATCCTAATTTTGAGGTATACAGCATTTTCAAAAATCCTATAATACTGAATAGCGAATTGCAAGACCGAAATGCATTTTGGGACATGTAATATAATCTCAAGTAAAATAAATAATAATTAGATAGGTAATATAGTGAAAGTTGTAATAATTAGTTAGTTTGTTTTTATTAGTTGTAATAATTAGTTAGTTTATTTTTAGTGTATTCTGCAGATATCTGTACACACATATTTCAATTAACGTTGTCCATCTGGAATGGTTGATCTGAGACCGATAGGAATTGTGGGACTGGCTCTTTAAATTTCAAATACATTGTTTTAATCACACTTGAATGGTGCTGAATTACAGATAACAGTATTTCAGAAGTAAACATTAATATTCAAGCGTGATTATAATAATACATTTGCAGTTTAACGATCTCCCACAATTCCTATAGGTCTCGGATCAACCATTCCAGTTGGACAACGTTAATTGAAATAGGTGTATTCACATTTTGTACAAACTTGTAGGTATTTGTAACTGTTATACAAGTTATTTTATCAGTAGTATTAATATTTTTATAGCTTGTTTAATATTCAATAAACAATGGCAATAGGTCCAAAATATATCTAATATCAATAAGTATGAAATTATGTTCTATTTTTTTAATAAATGTATAATTATTATATCATTTTCTCTAAAAATAAACTCATTTTATATAAATCCCCAAGAAATGTCGAAATTTCGATTTTAATACCCTAAAATATACCAACTCACTGATTTCTATCCCTTTGAGATACGACCAGCAAGCATACCCGATACTATTACCCCTGATTCTCTGCAGCTCCCCTCCCTCTACCAGCATCAGATGCCGTTTTAACTTTTATATTATTAATTATTACTATAGGTTTCTAGAGTGCAAACAATATAACCGTGAAACAAGTAGTACCAATTAGTACTAAATAGTGCTAATTATTGAAAACAATAGAGTACAAACACTAAAAGTGTGCAACATAAATACCACTAAATACTGCTAAATTATGCAAATTCTTTTGTTCTCTATTGTTTAATCAACACTATTTAGTGGTAAATAGTATAAAGTATTGCACACTTTTAGTGTTTGTACTCTAGAATTAGCATAAAATATCACTATTTAGGGGCTGTTTATATGAAAGCGAGTTGTCCCTGCTAGCCGAGATAACTCTTTTGTTTTGTATTCCCCGGGGGACTCAAAACAATAGAGTTATCCCGGCTAGCAGGGACAACTCGCCTTCATATTAACAGCCCCTTAGTACTAATTATGTTGCACGATTTTAATGTTTGTACTCTATTAGCTATTAAAATAGGTTTCATAATCTATTTTGTTATTTATTACTGGGTAAGTAATACACAAAATGTGTGACATTATTACAATTAACTCATTCCAGGAAATTAAGTATGGGTTTTACATTTCAGTTTTTATTTGTAGTTCTAAAGTTACTCCCCCCCTTTCTTGTCCCCCCTCTTGTTAAGTTATTTATATATTATCATTAACATAACTAGGATTTACGTGGGAAGTCTTGACTGTATCTTGTTTATGACTTGTGTTACTGTCTTCGTGCCCCCTCCCCACTCCCCTGCGGGTTGGCGCTGTAAGTTATTTATATATTATCATTAACATAACTAGGATTTATGTGGGAAGTCTTGACTGTATCTTGTTTATGACTTGTGTTGCTGCTGTTTTCATGCACGATGGTCATTTCCACGTGTTCCAAAGTGAAGTCAGATGATTTCTTGCAAAGTTTGAGTGACATCGGTATTAGATGGATAGCGGCTGCACCAATGAGGACACAGCCATTCATATAGTAAGCGATGGTGTATCTACCGTACATATCTGCAAGCAGCCCTGTATGTTTTGAAAGAACATGTTATCTTATAGAGATGTACAATAGCAGTTGGTTTGTTTGTTTGTTGATTGGTCTCTGAATGGTGATGTATAATTGATTGTCGGTTTGTTCATTTGTGATTGTCTGGGGTTTTTTTTGCTTGTGTGGTTTGTTGGTTGATTGGATGGTTGGTTTATTGACAGGTTTGTTGGTAGGTTGGTAAATTTACGAAGTCAAACGTTGTTTGGTCGGTGGGTGGTACGGTGGGTTTATCAGACGTTGGTTGTTTGTGTTTTTTACTTACCAGTAATAGCTGGCCCGCCAATACTAAACAAGGCAAAAGCAGAGTACCCTTGTCCAAATGCTGTACCTGCTTTAGATGTTTCAACAGATGTCATTATAGCAACTACAGATGCTGTACGAAATATTCCATCAGCAAGACCAAGAATCGATGCGAAAATTACTAGATGTATGTAACTAGAGCTGAGAGTAAACATGAATGTATCTAAAGATGCCAAAAGCACAGCTGTTACAATCACCATGTTAGGGTTGATCCACGCTATGTCGCATAGTTTACCAGAAACGATCCTTGCTATTAACGAGGTTATGCCAACAAATGTATACAAAGTAGAAGCTTTTAATGCTGATACTCCGATTTCTTCAGAAAACTTGATCTGTTCAAATCACATATATCTTAATTAGTCAAAATCAAAATCACATACATCTTAATGGTCCCCTTCACAGTTCCCTGCGCCATCTTGAAAGGTAGCCGGGCCTTTGCATCAAAGCGAGACGAACGTTCAGCTTGCAATGACACTCGAATAGTTGTCAGGCAAGGTGTTAAAAGGTCTCTATCATTGCAAGCTCGACGTTCGTCTCGCTTCGATGTTAAGGCCTGGCTACCTTTTAAGATGGCGCAGGGAACTGTGAAGGAGACTATTATTAGCATTAGTTAACTCACCAAATGAATTGATGGACTGAAGATCGCAAATGTCCCAATACAGATAGATGCCGTGGTGATGACAAACTTGGGATTTCTCCAAACCGAGAAATCAAACAGCCCTCGACATTTGGTAGATTTGTTGTTTTCAGCCGTATTATTATTGCTGTCGTGTCTCTCTGCTTGTTGTTCCAGCTCATTGTTACATTGAGTTTCATTGTCATTTGAAATATTATCTTGGCCAGCAGCACACTGTTGGATGTCATGCTCAAATGTCGGATTGTCTTGGCCAGCGGCGCATTGTTGGTTGCCATGCTCTAATGTCCGGTTCTCTTGGTCAGCGGTGCATTGTTGGTTGTCATGCTCTAACGTCCGGTTCTCTTGGTCAGCGGTGCATTGCTTGATGTCATGCTTAATTGGCGGATTGTCTTGGTGAGCGATGCATTGTTGGATGTCAGACCCTGTTGGATTTTCTTGGTCAGCGGCGCATTTGTGGCTGTCATGCTCGTTTGTGTCATCAGTCTCAGCATAAGTGCAGCTACCATTAGCACAAGTGATCTCGTCAACCGACTGTGTGGCACTAATTTGTGTACTTCCCACGCCAGTAGTGTCAACGCCATCATTATGAGCCTCTTTTTGACGTTCAGCGTCAACCTCGTGCACCAATCGTTCTACATGTGGACTGAAGACTATACACAGAAGACTAGAAAGGGCAAGGCATCCTGAAGCTATCCGAAATGTATTTCTCCACCCTATTTCACCAACTAAGTACTGCACTAAAGCAGGCACACTCATTATACCCAGGGCCCCTCCTGCAGTATTTACTCCCTGTGCAAGTGATCGGTGTTTTTGAAAATATCTAAAGATAATGAGCACGTGCGTTGAGAGGATAAAGCTTAAGCCAATACCAAATAGAATACTGTAAGTAAAATACATGACTTCCATTCTATAGACGGCGGATGAAAGACCATATGCACTGATCAACAAAACGTGTCCAATCCCAGTTACTATTCTACTTTGGATGATAGTATTTAACCAGGCGGTAAACATTGTAAATAAAAACCCGCTACCATTACCAAGCGAACCAATCAGTGCTGTGGAAAAACAAGAAAAAATAGATGACTCAATATAAAGATAATAATAATAATAATGATACACCTGTTTTCAAAAACGTTGTCCTATTTGAAATTAGTAATCAGTAATTAGTAATTTGTAAATAGTGAAATAGGAATTAAGAAGTGAACCAAAAACAGACGCGGTCATTAGGGGTTGGAATAAATACTGATTGGAAAAAGAGTCTTGGGTTTTTAGATTCACCAATGTATAGTTGCTCTACTGATGTCGAATTGATGTCGATAATTGTGCAAAATCATTAATATTCAAACTTGCAAATTTTAAAAAACCTTCGTTACGCACGAGCGCTCTCGAGCTCTCTTTTCAAACTTGGAAGATGGCACATTATTCGGTTACGAATGTCTTCTGACAATGCCTTCGGCATGACTGCAACATGTGTAGCATGCCGAGTCAATTTATTAATTCCTATTTCACTATTTACAAATTACTAATTGCTATTTGCTTTTTTCAAATAGGACAACGTTTTTGAAAACAGGTGTATACTAATTTGTATAGCGCTTATCGCTACGCTCGGTCCGTACGTCATGACCGCGAGCCAAATATTTTCCCTTGCGGCCCTCCCACTCAATCAATAAGTACTTAGTGTTTGATGACCACATAGCCTGCATAGCTGGCCCTGGGGGATTGGGGAGAGGAGGGGGAGGCGGAAGGAAAGGAAAGGAGGGCCTGCCTGCATGGCCATGTTTTTTACATGCTTACGGTCGCTGGCGACCGTAAACGCTGATTGGCTCATTCTTGACAAATGATTGGCAAACACCTACATATTTGGATCCTGACGGAAAACAGAACACACATTCATTCAGTTTCTTTGCTTTGATTATTTTGATATTTTATTTGATATTCACGCAAGGGAAAAAATCATATCTCTGCTTCGGAAATGAATTAAGATTTAGCATTTAGCCAGAGGGAAGTGTATTAGGAAAGGTCTTTTATGTAGTATTTTGATGGTATTTCGTTTCTCTTGAGTATTGTTTAGGCCGCTGCCATCTCTCAACATGCAAAAATCGCTGCTTTACAATATATTTGCAAATTACTTTTACTTCAAATCAAACAGATTGATTTTCTTTAAAATAGTTTAAATTGTTTTGCAATTGTATGGAGTTCATTATGTTGTTAACCGCTTGTCTACGTCTCATCGAGTTTTAGAGTTATTCGACAAAAAACAATTTCGGCCATATTTGTTTATCGTTGCCAAGGTAACGTCAATCAAGCTAAAATTGGCATCAAATCAAACTTTTATACAAGCAATATCACTGGTCCAAAAACCAAGTATATAGGTGTAAGTTAAGACTATAAATAAGCCAAATTAAAATGAAAGGTATGGTCTGAAGAATACTATAGGAAGCCACCTTAAAGCAGTTGATGTGCTCTCTATCATCTTACAAGCAAGTGCAATGCAAACTGCTGCTCAATCACCTATTTTGTCTCGGCCCTCGTTGAATTCGTCCATCAATACAGGTAGAAAAATACCAAAGCTCCGCATCATTCCAATGATAAGCCAAGATTGAAGAAATGTGCTGACAAGCACCAACCAGGACCAGGGCCCATCTTGTTTATGTAGCGGTCTGTTTTGTCCGCGATGAAATGGACAACAGCAAGATGATGGCATGGTTTGCTATTTTCTTAAATTAAAAAAGCATATATTGTTCATATTGATAACAGCCTTAGGGGCTGTTTATATGAAGGCGAGTTGTCTCTGCTAGCCGGGATAACTCTATTGTTTTGAGTCCCCCAGGGAATACAAAACAAAAGAGTAGGTTATCCCGGCTAGCAGGGACAACTCGCTTTCATATAAACAGGCCCTTAGCCTAACGTCATTCCATATTGTAAGTTTATGCGAAAGGTGTTTTAAAATAAGCTTTCATTGTCATACACGCACACTTGGCGTCATTTTGAGCAAGGATGTGCCTTTAAACCCTATTTTAGATAATTGAAATAGATTACGTATCCTGCCGTTTAAGACAAATCGGAAAGATTACGACTCTAGTCAAGACAATTCAAGGTGAAGTTCATAAGCGTATGAGTGCAGCCACAGTTAATTATATAATTCGGGGAATATGATGATCTGCTATTATTCTTGACTGCCTAGCCGCATGTTCACGTTGGAACACCATGTGGTTTTCATTTCAGTGTATGCGAGGTTGCTCAGGCTGTTTGCAATTTTTCGATTTGGTGTATACATTACCTAAACTAGATCAGAGCCCCCTCACCCCGGGGATACTCCCTTTGTCCAAGTGGTAGGGGTGACCGGCGGAGGTTTTGAAAACGACCCCTAAAAGGTATGCACAGATAAAAATGACTGATAAAGCCTTGTCGATTTCTACTCCAACAAAGCAACAAAACAGAGTAAAAATGGCTCTTACAGGTACTATGAAATCATGTTACGTTACTGATTTTTCAGCCAGAACCCTAAGAGGACCCTAAAAGATACGTACAGGAAATATTTTTACCCTAAAAGGTACGCAGATCACCCCTACCACTTGGACAAAGGGAGTATCCCCCCCCCCCCCCCCCCCCCTCCACTTCCTCTCTCAACTGGTTCATGTGATTTCAAACAAACTTAACTAATATGATAACGTTAATCGATTCGACGCTAAGTATTTACTAATATAAAATAGAGTCAAGAGAATATTAAGCACTTTATATTCTCTTGGTAGAGTGCTTATCGTAACCATATCATAGTTCCCTGCTTGCAAATGCGACTCCCCAACCCCTCCCCCGTACACTGCTATTTCTAAAATGGTTGGTGAAGATTTTGTCCCTTGTTGTTTACCAAGCTTCAAATATCTTATATTCATATGTAAATAATATCAGTACAGAATAATATATGTAGGAAAACAGACAAAGTTTGGAAACATTCCATATTATTGTGACCTTTCGCTTGGATTCATATCATCCATAGTGTATTTCAGAACAACAAGCGACAAAACCTTCACCAACCTTTGAAATAGCTATATCATTTTAGTGAGTTTGCCAAATTTAATCATCTTACACATGCAAACCCCGTCTCTCTCCTCCCTGATAGTCATAATTATTATTTAACGATCTTATGTCTGAATATCTACTATTGAGAGAGTTGCGAAAAGTTGGTGCCACAAATATTTCATTATGTTTCAATGTTTGTAAAGTATTACAGGGTGAGTTTTTCTGAGCTCGTAAATACGTGGTTCTAACTACCCAGATGTGTATTTCAAAAACATTTACTTGTATGGCATGATATTAATGACAGTGCGCGACCTCAAGATTTTTGCATTGTCATTCTGTCTAGTCAGGCTAGCCGGTCAACGATGCCAGTAAAATATTTTGGAATATGTCACGCAAACGTTTTTGATAACAGTAGTACCGAACCTTATCATTATAATGACAAGCCATATGAAAAACAATAACCATGAAAAACGTTTATATATGAACAAGATACAAACCTTCCTTGCTTTCCTTCTTCCCAACGGTAAGATTTATGTCTTGGGGGATTGCTGCCGTAGATTATAACATGCCAGTCTCAAATACGTTAGAGCGTTATTCTATTGATGTTCAAAGTCTTTAGATATATCTTGTCTTTTGGACAACTACTTTAAGAACAGTTATTTAACTGATTCATCTAGTTTGACTGGACTTGAAATGGTACGAACGTTCGGTTGTAAGTCTGCATTATGGAATGGCTATAAAGGTTACAAAGTATAAGGTATCATAGCCTGCGTAGCTGGCCCTGGGGGTGGGGAGAGGGGGAAAAGGGTACGGAGGGGAGGGGGATGGGGAGAGGAAGGGAAGAAGGGAGGGCCTGCAGCGAAGACCCTTGATTTTCCATTACGCCCTCTTCCTAGCACTGTTTGTTGTCCAATCCCCAATCCCCCTCCCCTCCCCTCCCCTCCGCTCCTTTCTCCCTAGGGCCAAGCTACGCAGGCTAAAGGTATCATATTTTGTTCTTGAGAATAGAATAGGCGTGACAAAAAAAACATTGAACAGAACCTCTTGAGCACCAGTCCATCGCATCAATGGATTAAAATCGAAACCAAACCAAGTGATTTTTATTGATTTTTTTTTTTTTACAGAAATCGATTTTTTATACTTTTACCCCTGGTTCTCTGCAAAAACCCACCATCAGATGTTGTTTTAACTTTAATATTATGATGTATTATTTTGGTGTAGCCATACATGACTTTATTACTGGATAACCGAAGTAATACAATCAAAGGCCACCTATGGCCAACTCGTGGATCATAATTAGAACATTTTGAAAGCGCTTACAGTTTAGACCGCTCCATTACGATTATGTAATTATTTTCTCGGATTAGCTTGAGATGATTTGAAGCGAAAAATAAGTATTCAATGTTGTTGTTTTATTTGTATTTTTTTGGTTGTCGTCCGTTTCCCTTACGGTCCGTCGTTCCCTCAGTCCGTGATCCGCTGACAAGTCTGATATTTACCTGGTTCGATCTTCGGTTCGTGCAGAGATACATGCGAGTTCAAAGAGTGTCTAAGAAACAGTGTTATTAAGTTGTTCTTGCAAAATAAACGCCAGAAAAAGCAAAATAGATAGTCATTGAAGCAATTGGTGTTATATTTGAGGCGATTTGGGCTGTTGGGGTAGTTTTTAGAGAGGCCGTTTTAGCTGTTTATTTGTTGTTGTCGAGGTCAACCTGGAGGTTTAAAACCGATCACGTTATCTCACATATTGTAAAGAAAGAAATATTACTTTCATCTACATATACATAGATCGTTAAGTTGAACTACTAGATAATAGGGTGAAGCGATTTAAGTTTTGCGAATAAGTTTGTTGTTCTGTGCAAGAAGCTAAGAGCTCGAGAATCGCCTGTTTCAATCGCCGTTCGAATTTGTACGAATTAATAGTAGTCAATAAAATTAAACTATTGACAGATAAACTGGTTACTTTAATCAAAAATATAAAAGAAATAATTACAATAAGCAATATATTTACCCTACAACATCACTAAAACAACTATACTGTTGTTGTCTTCACTTCTAGTGTGTATCGTACTCTCTAAGAATGCTTACCGGAAATACTGTTAAATATCCAGTAATAACAGCTTCGTCCTTTGTAACTGGTTGTGAATCCATTCCATAGCATTATGAAAGGATGGATAAAAAGTAGCTTCTGTTTATAGCAGTGAAGATATCTCGATAAATTTGATCATAATAAGTTGGCTCGCTTAGTTCGCTCGTAAATTGCATGATCTTTAGTAAAATTCACAGTGACCATTTCCGAAAACATTCGACATAAACTTATGTGTAATTCTACTGCGAATCGTGTGGCGTGAGCACATAAAATATGAGAGTATTCGCGATTACTTCGACCGAAAAATCATTCCTTCAAATATCCATGTGCTCGAAGTACGCTGACCGAGATCTTGGGGCTCAAAAGTTTACACTGACGGTCTAGTGAGTGAGCGAGTGAGCGAGTGAGTGAGTGAGTGAGTGACACTTCCGGTTCAAAAGCCCCATCCCAATAACTCGAGGATCTTCGATCCACGAGTTAAAAAGTGTGTGACATGATATCCTGCGTAAGCAGACCCTTATTAGGATATTAGCGCTCGAAACGTCTCCCGCCAACAAGGGTCTGCGCGCCGAGAGCAGAAATTCCATACTGATGACGTTTGAAAGTGACACCTCATTTGCAATCACGCAATACACGAGTTAGCAGCAGCAACGCCGATAAACATGAGAAACTAGGAATGGCGATGCCGTTTGTGAAGTTTCTTCTATATTCTCTATTAATTCACTCACTGAAAGCCAGTTAAATGCTTTATTTAGCTTTTCTAATGGAAAAGGTGCATTCGTTAGCCAGCCAACTGGCACAGTACAGGCAAGTCAATTATTTTTCAGCTTGCTCCTCTCATCGAAATGTAGATGGCTTCGAACGTCTCGAGCGATTTGTGGAAAGCCGATGATGCGATTATTATCGTCGTTTCTCCGCTGCTAGCTATCATGAAAGACCAAGTGAATTATCTTCAGAGCGTATATCGGAGACGAATAAAAGCAAAGATATGACAACATTGACTTATCGAACCGCCGGCGAAAGTAATTCTCACTAACTCACAACGATGCATCTCAAACCTCGACATTAGATTGCAATATATTCGCTTTAATGTCTCATTTTCGTCTTTAATATGCTCTATGAAACCATTATTTTTGAATAAATATAACTACAGAAGTGTTGTTTGAGTTTATTGAAGATTTTAGTACAAATACCGAAAGCACTTCTGTTGTAGGAGGGGGTCGTAAGGGTTTGCGGTATTGCGGTATTGAGTCATTTTTGTTGCGGTATTACGGTAATTTTTATTTTAACATGCGGTATTGCGGTATTCAAATAATATGCGGTGTGCGGTAATCCTACAGTTTAGGCCTTTGTATTCGGTGAAAAAACTAGATTTGGTCGAGAAGTACGTTTTAATAATCGTCTACTCTACTGACAGATATCTTCTTAAAGGTCAGGCACACATTAGTTTTTAATTTAAAACGGC
Organism: Metridium senile; assembly: GCA_949775045.1. Classification (NCBI taxonomy): domain Eukaryota; kingdom Metazoa; phylum Cnidaria; class Anthozoa; order Actiniaria; family Metridiidae; genus Metridium; species Metridium senile. The sequence goes on from OX459098.1 coordinate 2,922,960, forward strand.
AATTTTTTAATTTTCGTTGTGGTATCGGTGTTTTGATAAATTTAGTTGCGGTATTCGGTATTTGCCCATTTTTTTTGTGCGGTATTGCGGTATCCAGACCCCCCTTACGCCCCCCTCTTGTAGTTAAGTCGGCAAAAGTTCACGGCGTTTGAATCCTTCTCAAATCTCGACAGGAAATTGTGATAATTCGCGTCAATGTCTCATTCTTGTCTTTAATATGCTCTATGAAACCATCATCTTTGAATAAATATAACTATAGAAGTTTTGTTTGAGTTTAGATTTCAGTCAAAGTAGCGAATCCACTCTTGATAAGCAAATGAGGTGTCAATTTGACAAAATTGTCCAATCAGAGCTTTTGACCCGATCTGGGTCAAAGAACGTCATCAGTATGGAATTTTTGCTCTCGGCGCGCAGATCCTTGTTGGCGGGAGACGTTTCGAGCGCTAGGGTCTGCTTACGCAGGCTAGTGACATTATTACAATTAACTCATTGCAGGAAATTAAGTATGGGTTTTACATTTCAGTTTTTATTTGTAGTTCTAAAGTTACTCCCCCCTTTCTTGTCCCCCCTCTTGTTAAGTTATTTATATATTATCATTAACATAACTAGGATTTATGTGGGAAGTCTTGACTGTATCTTGTTTATGACTTGTGTTACTGTCTTCGTGCCCCCTCCCCACCCCCCTGCGGGTTGGCGCTGTAAGTTATTTATATATTATCATTAACATAACTAGGATTTACGTGGGAAGTCTTGACTGTATCTTGTTTATGACTTGTGTTACTGCTGTTTTCATGCACGATGGTCATTTCCACGTGTTCCAAAGTGAAGTCAGATGATTTCTTGCAAAGGTTAAGTGATATCGGTATTAGATGGATAGCGGCTGCACCAATGAGGACACAGCCATTCATATAGTAAGCGATGGTGTATCTACCGTACATATCTGCAAGCAGCCCTGTATGTTTTGAAAGAACATGTTATCTTATAGAGATGTATAATAGCAGTTTGTTTGTTTGTTTGTTGATTGGTCTCTGAATGGTGATGTATAATTGATTGTCGGTTTGTTCATTTGTGATTGCCTGGGTTTTTTTTTTTTTTTGCTTGTGTGGTTGGTTGGTTGGTCGGTCGGTCGGTCGGTCGGATGGTTGGTTGGTTGGATGGTTGGTTTATTGACAGGTTTGTTGGTGGGTTGGTAAATTTACGAAGTCAAACGTTGTTTGGTCGGTGGGTGGTACTGTGTGTTTATCAGACGTTGGTTGTTTGTGTTTTTTATTTACCAGTAATAGCTGGACCACCAATACTAAACAAGGCAATAGCAGAGTACCCTTGTCCAAATGCTGTACCTGCTTTAGATGTTTCAACAGATGTCATTAAAGCAACTACAGATGCTGTACGAAATATTCCATCAGCAAGACCAAGAATCGATGCGAAAATTACTAGATGTATGTAACTAGAGCTGAGAGTAAACATGAATGTATCTAAAGATGCCAAAAGCACAGCTGTTACAATCACCATGTTAGGGTTGATCCACGCTATGTCGCATAGTTTACCAGAAACGATCCTTGCTATTAATGAGGTTATGCCAACAAATGTATACAAAGTAGAAGCTTTTAATGCTGATACTCCGATTTCTTCAGAAAACTTGACCTGTTCAAATCACATATATCTTAATTAGTCAAAATCAAAATCCCATACATCTTAATGGACCCCTTCACAGTTTCCTGTGCCATCTTGAAAGGTAGCCGGGCCTTTGCATCAAAGCGAGACGAACGTTCAGCTTGCATTGACACGTGAATAGTTGTCCGGCAAGGTGTTAAAAGGCAGTCTATCATTGCAAGCTCAAAGTTCGTCTCGCTTCGATGTAAAGGCCTGGGTACCTTTTAAGATGGCGCAGGGAACTGTGAAGGAGACTAGTTTCTAGTTAACTTACCAAATGAGTTGATGGACTGTACATCGCAAATGTCCCAATACAGATAGATGTCGAGGTGATGACAAACTTGGGATTTCTCCAAACTGATAAATCAAACAGCCCTCGACATTTGGTAGATTTGTTGTTTTGAGCCGTATTATTATTGCTGTCGTGTCTCTCTGCTTGTTGTTCCAGCTCATTGTTACATTGCGTTTCATGGTCCTTTGAAATATTTTCTTGGCCAGCGGCACTTTGTTGGATGTCATGCTCAAATGTTGGATTTTCTTGGCCAGTGGTGTATTGTTGGTTGTCATGCTCTAATGTCCGGTTCTGTTGGCCAGCGGTGCATTGTTGGTTGTCATGCTCTAATGTCCGATTGTCTTGGCGAGCGGTGCATTGTTGAAAGTCGGGCTCATTTGGATTCACTTGGTCAGCGGCGCATTTGTGGATGTTATGCTCGTTTGTGTCATCAGTCTCAGCATAAGCGCAGCTACCATTAGCACAAGTGATCTCGTCAACGGACTGTGTGGCACTAATTTGTGTACTTCCCACGCCTATTCGTTTAGTAGTGTCAACGCCATCATTATGAGCCTCTTTTTGACGTTCAGCGTCAACCTCGTGCACCAATCGTTCTACATGTGGACTGAAGACTGCACACAGAAGACTAGAAAGGGCAATGCACCCTGAAGCTATCCGAAATGTATTTCTCCACCCTATTTCACCAACCAAGTACTGCACTAAAGCAGGCACACTCATTATACCCAGGGCCCCTCCTGCAGTTGTTACTCCTTGTGCAAGTGATCGGTGTTTTTGAAAATATCTAAAGATAATGAGCACGTGCGTTGAGAGGATAAAGCTTAAGCCAAAACCAAATAGAATACTGTAAGTAAAATACATGACTTCCATTCTATAGACGGCGGATGAAAGACCATATCCAATGATCAAGAAAACGTGTCCAATCCCAGTTATTATTCTACTTTGGATGATAGTATTTAACCAGGCTGTGAACATTGTTAATAAAAACCCGCTACCAATACCAAGCGAACCAATCAGTGCTGTGGAAAAACGGGAAAAAATAGATGACTCGATCTAAAAATATATCTACTGTTTGACATGGATGCATTAATATTTATCATTAAGTGATTAGTTGGATCAAGTAAAACAAAAACGAAATATCTCAGTGATTAGAGGACCTGACTGCATGTTAATTTGAAGTCTAAATACCACCTATAGGCCTTGCTGACCACTAGGATTCACTATTGCCTGGTCTGACAGGTAATTATATACCAGAAATAACACTCGCTGCATGGTTAATTAGGGTATCTGACTGGTAATGTATCAGAAGGCTAAATACCATCTAGGCCATGCTGACCACTAGGATTCACTAATACAGTGGTACCTCTATTAAGCGGTCACCCTCGGGACTTTCCAAAGTGACCGCTTAATAGAGGCTGGCCGCTGAATAGAGGTTTAGAATAGGTATATAGGAATTGATTTGGGACTTTTATTGTGACCGCCTAATAGAGGGTAACCGCTTAATGGGTGACCGCTTAATAGAGGTTGGCCGCTGAATAGAAGTATATAATAGGTGTAGGAATTGATTTGGGACTTTTTATTGTGGCCGCCTAATAGGGATGACAGCTTAATGGGTGACCGCTTAATGGGTGACCCTCTATTAGGCGGCCACAATACCTATTCTATACCTCTATTCAGGGGACAACCTCTATTAAGCGGCCACTTTGGAAAGTCCCGAGGGTGACCGCTTAATAGAGGTACCACTGTAACTCTTATTGAAAAATCTGATGCGTTCAATCACCTATTTTGTCTCGGCCTTCGTTGAATTCGCCCATCAATACAGGTAGAAAAATACCAAAGCTCCTTTGCATTCCAATGATAAGCCACGATTGAAGAAACGTACAGACAAGCACCAACCAGGACCAGGGCCCATCTTGTTTATGTAGCGGTCTGTTTTGTCCGCGAGGAAATGGACAACAGCAAGATGATGGCATGGTTTGCTATTTTCTTAAATTAAAAAAACATAAAATGTTAATATTGATAACAGCCTTAGCCTAACGTCATTCCATATTGTAAGTTTATGCGAAAGGTGTTTTAAAATAAGCTTTCATTGTCATACACGCACAAATATAACTGTCCGGATTTCATTAAAGGAGCTTTGCTTTCTTCTGGGAATAAAGGTAACACTTGACGTCATTTTGAACAAGGATGTGCCTTTAAACCCTATTTTAGACACTTGAAATAGATTACGTATCCTGCCGTTTTAGACAAATCGGAAAGATTACGACTCTAGTCAAGCTGCCGTTGAAGACAAATCGGAAAGATTACGACTCTAGTCAAGACAATTCAAGGTGAAGTTTATATATAAGCATATAAGTAATTGAAATATGTAGCCTATTTGCAGCCCGAGTTCTGATAAATTCGAGGATATGACAATTTGCTATTATTCTGAACTTTGCATGTGTGTGCTAAGCTGGTCAGTCAAATACAAATTGTTTGCCATGTTTCCATGTATACATTACTAAAACTGAAAAATAATTTATAGATCGAGAGGCGTGATGGTCTAGTGGTCAGTGGATCGGATTCTGGGCCTACTGGTCTTGGTTCGATTCCCGGCCCGATTGCGTTGTGTGCTTGGGCAAAATACTTTACTCTCTATATACCTCGTCTTCTCGGATAAGGACGTAAAGCCGGAGGTCCCGTCTGCTTTCACTCTAATCTTATATAAGGTGGACGTTAAAGATCCTGTTGTGCTATTCGCAAAGAGTAGGGGATTGTCTCCCGGTAAAACATTCACTAACAACACTCATGATTGTAAACTGCTGGTTTTCAGCAGTCTAATAATATACACATGAGTAGATTGTAAAGCGCTATGAGCTATTCGAGAGATATAGCGCTATATAAATGAGGCAAATTATATTAAAAAGATCAGAGCTCCCCTCACCACCCCTCCCCCTATCAACTGGTTCATGTGATGTCAAACAAACTGCTATGCTATGATAACGTAAACCATAACGAACTAATATAAAGTAGAGTCGAGCTATTTCAATTTTTTTCTATTTCGAGTCGTGTCCAGCTATTTCAAAAAAGGTTTTGTTGTATACCAAGATGGACATATATTTTGTTCATATGTAAATAATATCCGCACAGAATAATATATGTAGTAAAACAGACAAAGTTTGGAAAAATTCCATATTATTGTGACCTTTCGCTTGGATTCATATCATCCATAGTGTATTTCAGAACAACAAGCGGCAAAACCTTCACCAACCTTTGAAATAGCTATATCATTTTAGTGAGTTTGCCAAATATAATCATCTTACACATGCAAACCCCGTCTCTCTCCTCCCTGATAGTCATAATTATTATTTAACGATCTTATGTCTGAATATCTACTTTTGAGAGAGTTGCGAAAAGTTGGTGCCACAAATATTTCATTATGTTTCGATGTTTGTAAAGTATTACATGGTGAGTTTTTCTGATCTCGTAAATACGTGGTTCTAACTACCCAAATGTGTATTTCAAAAACATTTACTTGCATGGCATGATAATGACAGTGCGCGACCTCGAGATTTTTGCATTGTCATGGTTGGTGAAGATTTTGTCCCTTGTTGTTTACCAAGCTTCAAATATCTTATATTCATATGTAAATAATATCAGTACAGAATAATAAATGTAGGAAAACAGACAAAGTTTGGAAACATTCCATATTATTGTGACCTTTCGCTTGGATTCATATAATCACCCAAAGTGTGTATTTCAGAACAAAGCAACAAGCGACAAAACCTTTGAAATTATAAGCTGTATCATTTTAGTTAATTTGCCAAATCATAATCATCTTACACATGAAAACCCCGTATCTCCTCCCTGATAGGAATAATTATTATTTAACGATCTTATGTCTGAATATCTACTATTGAGAGAGTTGCGAAAAGTTGGTCCCAGGTCCGTGTACCTTCCGTCCATTTGATTTTACAAAAAAGGTAAATTGTTATTTTCACAGTTCCGTTTTGTGACCACGAATGATAGTTCCAAGTCGAGGTTCGCGTTGCTGCGCATGATAAATTGTAGTTTAATTTTTCTAGATGCAACAAATGGCTACCCCGCTTGGCAGAGACAATGAAATATTTATCACAGCTATAAGCAATAAAAGAAAAATTGCAGATCGTCTGTCTCTTGTGTTGTGATAAGCTTGCTCACGAATAAGCCACAAAACTGCCAGTCAGTTCCAGTGACATACACTTGTATGCAGTTAAATAATTGCTTTTAATATTCTTGCTACAGTCAATCAGATTTTTCTGCATGGTAAATAGTTGGTGGAATATTAAGTATCACGGTGAAAATCCGTTTTTCGCAAGGGACCATTCAATTTTTGATCATTTGAAACTTCACCAGTTTTTCAACCTGGAATTAAGGACAAATCGAAAATTGTCATTTTTTGGTGAAAATCAATTTCCAAATAAAGGAAAATTAAACAAACACAAAGCAAGTTTTCTTCTTTAAAAAATCAAAATGGCCGGAAGGTACATGGACCGTCCGTCTCGCTATGTTTCGATGTTTGTAAAGTATTACCGCACGAGTTTTCCGATCACCAAGATACGTGGGTCTAACTAACAGATGTATATTTCAAAAACATTTATTTGCATGGCATGATAATGGCAGTGCGCGACCCTTAGATCTTTGCATTGTCATTCATGCCAGTCTAGTCTGGCTAGCCGGTCAACGATGCTAGTAAAATATTTTGGAATATGTCACGCAAAAGGTTTTGATTGCAGTAGTACCAAACCTTATCATTATAACAAGCCATATGAAAAACAACTGATAACCAAGCAAACATTTATATATGAACTAAGTACAAACCTTCTTTATTTCCAACAGTAAGATTTAGTGTCGAAGATTTTGGCATGCCAGTCTCAAATACGTTTGAGCGATATTTGGATTGATTTGTGATAGATATATCTTGTCTTTTGGGCAACTACTTTCAGAACAGTTATTTAACTGATTCATCTGATTTCAAATCAAAAGATTACAGTTATTTAACTGATTCGCCTAATTAGACACGAACACCCTACGAATGTAATTGCGAGTCTGCATTGCGTAATGGCTATAAACGTGTATAAAGGTCACAAAGTTAAAGTATCATATTTTGTTCTAGACGTGACAAAAAAAACAGCCTGTGTACAGCCGACCCCACCCCTCACCCCTACGGGGAGAAAACGTCTGTGACATATCGAGCAATGCCTTAACCTTTAAAAAAAATCGAGCATGACCAATCAAGGCAAAAAAAAAAAATATCGAGGATCTGTCAAAAAAATATCTTGCAAACTGTATGGGGCAGGGAAAAAAAATTGAGACCCCTCCCCATCAAAAATGAAATGGTCCGTCCCTTATCATCATCATTATCTAAATTCAAATCATTATCTTCATTTAAGTGTAAACTCAAGTCCTTCCTCTTTTCACAATATTTTGTATAATCAATCACTTTTATTTAATTTATACATGTAAGGCGCATTGAGACTAGAAATGCGCCATATAAACACATTAAATTATTATTATTATTATTATTATTATTATTATTATTATTATTATTATTATTATTATTATTATTATTATTATTATTATTATTATTATTATTATCGTTATTTAGTATCTTTTCCATCATCATTACAATCATCACTGAATCAATATCGTTACTATCATCATAATCTTACAATCAATCGGTCATCACCATTATTACTTTCATCATCACAATCATCATCGCCAACAAAACATCAGCAAGAGCACAGGCCGAGCCCAAGCTCGTCACTTGTGATGTTTTACAGTAAATGTATGAAGTCACGACGGAAATACCCCAGAAAGAGGTATTTTCGTCAAAATCGCTCTAATTGGAGCTAAAACTCGGTCACAGACTAGAAAACAGTTATACACAACTATCTACGTCAAGAAATTCTTTATTATTGTAAATTTGATTCATACATTTACTGTAAAACATCACAAGTGACGAGCTTGGGCTCCCTGTGCAAGAACTTGATCAGTAACGATGCAACATTTTCATATCTGTTTTTGCTTCTTTTATTAGCCGTAACATATATCGCTTAGTGTTGGACAGTCGAACAAAACTCCTACCAAGACCATGCTTTTATGGTATTTACTCGATGGATATCCTTTTCGGTAAGTTATTCACGTAAATACACGTATACTTCCGCGTTTCCGTTAGATCGTAACCATGAGTGGCGAAACCGATGATGTACAGACTAGTCGTTGATTTTACGTATATACGTTGTTCGCTCTTTCAGTATGGAATTTACATGTACGTAACGCATGCAAGGCCGCCTTGACTAAGCTTATTACTAGGACAAGTCTAGGTTTACGTTGCCTATCAGTCTATCGTTTGCATGGACATGAAAACGGGGCATGCATATATAAACAGAAGGCATCGAGTCGAATTTCTTCAATATATGACTGAGTCTTATCGACTGCTTTATGCGTTGTGCTTAATTGAGTCTTGTTTTTGACATTGACGATTCTATATGTAACGGAGTCTTAGGCCTTTCCGGGATTCATGAGGGGACTGGGGCCTAGTGAAAAACTTAATCTATTAAAAAAATGATCCCCATTACTAAATAAAACATACAAATATTAGTATTATTACCGAGTTTCAGCATGTTTGGATAAATACTTACTCAGTGACAAGCTTCTAAAAGTCGCAAAAATAATAGAGAAGGACAGCGTCCCAAAAAACCATACATTCTCTCTTATTTTTACGATTTGTTTAAAGCCCATAAATCAGTTAGTATTTGTTCAATCATTTTAAAACTCGGTAAACTTAATAATTTTAGTGTGGTCTTTCATTTGATGGGGTTTGTTTTTTAATTAGATTAATATTTCTACACTCGTTCCCAGTCCCTTCCTCAATTCCGGAAAGGCGAAATTAATTCTCCGTTAAACGTAAATCCCAGTTTCTATATAAGCTGAATAACGATTACGGGAATCGACGGTTGCCAACCGGTACCCTACAAGCCTGAATCGTTCCAAGTCCATTGTATCGCCTTCGTTGTTGGCGTCGGGTCCGCATAAGAGACCAAATGGCATAGCACCAGCGAGGGTAACTAAACCGCCAAAGATGTAGAAAGCAGGGATGTATGATTGGAATTGATCAGCAATAAATCCTAAAAATAGAAAAAAATAATAATAATAATGAGTTAAAGATATATGCATGTATTTATGTATGTAATATTTATGGGAGCAATGCATTTATTTTACTCATTAGCATCTTATTCTAGCTACTCATTAGCATGTTATTTTACTCATTAGCATGCTATTTTACTCATTAGCATGTTATTTTACTCACTAGCTTGTTATTTTACTCATTAGCATGTTATTTTACTCACTAGCTTGTTATTTTACTCATTAGCATGTTATTTTACTCACTAGCTTGTTATTTTACTCATTAGCATGTTATTTTACTCACTAGCTTGTTATTTTACTCATTAGCATGTTATTTTACTCATTAGCTTCTTATTTTACTAATTAACATGTTAAGATGCGTTTACTAGCTCTATTCAGTTCGTACCTGCAATTTATTTGTAAGCATGTTATTGTATTCATTAGCATGTTATTGTATTCATTAGCATGTCATTTTACTTATTAGCATATTAATTTACTTATTAGCATGTTATTACTCTCTAGCATGTTATTTTACTCATTAGCATGTTAGTTTACTCATTAGCTTGTTATTTTACTCATTAGAATGTTATATTATTCATTAGCATGTTATTTTACTCGTTTGCTGGTTATTTTACTCGTTAGCTGGTTATTTTACTCGTTAGCTTGTTATTTTATTCATAAGCATGTCATTTTACTCATTAGGATGTTATTTTATTCATTATTATTTTATTTATTAGCATGTTATTTTACTCAATTGCATGTTAACATGCGTGTACCCGAGTCTATACCTGCAATGGGTGCCCCAGTAAACAAAGCGATAGAAGAGATAGTAAGTCCTGTACCAAGACTAATAGACGCTCTGTGAAGATCATCAAAACAAGTCAGAAAGAACAGCGTAAGTGTTGTAGTAAATGCTCCGCTCCCTATACCGTAGAAAATAGCAAACAGTACAAAGTGATAGTATTGATTGGCTTGTGTGAATAGTATCATTGATATTCCAATAGTAAATGCTGAGAACTGAACTCCCTGTAGAGGTGTAAGCCATCGCTTTTCTATAATCTTTCCGATGGCGAGCCGAATCACTGACGAGAACACTCCGATGTAGATAAAAAGGAGAGAGGACTTTGAATTAGAGATACCACAATCTTCGGCGAATCGAACCTATGAGATAACAAGTTAATTAATATGCATTAGTGATTTTAATAAGACTCTTTGTTAAGTTGGACATGGACACACCACAGCTTTAAAATTCTCCTGACACCGCAGCTTTTTAAAAGCAAACACCACAAGTACACCGAAGGCATTTACAGTGGAACCCCGCCTTACGGCCACACCGTTATTGCGGCCAGTTTGTTAGGTACCAACGAAATGCATGTCCATACATTTTCTATAAAATTTACCCGCTTAATGCGGCCACCCGGGTAATACGACCACTTTGGCCTTTTCCTTCGGTGGCCGGATTAACGGGGTTCCACTGTACTGCACTTTGAAAAAAGGTTTCACTGCAACACCGTAAAAAAATATTCATTAACACCGCAATCCCCCATTTCCCCCTATTTGTTTAACTTCTTTTATTTTAATCGTTATTGGTACATACCAAATGAATACTTGGAACAATCAGCCCAAAGTGCGTCAAGAAAACAACTATATTCCCCACGATAAATCGTGTTGATTTCCATATCGAACAATCGATCAAACCCTGTGGCCTCGGCTTTGTGGGATCACGACCAACAGTGATAACTTTACCTTGCTCATCCTCTTCGATATTAGGATCCATTAGAAGACACAGTATAGCCAATAGGATCATTGCACCGCACATTACTCTAATAGCACCTCGCCACCCTAGAATGTCTATTACTAACTGTAGAGCAGGTCCTATCACTAACATCCCTAGTGAGGATCCCGATGATGCTATCCCTACTGCAAGAGCCAGCTTATCTTTAAAGTACTTTCTGACCATGATTATCACCGCGTTAAGTATGAAGCTACTGCAAATTCCTAACAGTACACCATGTGAGAAATACAGGATGGTGATATTGTTGACAAATGAGCTGACAGCCAGTAAGGATGAAGCTAAAAGTCCACTGCAAACACCGACGGTACGCTCACCAACGCTGTTAATGACTATGACCGCTACAGGACCAAACAAATAGCTGAACCCAATCGCTAATGAACCAATCCACGCTGTAAGACAAAGCCATATAGATTAACTGTTATCGATTATTAAGTAAAAATTATTATATAACATTGCCCAACGTTGATCACAATAGAGCTTATATTTAGTAATATATACAATATGAGCGGCAGAGCTGTATGGGGCGCAATTGTCACAAGGTAAAAGTAAATCTGACAAAAAAAGTTAAGAGCTATTCAAATCAAGAGGATTTTGTATCTTATATACAAACTTCTTCACGGCTATGATTTCTTTTTTCAATTTCTCATGAATAATTAATGACTTTTATCAAAATATTACTTATCAAATTCATAAATAATTAATGAGAGTTTTACAAAAGAAATCACGTCCTTGACGAGATCTGTGAATCTCATACAGATTTCGCCTGATTTGCATGCATAAGTTTCAACTTGAATTTTCTCGACCAGATTTACTTTTATCTTGACAAGTTTTTATTAAAATATGAAAGAACTAACGTTAGGCTTTCATAAGTACTATACAATATTCGCGTCCGATCTGTATGAGATATAAAATAGACCTTTTTGCTTTACCACTATTTTCGACTTCTTGCACTTTTAAAACAATAGGTGAGATGAAAGATTGTACGGAATGTGAACATCTTTAGAAGTTGAACAAAAGATGCTTGTATTTCATTGTTGTTGAACAATAGTTGTAGTCGGGTCATAATTTCAACATACGCAAGTGTTGCGCATTAGTTTGACCCGACTCGTTAATTATAACAATGAAATACAAGCATCTTTTGTTAAACTTCTAAAGATGTTCACATTCCGTACAATCTTTCATCTCACCTATTGTTTTTAAAGCGCAAGAAGTCGAAAACAGTGGTAAGGCAAAAAGGTCTAATGGCTCATCTTCGAATCGCCGTTGTATATCACACGTAGATAGGCCACTCATATTGTATAAATTACATACGAGCTATTGTATCTATTAACCAGGTATATGGAACATTGTTGAATTTTGCAAAAGTGATTTCACCTACCAGTAGCTCCTCTACTTGCATCAAAGTGCTTGCTCAGCACAGGTAGAAACACACCAAAGCTGAGTAGATATCCAAACGACAGGCCAAGAATGACGGTACATGCGAAACAGACAAACCACGCCCATGGTCCATCCCGTGGATGGGGTGTCTTGTTCCTCTTACAGATGACCATTATTATTATCACTCAATGCTGCAATCAACATACAAAAACGCTAGTACACAGGGGCGGATCCAGAAATTGTCAGGGGGTGTCCCAATTGCAAATGAAGGGCTCTTAAGGTGTTAGGGGGTGTCCGGTCCCTAAAAGTCTTAATAATTAATTGCGGCTCTAGGGGGGGGGGGGGGGGGGGGGGTTGCCGGTGCCTAAAGGGACACAAACCTAGATCCGCCCCGTGGTATTTGCTTATTTCAATAAAGTTAGTCACCAAAATCCTATTAAGCTGAGACAGCAGAGGGTCATGGGAAATACTTCATATCACTCAAACACAGCCTCTTGACACAAAGGTAAGCTTGTTAAAGCTCACTAAAGGTGCAACTGTGACCGGTAAAAGATCTTGAATTCATCAATAGTTATCAAAATATGACAAGACCTTTAGAATTTATCTACCCATAATCCTTGTCGGCCTGAGCTTCTAGCTTTTAGGTGAATGACTTTATTGAATTAGGTATATGTTACAGCCTTCGAACATGGAAATGAGTAAAATAACTTGCTAATGAGTAAAATAACATGTTTTAACGACCCTTTAACAAATTAGCTTACTCATTCTGAACGGTACTTATCAGTTTATATAACTTTTTTGCTCCAATTGAGTTCCTTAAGCCTGGTTCACTTTAGCGACATAAGCATAAGCAACATACCCAGACCGGGCTCAGTGAAACATTTCACGAATATAGGTGTGGAAAAGACAAGTGGCTAATGAACAAAGCCCAACTGAGTCTGCGTATGTTGCTTATCAAATGTTTATGTCGCTAGTGTGAACCAGGCTTTAGAAGCACAGCAACATCATCTGCTATTTTGATTATTTCATAGTATTATTTGAAAAATATCAAACTATAATTATTTTGTATTATTGGATCCGTTATCTTTACTATCAATGTCACTGATCATCATACTGGCTAAAGCTCGAAAGTTCAGTAAATTTAAGTTAACATTTTTTACGGTGTTACAACAAAATTCATTATATATTACCTATCGTCTTCAAACACCAACATGTATATGCAACACAGCCTATACTAGTTTACTTGCTAGTTTCCATTTATACTTTGGCTCCACTTACCTAGCTTTATTCCCAGTTGTTAAATACTGCAATGCTTGCTCATATCACTAAAATGGAAGAACAGATACAAATTCAGAATGCGCCTTTCAAATTGTCTGTGTGCTACTCCATGTTCCACACTAAATGGCTCACCGATGCAGCGAAGACTAGCGCCAGAAAATATTGTTTGGGTTAACTTGTTATACTGTAATCAAATAACCGTCATTAAATTGACAAAATCTAATATACTCGTTCACCGTGATAAGCAAATAATTAATTTAATCTAAATGTTTTGATTGAAATCTTTCGGTTTGAGTTAAGTTCATTTACGTTGGAGCTCATTTCGTTGGGTCTTCACTCAACCATATACTTCTGTCGGATTCAAAATATTATTTTAGACCCACCAAGGTTTATTTAAATAATTTACATATTGAAGTTTTGATAAGCTTCCATTTTGATAGCTAATCGTATAAACACGAAGAAGAAACAGTAAAAAAAGTTTTAAGGTTTTAATTTTTTATGAAGTAAAAATATGCAGTGCTCATTGGCCCGTAAAGTAACACTCACGCCACGAAGTTGAATAAATCGTCGTATCTTCTCGACATTTTAATTTCGTTGCTTTTAATTCCCTATATAAGTCATGTACTAGCGAACATTAAGTTACAAATATGCGATATCATCGGTATGTCTTAATATATTCTGAGCAGTCTCAAATCTCGCTGTCTTTTTACTCGTGTTCCGATATTGTGCATTACCGACCTAAATGTTGTGTTAATTTTTTCTTTGAGTTAGTTTTACCTTGTTACAATTAAATTCACTGGTGATAGCTGTTTAGTTTTCATAAGGTAGTTATAATACATACATGTAATCTTAAGTTTAAGGAAATATATTCGATTAGCAAACATGAAAACATGCTGATATAATCGTCCAACTTCTCGGCAGGTAGATCATATGTAAGTCTCACCTCAAATACGACTGTAAAAACCATCCAAATAACCTCTTCCGACTTGTCTCTTCCTAAAGTGTCACATCGAAATCAATATCCTTATCTAAAATTTCAAGAGTTTTACAGAGAACATCTTTTATACCAGAACTGTAACAATATGGACTGAGTGCAAATCTAATCAGGACTACATCGTCATAAAAAGAATAACCTCGATTAATAATTCATTAGGTTTGGAGAAAAGAGATTACCAAAGGAATTCAAGCTTAACAAACTGTCAGGAAACTGTCCTTGTTGTTGTCTTTACTCCCAAACAAAACTACTAAAAAAATAACTTATAATTCACCTTATACATCTGTCATGTCGTAAAGCTACACTACTTGCACAAATATTAAATTTTTCATTTACCCTCATTGGATTTTCACTTCACTTCCAGTGATAACATCTTAATTACGAATAAATGATTTCAGACCACAGTCTACTGAACGGTTGAAGTGTCTTTTGTGTTGATTTTTACCTTTTGTATCTAAGGAGCCACAATTTCTACCACGATAATACCAAATAATGTCACACTTCGGTAGTTCTTCGAGGTCAATATCTCCACAGATATACCACGTTTTCTGTATAAACGCTGCGCGAACAAAAAACAACAAAACACGGATTTGTGAACGTCATTTCCTTTGTATTTATTAACACGTACTAATAGTAAAGGGCAGGGCAATTATACATTTGCTAGTGGCTGTATTGTTGTCAACATTTTTGACATAACACCAGTAATTATATGATGAGAGCTCTGGATGTTTTGGGGCTTTGCATTATAGCTATTTCAAAAAAGGTTGACTTACGAATACCAAAAAGTGCATTCCAAGACCGAAATGCATTTTATTTTTCACACAATGGAAATACTTAATTGAAAAACTATATAAACAGTGAATAAAATAAATTATTCAAAAAATAAATAAAAAACAGTCGCCCACATAATGGGTCGTATGTACAAATAAAAATGAAAATAATAATTTAAAAAAATATCTACTCAATTCTGTTAAATCTATAGACCGAAATACACTGTATATCTTTTGTAATTGTTGAAAGTACAGTTTTAGAGTTTTAATTTACTTTAAGTCCTCTTACATACCTTTCTGGTTGAATTTCCATATATAAACCTCCAAGATCTCTCCGATCCTCCAATGATTTATTTACCATTTAAGTCTACATTCAATACTGAATATTTTTAATTATTACACAAGAAAACCAAATATCGTCTGAAATCTTATGGTGCAAGTTGTTTTGCAGTTTCTGTAGCTCGTGAACTCTGTTAAATCTGATTTCTAATATTTTCTTTTATATTTCGACAATTATTTTCAAAACGTTAAGGGGGCTCGCTACGCTACTGTACCCATTGAATGCGAATCATGTTTATTCTGAACATGGTGTTATTGTATGCGAGCATTTGCTGAATTTCAACTATGATATTTAAATCTTTTTATTCACATTAACACCAAGGCAACTCAGCTCAACCCAATCCAACTCTATTCAATTCGACTCAACTCAACTAGAATCAACTCGACAAGAATTAACTCCGACTCATCCTAAATAATTTTTTACACGTGTTTCAAATGCGCTCGTAAGCTCATCTTTGAATAATTTCTATACACGTGTCTCAAATTCGCTCACAGCTAAACATATTCTGTTCTCTTCTACTTCAGGTTGCTTCTGTTCATTTGTCTTACGGCACATTAGAAGACAGAATGGCAAGGATCCAGAGAGTAGGATGACACCACCAAAGATGTACAACGCCGGAACGTATGACGCAAAGTGATCTGCAATGGTACCTGTAAGTAACAACACCAAACAGTTAGGTACAAAACGTTTGAGGTGTCCATCATCACCATATTTCCATGTTTCCCATAGTAACGGCCACCATCACCTTCTTCGTGTTTCTCGTCGTTTTCTTTTTCATCTCAATGATCACCACCCAAATCATTATCATCACCTGACAACGATATTTATTACCATCAGCATCACTATCATCATCACCACAGCCATATTAAATCATCAACATCACCATCACCATCATCATTGCCGTCATAATCATCATCATCGTTACCTTCGTGAAACTCATCATCATTTTCGTCATCATCATCATTATCGTCATCATCAGCACCATCCTCTTCCTCCTCTTTCTCCTCTTCCTCCTCTTTCTCCTCTTCCTCCTCTTTCTCCTCTTCCTCCTCTTTCTCCTCTTCCTCCTCTTTCTCCTCTTCCTCCTCTTTCTCCTCTTCCTCCTCTTTCTCCTCTTCCTCCTCTTTCTCCTCTTCCTCCTCTTTCTCCTCTTCCTCCTCTTTCTCCTCTTCCTCCTCTTCCTCCTCTTCCTCCTCTTCCTCCTCTTCCTCCTCTTTCTCCTCTTCCTCTTCTTTCTCCTCTTCCTCCTCTTCCTCCTCTTCCTCCTCTTCCTCCTCTTCCTCCTCTTCCTCCTCATCATTTTCAGCACCATCATCATCGCTACTATCACTACTATCAACCTCATCCCTACCACACCCCTATTTGCACCACTACCAGTCTTATATCACAGAAAGGCACACTGATCAAGAGCGGTTGAATCAGACATAACCTGATCATTGTATTTATTAGTCGGCTATACTTACCAGCTATTGGGGCACCAGTAAATAGCGGGATGGATTTTGTCATGTGGGAGATACCATATCCTGCAGCATCTTTCTTCAAATCGCCAAAGCACGTGAGAAAGAACACGGTCTGTGTTGACACAAATGCTCCATTTCCGATTCCAAACAATACACAAAGTACAATAAAATGAATGTAGGTGTAAGCTTGAGTGAATAGTATTAATGACAGACCTAAAATATACGACGACAGCTGTACGCTTTGTAGTGGTGATAGCCATCGCTTGTCGATAACTTTACCAAAAACGATTTGGGCAATAGTTGAGCAGACTCCAATGAACGTGAAGAGAAGCGATGACTTTGAGCTGGAAATATTCCTGTCGTTTGCGAACGATATCTAAAGAAAACAAATGATTGTTAAAAATTATCCACTTTAAAAATACTCGTTTAGAGCAGAATACAATGCATGCTTCAGCGGTGGTCAAACGGTGATAGTTGAAGGCGTCTCAACTATCATCAACTATCATCTATCATCAACTATTATCGCGCGGTCAAACGGCAAAATCTATAATATGAAATGTGAACATGTTCAAACTCTATGATAGTCCATGATAGTCTATGATAGTGCATGATAGTTGGTGGTCAAACGCACATGATAGTTGGAACTATCATCAACTATCATGAACTATCATTGCCGTTTCACCGGGACTTTACAATAAACAAATGTAGCATATTTGCTCTATCAAATTACCTGTAAAATAATTACGCCAATATTTACGAAATCTTTACCAAGTTAAAAGACCCATGATCACTTACCAGCATGCTTTGCGTTGTTTAGTTTGATTTGAGTCTCATTCGCAGAAAAGTTATATAACAAATTAAAATGCTAAAAATGCGGTCAAAATGTCTGAATGTGGGATTTTCATGATCCACTAAATTCAGTCTTTCGCGCGGTGCATGCTGGTAAGTGACCTTGGGTCTTCAAATGTGATTTTTCTCACCATATGAATCGTTGGCACATAAAGACCAAAGAACGTCAGCCAAACGGACAGTGTTCCTATAGTGTACTTTTGGTTTCTCCATATCGAGCAATCCATCATCTCTCGAAATTTACTTTTGGGTTTTCTTTCGATTACCAAGTTTTTATTTTCATTCGGTGATTTTTCCAGATCTTCTATGTTTGCGTCGAACAAACACGTCAATAAACTAACTGCGAACATCAATACGGCGATAACTCGAAGTGCATTTCTCCATCCTATGGAGTCTACTAAGGCTTGTAAAACAGGTCCTATAACCATCGTTCCCAGGCTACCTCCTGAACCAGAAACACCTAGCGCCAAGGCAACTCTCTTTTTAAAGTATTTTCGGACTGATACAAGAGATATGTTCATCAATATGCTGCCACAAATTCCAAAACATAGGCCATGTGTGAAAAATAGAACAACCATTTTATGAGTGAAAGAACTGACAACCATCATGGCTGCACTAAACACTCCAGCGAACAAACCAACATTTCGCTCGCCAAATCGAGTAGTTATGTTAATAGTGATGGGACTGAATAAGAACAAGCAGCCAATTGTTAGTGAGCCAATCCATGCTGAAAGAAAATAATGATATGTTACTGCACAGGCACAGGCACAGGCACAGGCACAGGCACAGGCACAGGCACCCAGACACCTTGACACCCAGACACCCAGACACCCAGACACCCAGACACCCAGACACCCAGACACCCAGACACCCAGACACCCAGACACCCAGACACCCAGACACCCAGACACCCAGACACCCAGACACCCAGACACCCAGACACCCAGACACCCAGACACCCAGACACCCAGACACCCAGACACCCAGACACCCAGACACAGGGAAAGGGAAAGGGAATGCCGTAGTAGCCATAGCGTAAGCCACCTATACAATGTCAGGAAGAAAGGGAATATGTTTGACAGCATAGTGTTTACCTGTTGTGCCTCTATCAGCTTTAAACTCTTCGCACCACACGGGCAGCAGGACACTGAAACCACTGATTGTTCCAAAGAGAACCGCGTTAATTGACGCCCCAGAGAAACAAACTAGCCACGCCCATGGTCCATCCCGTTTGTGTGGACCGGTCGTCTTGCAAACAGCCATTTATAGGTCTCTGAAAAGTTATACAAATCGAACAATTAGACCTTGTTCAGACTTCAAACTTTTGCCGCGTCTTATTGCCTTTGAGTCAATCGGCTAAGAAAATCAAGTTGGACGTCTGAACTGGGCCTTATATTAACCAATTTAACAATTGAAATATTAACCATGTAAAAATTGGCGCTACTCTACCGGGTACTCAAAACCTTTGGTAGTTATTTGTTAGCTTCGTTTTATAATGTTTAACATCGGAGTCTTAATTGATTTCTATTCAATAAATTCATAACTGTGACAGCATGTGTAACAGCAATGCCCGTTCACCCATATACACCTATTTCAATAATCGTTGCCGCAAACAACCACAGTCCACACTCTGAAGCCTGTAAAGGATGACGGTATTTCTTCTCTTTTTTGATTTATTCATAGCATATTTTGGTTGTACGTGTTTGTGTTATATGATCATAACAATTGTTGTTGTGGTAGATATAAATATCAATATTTCTTTAAAAACGTGTAATAAATCACAAATTATGTCCATATAACCGGCATCCTTTGCAGGCTTTATAGTTAGAGTGTGGACTGTAGCTTCGGCTGCGACAACGATTTTTGAAATAGGTGTATAACAGTTTAGTAAGTTCTCCGCATTTATCATATAAAAACTGAAATATTGCCTCTCTTAGCTCCTGTTAACCCTGCTTAGATAAGACGGTTTATTTCTATCGGCCTTAATTGATCTTTGGGATTCCTGTGGAGAAGAGCACAAAAATGAAAAGGGACATGAGGGGAGGGGAGAGGAGCGTCTGTCGTTGCTATGCTCTCCGACACAGGAAACCCGAGTAGAATCTAAAAAAATATATGTTGAGTTGCTCTGGGAGAAAAAAAAATTTGATTACAGTATATTTTGCCCAGTTTCGTGACACAAACAAATTAAACTCGTTTTTAGCAACGGCTATTTGATATTTCAAAAAAAAAAAAACAGAGTGTCTAATCATATGTTTGTAGATGGTGGACGATTTTTGCACCATCATTTACTTGATATTGTTGTCGCTTCTTCTATTTTCATAAAATTTGCTTAAATCAATCGAGATCAAGTATTCGATTTCATAACCAATTTATACGGCGAATTTTGCTTGTCAGTAAGCTTTGAAATGTTCGTACAACTCATTAGCATAATACATCGAACACGTAGAATGTTACAGCAATATTGTTTGGTGTAAAAACATCCATATTGAATTATAACATGCTGTTTTACTAAAGACATACCTTTAACAGGAACTTAACATATTGTTCTTTCATTGAAAAAGACTATTAAAGCAAAAATATTATTTTTTCGTGACACTGGCCACCAGCGGGATGGAACATTAGTATTCATATGTCTAGTCTGTGAACGGTTTGGTAACTAATGCGATACACCCAATTGCACAAAGATTGTCATATTAAAAGAAAAAAATAACATGTGATCGTATTTTAGTTTGTTTCGTGACACAGGTCACCAGCGGGGTGGAACATTAGTATTCATATGTCTAGTCTGTTTTCGTTTTACAAGAACGGTTTGGTAACTAATGCGATACACCCAATTGCACAAAGATTGTCATATTAAAACAAAAAAATAACATGTGATCGTATTTTAGTTTAAAGCAAAATTAATATTGTTTCGTGACACTGGCCACCATCGAGGTGGTACATTAGTATTCATATTCATTCAATAAGAACGGTTTAGTAATCCGGCAATGCGATACACCGGCCCAATTGCACAAAGGTTGTCATATCAAAACAAAACAAAATAACATCTGATCGTATTTTATTTTAGTTTTTGAGCTGTCTTGCCATCGGGAATTTATAATCTATTCACTTTGCTTATAAGTCCGAGTAGTCGAAGTTAATGTTTATGTCATGATACTGGATTCTTTGCATGTGGCTATCAAAACAATGTAAAAAAATAATTTTTTGTTGCGTCTATCAAAACTTTATACCAAGCTTTATGTTGTAGTTCACCTTGGAAAACACTTGAAAGCGTAGCATGACAATGTTTATATATTGGATTGATGAACTGGACCAACATGGTCGAAAAATGTATGACATATAAAAGGAAATCGACTGCAGTGAGAATCCTCTCCTGACCGAAAATCACGCTGGCTAAAGTTTTTTGAACTTCAACTGTATTGGTAATCAAATGAAAAATAGACTGCGAGCAGTCCCTACTTTTCCCTCCGGATTCAGAAACTTTTAACTTGAAAACGAGCGAGCGGTAAAACGAGCGTCCGTGTTTTTTTTTAATGCTCATTTTTCTCTCGTTTTCCTCGGAATCTGAAGGGAAAAGAAGGGACTGTTCGCAGTCTAAATTAAAAATATTGTCTTCAAACTTTATTTAACCGGGTCTCATGCAGCATTTTTGTTATGTAAGACATGCAATGCATTACGTCAAATCAAATTTTAAAACATATTTTAAGGTGAAATAATATTGTGTCTTCTATAACAAAAATACAATTACTTACCTCACCTGTGCTACGAAGACTGTATTTTAATAGTCACTGATAGCACGTCCAACCAGCTCCGTTTCATATCGTGTACACATCTCTGTCGAAATGTTGCGCCTGCTTGTCACCAGATGTTGTTCATACAGGTTTCGTATAGCTGGTGTTTGGACTTTGCTTTGTCATGTAGTGTTTGACCGGTAGGGGGGACGAGGCTCAAATTGTCCAAGTGGTAGGGGTGATCGGCGCTCCTTTAAGGTTTGAAAATATTTCCTGTGCGTACATTTTAGGATTCTAGCTCAAATGTTAATTACATAACTGCAAATATAATAAATAACTTTACTCTGTTTTGTTACTAAAGAATAAGCCAGCTGCCAAGAACAGCACACAGTCATAGCTTTTTGAGGTTGAAATCAAGCTAATTTTTAACTTAGGTGTACCTTTTATGAGTCATTTTCAAAATCAACCGAGGCGTACCCTTAAAATTACTACTTGGACAAAGGGTGTTTAAAGTAGCCATATAAGGCTATAGTACTGGATAAACGGAAGTAATTATGTGTGTGGCATAATTAATAATAATCATGGCATTAGGTTTTTCTACCTAAATTTTTATTTAGTACTAAAATATATTAGATTAAATATGTAAATCACAATGTGTAAAGCGCATTTGAATATATACACATAGAAAGTGCGCTATATAAATACATTATCATTATCATTATCATTAATATATTAGATTGGAATGATTGTAAGAAAAGACGATGTGCGCAAGCGCTATTTTCTAGAACAATGCATGATGGGAAATGGAGCAATATTTGCAATAAAATGAATCCCAAATTAGTTTTTAAAAGTTTTATTTACCTGTTGCTAAAATGTTTGCAGTTTTTGAACAGAAAAACTGATTTTGTAGTTTATTTTTGCGTACTAAAATCTAGACTTTTGTACATGATTATGCATGATTATACGGATGATTAATAATAGACTGCAAATAATATATATCCATGAAACAAGTTGTACTAAATAGAGTTTATTAAACAATAGAAAACAATAAGAGCTAGCATAAAATCTAACTATTTAGTACTATTTATGTTGCACGCTTTTAATGTTTGTACTCTACCTATAACAACTTAAATATGTCTTTTTGTTTTGAACACCGTTTTTGAACTGATCAGGTGAATACGAATGGAAATAGAAAATAGAAAACAATAGAACTAGCATAAAATCTAACTATTTAGTACTATTTATGTTGCATGCTTTTAATGTTTGTACTCTACCTATAACAACTTAAATATTTCTTTTTGTTTTGAACACCGTTTTTGAACTGATTAGGTGAATACGAATGGATGGGTGGTGCAGGTACTTTCTATTTTGTCTTTATTTTGTTGTCGGTTTGTATTCGTCAGAGTACCGTCTCTCTTTCAACATATTCTCTTTCAAATAACGCAACGTATTGCCTTTCATCAGGAGTCTCATTGAGCTGTTTATCGTTAAAACACAACCTAATAAATGGAATTGTGCCAGCAATAAAGAGAACTGCAGCAGATGCAATGAAAGATGTATTGTATGTGCCAACTTGATCGGCTATAAAACCTGAAAAAAACCACCAATATTATTACAAGTTTATCAAGTTCAACTGAAAAAGCTAAACTGGGGGTGGGGAAGGCGTTCTTTTGGCCGCTTTTTAGAGAATTTACGATCTTGGGCTTCCTGTGTTGATTTTTTGACCGCGCGAAATATGGAGCTTATCCAAGAAAGAGGGGGGGGGGGAGCTTTGGATAGGTATGTGCTGTCAGAGGTTTAAAACGAAGCGTTGAACCGTATTTGGTTGTACTCTGGGATGTACAAAGTATGCACTTTGCTTTGTAAAATTATATATATAATCAGGGAGAGAAAAATTGCACTTGACTTCGAAAGAAACGCTGATAGTGTATTTGTGGAAGTCCTACTGCATCGTGTCAATGTTGATACAAGGAATGAAGACTCAACTGCTGTTATAATCCGAAATGGGTTTGTCACAGTGAAATGGGCTTTTACAAAGCTATCAAAATGAAACAGTATATTCTTGAATGTATTGATGTTTATTTAATCATTTTTTGAACCGTATGCATTCACGTCGTTATCCTGACCTTCTATAGTAATATCCATGGACGTTTGATACAGCGCGACGCACCTTACCGTAGTAACCTAATTAAAGTTTTGTACAAATTAACCAATCAGAAAACGACAACTTGACCTTAATATAAAAGACACGCCGAGTGTCAAACGGTAAACACTTTGAAATATTCAAAGCGAAGACAAGAGTGAAGTTTATAAGTTATGCTAAGCTAAGTTGTACAAAACTTTAATTGGGTGGCCACGGTAAGGCGCGTTATGCTGTAACGTTTCGGATTTGAATCTTGGGCTTCCTGTGTTAATTTTTTGACCGCGCGAAATATGGAGCTTAGCCAAAAAAATATTTTGCTCGCCCGTTCAACACACTTGGGCGATGTCCGGTGCCTGAAGGGACACCCCTTAGAAGAAATTGATAGCGTAGGACCCAGGCCCGCTCTGAAAATCAGGCTACCTAGATCGATCCGCCCATTAAATGCTTGCAAATATAACATCTTAAAAAACATGTTATCGAAATAAAGATTATTTAACTTCCACTTACCAAAAAATGGCGTCCCAGTAAGAACACCAAGAGATGCAATAACCTCCCCACAAGCTAATCCCCAAGGCCTGTGTTCAACTGCGACAGTATTCATCAAAATAACAAAAAATGTGGTCACAAAACATCCATTTCCAAATCCATAGATAAAAGCAAACACTATAAAGCCGCCATCATTTGAAGCGTAGTTCAATAAAACAGCTGCACCACCTACGATAAATGCTGCGCCTTGATTTAGAAAGAAGACAGTTACTTTACGAGAGTCTATGATTCGTCCAGCTGTAATTTTACCAATCAATGAAGCAATGCCCATATAAACTAGTAGCATGGAGGATTTCTTCTCTGAGTAACCCATATTATTAGCGTGTTTGACCTGCAAAAGATAGTCAAGAAATCTATTTTTATTTATACGTCCACGGTAGACATTTAAAGCTTTGAGCTTGGGATATGCGGTGTTTTCTACATACACACTCCTTGCTGCATTCTAATATTCTATGCACTCAACTCACTCACTCACTCACTCACATGTAAACACAATAGACCAGTTCCATTCCATCAACCTCAGCCTCGTTATCGTGTAATATCTTCCTTAGAATTTAACTATAGACCGTGAAATTTGTGTGTTTTTGAAAATTTTGATAATTTTTTTGAAATCAGCATTGTTTTTTTACATAAAATAAGTTCAAGTGTAAAAGTCTAGTCTGAGAGTCCCTTTTTAATTTACCATTGGCAGTAGCCAAATTCTAAAGAATATATTATGTGCTATCGAAGCTGACGAGGTTGATCGACGAGAACTGAGAAAAGGCCTCTTCGTCTGACAGGATGTGTATAGCTTTAGTTCTAGGCCTAGTCTGGAACCTAAACTCGCCTTAACTCGCGAAAGCTTGCATTAAATCGCACAAACTCGCATTAACTCACATCAACTCGCACAAGCTCGCAGTAAATTGCTCAATGTCATAATACACAGGGAATTGCCTTAAGGTGACTGGCTACTTTTGGAAATAATGTTAAACTTTTCTTTAAACTACGATTAATTAATGTGAAATTTAATGCTGATTACAAATATGAAAAGAAAAATAGGGTGTCCCGCGCTTGTTTTCGAGATAATCAGCATTTAATGGATGCCTACGCGCGAGATTTTGAAGAAAAACTTGCGAAAACGGAAGCGATATGAAAAAAATCACAACTCATAAGAAAAACGTTTTTTTCATACTATATCAAGCACAAATGCCGGGTAATGAATCATTCTAAAATACAACATGGGTGGTTTTGAATAAAAGACATAGAAATACCTTGATCTGTCATATTTTGTCCTTTCAGTGATTCCAAAACTCGCATGAAGTCGGACAAAAAATCCTACGAAAATCGATTTTTTTGTACGTTAGAAAAATTAACTTTTTGAAAAACTTTGATATAACGTAGATTTTATTATGTTCTTTCAACTAAGCATAACGAAAGTATGGAGTCCCGTGCAAAATTCGAGGGTTTTGCCCTGTTGAAGTCAAAACGTGCATGGTTCCTTAATAAAATTTGTATTTTTTTTCAGTGGTTTTTGTGCGCGCGCACATCGTGAGCTCGAATCGAACGCTCAAAAGCGTTCAAAAGTATAGCCAGTCACCTTAACCTTATCTTACAGAGCTTGTGGTATCCAAATTATGGGATTTTTCCTTAACTCGCGCAAACTCGCATTAAATCGCACAAACTCGAATTAACTAACATCAAATCGCAGCACAAGCTCGCAGTAAATTGCTCAATGTCATAATACACAGGGAATTGCCTTAACCTCATCTCACAAAGCTTGCAGTATCCAAATTATGGGATTTTTCCTTAACTCGCATTAACTTGCAGCATTGGGATTTTGTGATTTTCCCTTAACTCGCCTTAACTCGCGCAGTCTCGCCCAAACTCGCTGCGAATTAAGGCGAGTTTAGGTCCCAGACTAGGCCTAGTTCTTACCAAGTATGTGAGTGGCACGTATAGTGCAAATATTTGAAGGGTAACCACAAGTACTCCCATAGTATACAGCTTGTTCCAGAAGGAACACAGAATATGCCGCCATCTTTTGACACGTGGTGGAGATGAAACAGCCACCTTTCGTACATTATGTTTAGCACATTTATGCTGTTCATCATCAACGTTTGGACTAAAAAACACAATGGACAAAACCAAAGGTGCTAGAAAAAAAGATGCTACTACATAAAACGTTTTCCTCCATCCTAACTTGTCCAACAACACTTTAAACATTGGCCCTAGCATTGTCCCAACACTTGATCCACATGCATAAATCCCAGTCGCAAGAGACCGTCTTTTTTTAAAGTATCTTTGCACTAGGAGTATTCCTGCAACGTGAAGAAGATTTGCACCAAATCCAAAGGGCGCACTGTATGTGATGTACAGCAGTTTTAATGATGATGAAAAGGATGAAACGACGAGACAGGCAGCGCAAAGAAAGGTACCAATGACCGCTGTCCAACGACTGCCCAAACGAACGCAGAATACTGCTGACAGTGGCGTTGATATAAATGATATAGAAAATGCTATGGAGGACACCCAAGCTGTAAGGAAAACACGTTAAATTAGGAAATGATATTAAAAAACGATACCTGCAGTTAGTTACAACTTGACTTGACTTTGATAGTGACTAAACTCCACTCAATAAGAACTTTTATTTCGCAGTTCAGTTTTGTTAAGTTCCTCTTGAGTTGGAGGAGCCCCTTTTTGAGTCGAGTTGGATGGTCAAATGAAGTAGCGATTTGTTTTCATGATATAACATACAGTGGGTTATCGGGATTTTGCTGCGCTCACTCGATCGTGAGATATCGAGTTGAAACTGGACACCTAAAACCGGATAGTTTTGAAACTTGCTAATTCAACATGGCTGACAAAAATATCTTGTTGGCAGCATTGCTTGCGATTATTTCTAATATTAATGAAAGCAATACTGCAATTTTGACAGCAACAGTTGATCATTTTAGAAGTAAGTTATCCGGTTGGCTGAGACTTATGAATCAAAACAAAGACGTATAAAATGGTTTCGATCACAACCTCAACCAAAACGAGTTTTGCTTCGTTTAGGGCGAACTAGTGTCTGGTTGAACGACACTCAGTAAGGCCTAGCCATCGTTGAAACAAAGTAATAATAAAATAAAGACGGTAAGTGAGATCGCTCGCTCGATTAGCGCATGCCCATTCGCGCTACATTAACAAATTCAAGGCGATGTAGCGTATTCGTGTGTACGGTTGAATCCGAATTGAAACGATCAACAGGATTCGATTCGTGTAGACGCAAATATTTCGACCTGATTCGTGTGGACGGGGTCTACGTTTGCATTAGTACTCTTACTTACCAATATTTTCGCTAGTTTCTTTGAATTCCTTCATAAATACGGGAAAAAATACTGGGAAGCAATATACCATTGATAGCTCAAGTCCTTCGGCCAATGTAGCTGTCAATAGTACCATCCATGACCATAAACTGTCTTGTTTATGGAGGACCTGGTGGTCACAACAGCACATTGTCGTCCTCCCTTAACAATATAGAACAAATATATAATCAATCTCTTAAAGGTTCTCTCTCTCTTTCTCTTCTGGGGGTATTGTGCGTGTTTTTACCTGTCCAATAGGTGAGCGTAGTGTTTACAAGTTGGGTATTGTGATGCTAATTTCCAAAATAGTTTTTTTGTTAATTTTCATCAAACTTTGTTCAAATAATCAAGGTTGTTTGGCAAAACCATAACAAACTACGTCACTGTACATCCACCTATAATCTTAGCACTGGACAAATTGATCCATATGTGTTTGATGTCCGGCCTCTCAGACGTTATACTGAAGCTTAGTACTGAATTTACAAAAGAAACCATGACCCTGAAGGAAGTTATTGATCCATATAATCTTCCTCCTCACTTGCATATTAACTTCTTAAAACCATTTTATTCAGACACCTATGTTGTCTAGTAGCCATAAATAGGGCTCACTATAAGTAAAAAAATATTTTGCAGCAAGATTTTACTTTTATCTTGAACTGAAATTCTAGTAAAACACGAAATAACGTTCGATTATAGAGGAGAACAATTTGGAACTCCTTACACTAAGTGACATAACTGAACATGCCAGTCTTCAAAGTAGAAGTTTAAACACTATTTACATAATACATTTTTAAATAATTAATTAAAATTTTGTACAAACATTTAACATATTGTACATATATATTTTACCTGTAAATTAGACCTGAAAAACCATTTGTGGAGTTCTAATAAAGTTATTATTATCATCATCATCACCATCATCATCATCATTATTATGATAACGATTATTATAACCAGCCTAGACTTTAAGAAATGTCATGTGTAATTAGAGATTATTAAAGTATACAATTCCTTTGTAGCGAAATATAATCTATCTACCAAAACAAACACACTTAAAACCGACTATACAAATATCAAAAAATTCATCAAATATGATGCATAAGTTTTAAGAACGAAACGATTCGAAATATAAAAGAAGAGTTTGCAGTGAGCGCGCGATTCCACGTATTATCAGTTTCTAGGTACCTTATACGAGGGTCCTGTGAAGGGGGGTCCGAATCCCATTTCCCAGTTTATATTTGGACCAAATCCCAGTCAAAATCACATAATCCCATCAGTTATGCTCAAGTTTTCCATCCCATTCCCATTTCCTATTGTTCTTTTTTTTTCTAAATCCCAGTTCCGGATCCAGTGCATCCAATCCCATTTTCCCAGTCCGGCAAGGCCAATCCCAGCTCCCATTTTACTCCTTCAGGACCCTTTTATACGTAAAAATTGATAATTGTAGATCATGGATCGATTTAGATTTACTGTGTGTTTAAATTCACTTTTGGCATTTATGTCGGTAACGTTAGTCAATCCTATCAGTATCAAAATGTTGTCATTCTACGCTTTCAAGTGTTTTCTAAGGTCTACAATTGCAAGAAGTTTTGATAGACGAAATTAAACAAAAAAGCCACATGCAAAGAATCTATTTATATCATCAAACGTTATATTATTCAAATTTGCTATTTCTCTCCGGCCGAGGGTAGGGACTCAGGGGCAACAGCATCGCTCGTCGTATCTCTTATGGTAAACATCAGCGATTTGGTATCTTTAAAGGTATTGAAATTTAGAATATTGACTTTTCTTGGTATTTTTCAGGGTACCATATCGAACAAGGAAAAAACTGATGAAGACAAGTAATTAAAAGGAAGAACAAATACATCCAGCGATGTCTACCTCATGATCAAAATCGTCCGACAAAGGTTTGTTCTTATTACTTTCCTAAAATGAATACCCATTTTCTTCATAACATATATTATTCTATTATTAATAATAATAATAATAATAATAATAATAATAATAATAATAATAATAATAATAATAATAATAATAATAATAATAATAATAATAATAATAATAATA
Source organism: Metridium senile (assembly GCA_949775045.1). Lineage (NCBI taxonomy): Eukaryota > Metazoa > Cnidaria > Anthozoa > Actiniaria > Metridiidae > Metridium > Metridium senile. The sequence goes on from OX459098.1 coordinate 2,952,721, forward strand.
ATAATAATAATAATAATAATAATAATAATAATAATAATAATAATAATAATAAGTTTATTAACACTTATCGCAGTCTTACGGCTGAATTACAAGTGGGCATGGCTATAGTATAGTAAGTTACACATATTACACAAATCTAATAAATTTAACTGCATGTTACAAAATTCAACAATTCCGCGGATTTCCTGATCGTAAACCATATGCGCACTCAGTCCTAATAAGTAGACTAAGTAGACTTGTTAATAAAGGGGATGTTTGGTTATTATTTTGAATGTTCTTCATAAACTTGGTGCATGACTGTGTTCTTTTAAAATTTGTTTGTTTGTATATTTTGTACTGATGCCTGATTATGGATATATGCATGCATTTATTTATGTTATGTTTACTTACTTCAGTAAGTCCCAACAAATAGTCGGTTACACAAAGCCGCAGTCAGACCAACTTATGCATCAATGTTTGAAGACCCAAAATATATTGAGGGAATTTAGATTAACATATTTGTTTTCGAATTTGCATAAATGAACCAAAACTTGTAAATTTTATTATGCGGACTATTGTAAACCGCCATTAATAATAGTCACGAAATCTAAATTTGTTGTCAGTAAATAACTGATACTGCTACATGAAATGTAATAAAATGCTTTATAATAATATTTCTGTAGCTAAATTCAGTTTAGAACTTTCCGTTATTCAAAAAATCCATAAGAGTAATATTTAGATATATTAAGGCTGTTTTTGAAATAATGACGAAACGTTTATATTTCATAAATAGAAAATTCCAAACAAATAAAGAATCATATTTCATTAATGTTGTGTCTCGGCACAAAAATAGAAGGTTTGGACAGCGAAACTATGACTACTACACCTGAAGCTGCTGAGTTGTCACTGCAAAGAATGAAAATGGATGAAAGGTTCGCATAACTAGTCGTTTAATATAAACTACAGTTTTATCCACTGGGAAAAGACAGGATAGCGCTATATTAACCTTCGTTCAGTAAGTAGTCTTTTTATCACGTTCATAACCACTAATATATGCCCTTAATGTACGATAACTGAATATATTTAATCTCTTCAAATATCTGTTTTTGGTGATCCTATTGATCCCTTACGAATCGTACGTTTTTGGCTTTTTTTTCTTCTATTTTTTATTTAAAACTAAACAGTTTTATCCACTCGAAAAAGGTAGGTGGCACTGTCAGTTTAATGTTCAAGCGGTCTACATTTGTTGACATCATGTTTAACCACCACTTCTATGATATGTATTTTGGAAATGCTTGATGGAGTATTTATGCTGGTACCAGAAATTAACATCGATGACATATTTTCGTTTTCATTTAGGCCGAGCTCTTAAGGAAAGAAGTTAAGAAAACTTGAATTTGCGACTCAGCGCCGGAAACAAATTCCAAAAATGATGCAAACTTATTAAGCGTTTCTGAATGTGAACGTTTTTCAGTGATAGGTTCCAATATGGCGGATTAGCATATATCACGCATCATCTGGTTTTACCTCACTTGAACAAATGTATGGATGAATTATAACTAGTATAACATTGCAAAAGACCACAAATGTCTCCTTAAGTTATACGATAGAATATTTAGTCACTTCATATGTCTGTTTTGGTGATCCTATTTAATCATTTGTATCTGACGAATCGTACTTCACTAAATCGTACTTTTTTTCTTCTACTTTTAACTTACTATTTTGACAAAACAAACTTGAGTCTTTACTTTGAAAGATAATGCAATGCTTAGACCGTTAGCAACTTTAACAATAGATGTACACTACAAAATACACACCTGACAAAACCTCCAGTTGTTGATGGTTGATCTTGACAGTAAGCTTTGCTTGGGCTTCCTTTGGTTACAGGGAGGAGGGGAGATGGGTAATTATAAAGCAGTGACACAAAGTGTGATAATAATAATAATAATAATGAATAATAATAATAATAATAATGAATGACAATAATCTTGAAAAGGATTGCAAACTCGATATTGCAATACTCAAACGCGATAATATGAATTGGCAAAACAAAAAAGAAAATAGCAAGAGCAAAGAGGCGAACCATTTCACTTTTGTGGAAGGGAGGTTGAAATATTTAAAATGTAATTCCCTGTAGCTCCAAAAGCAAGAAAAAAAAATCAGCGTATGAAATGAATAAAAATAAAGTATTTGGCGACTTGAAAATATATATTGCCTGTCGGTTAGCGAGAAAACATTATTTCCAAGGACAAATCCCCATCCCCCCTTTAAAGGTCAATCGTTCATCCCTATACAACCTCGTTCCCAGGGCAGGGAGAGGGCCCTGGGAACGAGGTTGATCCCTATAGTCAAACATGCGAAGCACAAAGACAAAACAAAAACGACAAGACAAATGGATCATGCATAGATAGAATTGTCACACTGGGTCATTTCCTCACGATTGTAAGTCGTCAGTACTATTCCATATAATACAGTCTGTGGTGCCTCTATTAAGCGGTCACCCATTAAGCGGTCACCCTCTATAAGGCAGCCACTAGTGGAAAGTCCTGACGGTGACCGCTTAATAGAGGTACCACTGTAATGCAAAAATGAACATGTGAGCCGAGTTGTGTGCAAAATAATTAACGTAGAGGTAGTGTGTGTGTGTCTGGGCACACGTGTTCAGCTAGAACGATTGAGACGTTAAAAAAGTGGTCTATTTATTTTATTTTTATTACTCACTTGTATAATTCATTATTGATAGCAAAAAGTATATTATAATACAGTTTCTTTTTCAATAAGTTCGTTGGTGGTGTCCTTTTCAAACAAAACTATAGATTCTCTAGCCTCGAATAATTTTCTCTTAAAGCAGAATCTTAAGAATAGAATTAGTGTAGCACCAAAGACCACAGCTCCAGATACTATGAAAGATACATTGTAAGAGCCAGCTTGGTCTGCCAGAAAACCTGCAAAAATAACAAACAAAACCTGTGATAATATCCAAGTGTTTTCACCCAGTTCGCTATAAATGGCTCACTGAGGAATTTGCAGAAAAGTCTCATTTAGAACTAGTTCTAAATCTCCCTCGTAATAATAATGATATTAAATATTTTTCATACATCACTCCTCACATGTTGATTTTTGCGGAGAGCTAGAGGAAAAACCGGATTACCCGGAAAAAAACCAGCGGCACGGTAGAGAGCAACACATCAAACAAACATCAAAAGATCCAATGCATAATTTCCCTACTTCATTATGACGTCATGATGTGTTTTAGAATCGCCGAAAACAATGGTAATTTCAACTAAATCTTCTTTCTCTTTGAAAATTGAGCTTCAAATTATCTAATTTTTATGTATGTTATGTGACTATGTTTATACTTTCATATTTATGGCATTTTGTTGTCATTTCTTTCCTATCCGTCTTGTAAATGCAATTTTATCGTGTATTCTTGTGTTGTTGTTATGAATCTGTCCCCCACTGGCGACCATGATCCTTAGCGTTAGAACAATAGAATGTTTTGGTGTGACGTCATAATGAAATAGGACAATTTGGACTCGAATCCGTAGCACAGCGGTTAAAGGCCAGTTCTCTTTAACGCCACCCATGCCACCCTATTACGTTCTAATCATAGAGGAAGGATGTTACAGATTGATTACATATAAAGTATCCCTCTTGAAGCAATGGATATTGAGGTGATCATAGTATTATTATTATAAGTATTACATGTTTGTACCTATAAAAGGAGAACCGGTCAATACTCCAATGGAAGCAATAACTTCTCCAGTTGCCAGCGCGGATGGTCTGTGTTGAGGAGCCACTACAGTCAGCCACATCACATACATGGATGACATAAACGATCCACTTCCCAATCCGTACGTGATTGCAAAAGATATAAAACCTACATCTTCGTAAGCAAACACGAGCAAAATAATTGATATGACGATAATGCAGGAAGAGATTTGATTTATCCAAAATACACAAACTCTATGCGAATCCAGGATTCGGCCAGAAATAACTTTCGCAAATAATGAAGCACAACCTATGAAAACCAACAACATAGCTGACTTTTTCTCTGGATAGCCAACCTCATTGGAGTGCTTTATCTGAGATTAAGACAATATGAAGAATTGATGAAGGAATGGATGGATGGATGGATGGATGGATAAGTAAATGGAAATAGGAACGAATGAAAAATAAATGAGCGAATGAATAAATGGATGGATGGATGAATAAATTGATGACTGAATGAATAAATGGAGGAATGGATGGATTAATAAGTGAATGGATATAGGAACAAATGGAAAATGAATAGTTGAATGAGCGAACGAATGGATGAATGGATGGATGGATGGATGAATAGATAAAGGAACGAATCGAAATGGAAGAATGAACGGACGAATGAAGGAACTGAGCTAATGGATGGATGAATAAATGTATAAACGAACAAATGAATGAACGAACAAATGAATGAACGAACAAATGAATGAACGAACAAATGAATGAACGAACAAATGAATGAACGAACAAATGAATGAATGAATGAATATATGGAGTAAGGAATGATAAGGATATATTCTTACCAAATGAGAAAGTGGGAAATACATTCCGAAAGACTGGAGCGCGATAATAACCACTCCAATTGCAAACCACGAGTTCCAATAAGAACAAGTCATTTGACTACACCCTTTCGTACCCGCACTTCTGTGTTCATCGTCCATACCATCATCGACATTAGGACTGTATAGCACTAACACTAATATTAATGGAACAACAAACCACAAACCAATAACCCAAAACGTTTTTCTCCATCCTAAAATATCGATCAGCATTTGAAACAAAGGTCCTAACATAGAGCTGAAACTTGAACTCGTTGCAAATATCCCTGTAGCTAAAGAACGTCTTTTCCTGAAATATCTTTGTACCAAGAGAATCCCAGCCACGTGGACAAAACTTGATCCCACTCCCAATAAGAGACCGAAGGTGAGGTACATCAACTCAAGTGAAGCACTAAATGAAGAACTGATGAGACTGCCCATGCACATGATAGTGCCAATGGCCGCTGTCAAACGATTTCCCAAACGAACACAAAGAAGAGCAGATAAAGGAGAAGCTAGGAACATTAAGCAAAATGTGATGGAAGACACCTAAGCTGTAAGGATTGGAGAAATAGTGTTAAGCCCTTGCAGTTTACAATATCACAGTTGCTTTTATTCTGCGAGGACAATAATGGTGTGATGTGATACCATGACGAGCCTAGGCCGGAAAAACAATTTCTACGCAGGGGTTCTTCAATCCCTTCAGAAGGTGTTTCTATCAATCTGTGGTGTGAATATTAAATCTTAATGTCAATTAAATGTCATCAAAGGATATGACGACTGAATAGTTCTGTAACCGAAGAAACGTCAATTTGAAATAAAATCTGTTTTGTAAAATAATGTACAATGATACTGTGCTATACTACGCTATGCTGTGTATAGACTGGGCTAGAGTATAGGACTTTGCGCGCACTACGGGACTGCGGAACTTTAGTTTTTTTCCTTTTACAAAAATTGACAGGGCATTGCTCTCTACTGTGTGGGGTACTACGTATAGGTACTACGCTGTTCTACGCTGTGCTATGATGTACTATGTTTAGTATACTGTCAATGTTTGTTCTTTCCTGTGCTATTCTGTTATGCGCTGTGTTGTGTTTGCTGTTCTGTGATCAACCTCGTTCCCAGGGCCCTCTCCCTTCGCTTTTGGGTGGCGAAGGGAGAGGGCCCTGGGAACGAGGTTGGTTCTGTGGTGTGTTGTACTGCGCTATGCTGTGTTATGCTGTACTGCTCTCTTACTCTTCTCTGTTATGCTGTGCTGTGCTGTGCTGTGCTGTGCTGTGCTGTGCTGTGCTGTGCTGTGCTGTGCTGTGCTGTGCTGTGCTGTGCTGTGACTTGCTTATACACTTACCAACATTCTGTCTTGTTTGTTTAAATTCTTTAACTAATACAGGAAGAATCACACAATAACAATATGTCATTGAAAGTGTCAGTCCATCAGCCAAAGTAGCAGTAAATACTACCATCCACGACCAAATACCATCTTGCTGGTGACGCTGATTACAGCAGCCAAGACTTGAACTACTCATCGTCTAGGAAATGATAAACAAAACAAAATGTAACTGACCATAACAAATCCCTTCATTTCGACCATTGTTTTGACTCGAAATAGTTCCAACTAACCGGGGGTGGACTTCCTTTGACCAAGTGGTAGAATAGCGCTGCGCGCCCATACTAAAAATAGATTTAATCGGCTTAGGACCCCCCGCATGGGTCGGACAAACACAGTGAGATATTACAAAGCAAAGTATGTGTTTAGCGCGCAGCGCTATTGATCGGCGTACCTTCTCAAAAGTCAATCAATTAAGTAACATCATTATCATGGTCTTCATCATCTTCGATCGCCATCATCATTTCAGCGCATTCCCCGCATGATTTTAAACTGGATGCGATTTTTTTACTACGATTGGCTATTCAGAAGTATTTATTTACCTAATGATACACTAAAAATAAAACCGCATTATATGGCACGGATAATGATTCCAGAGGCTCGTGGCGGTTTTATATCCCCACCTTTTGCTGAATTTGTTACGGTATACATTTATTGTTTATTAAATCTTCACATCTGTGGCCAAATTTATCCAAAAATAAAGATGTATGTGTCATAACTATTCAGCAAACTAGTGCGACGACAAGAGGATGGTATGGGTATGTTATTGAGTGATAATTGCGGTAATAAAAAAGGCATTTCGGTCTTGGAATGCATTTTAATGCAGTATTAGTTTTTTGAAATAGCCGTATATTTATCACAACAATATTATCACCTTTCTTCAGTACTTACAAATCACGCTATAGATTCTTTATTCCATTGTCTGATTCTTGTGTTAGGTTAGAGTTCGTATGTTTTTCTCTTTGAATTCGTCTTGTACTACAAGTAGTTGTCCTTACAGCAGATCTCTTCTCATATACTGACTGACAGAGCAAAAACGATATTTAAGGGAAGGTACGTTTTTTATTGGGGGGGGAGGGCTGGAGCCTCAGAGGGGAGGGTCATTAGTCAAATTTATAAGCTTAAGGGGAGGGCCACATATTTCACTTGAAGCTAACCAAGGGGAGGGTCATCCTTTTAAGTTGCACCCTAGCTATTAGAACTCATTTTAACTTTATCATATTTTTGGTTATTTTATTTTACGAATGAAACAATTATCTCAACCTTGATAATAAATGGAATTTCAATATTTTCAGTGTATTTGATAACATATCTATCTACAACTTTATTAGTCACTGAGCCAGTTAATGCATGTCAATTTGAGCCCACGAGACAAAGTTGTCTCGCAGGGCTCTGGTTCTTTTGCGTCCATAGCGTTTTCTTTCACGGGTTAAATAAAATCACTCTAGACAAAGGACTACTATACTACAAATTATTTGTGTAAATAATTATATGTATAAACACGAAAACACTCAACAAGTTGTGAATTTATTACCGTTCGACGTAGTTCATGTGTTGTATTCGTTCTCAATCAAATACTACTTGACATATGAAATTAAAATGAGCTTTGCAGTTTTTGTTTATAATAGAAGCATGTGATTATTTTAATATATTTATTAGCCATGCATGTTCGAAATTCATGTTGAAACTGCAGAGAGAAAAATCCTCTTGTGTAAATAGAACCTGAGTGTGACCATGGGGGGGGGGGGGGGGGAGGGCCATGGGTATTTTTCGTATACTTGGTGGGGAGGGTCATAAGTTTAGTTTTGGAATGACTGGGGAGGGTCAAACGTTTTTTAGGAAAAATTACTCTGAATTCTCCAGACCTCCCCCCCCAATAATAAACGTACCTTCCCTTATCTCTCAGAGTTTACAACAAAATAGTACTAGTATTTTTAAGGTGAACCAACATAATTGGAAGCGTATTTGATACATTTTTTAACTCGCTCGTATCGCGTCATTTTGATCCCTCACCAGTGAATCTGAATTTTACATATGTCTTAGTAAGTAAAGGAAGGAATTGAATAAGCTAGAGTAGACGCACTAAATCCGTGACATATAATTAGTACTAATTATAATAAGTACTATTTCATACAAAAATTCTTTGTTTTCTATTGTTTTATTATCACTATTTAGTACTAAAAATTAGTATTTGTTTCACGGATTAAGTACGTCTACTCGATCTAGTTGTCACTAGAGAGTTTTTGATACGTTTCTCGCCGCCATTGTGTTTCCATATTAGGAGACTCGAATGTTAATTTATGTCCAATCAACAATCGAACTTTCAAACTATTCTTGTTTTGAATAATGAAATCTTCGTTTTCAATATTCCAAGTTCAAATTGATTAATGGAAACAAATTTCAAAAACTAAAGTCTAAAATAATGAGTTCTACGTGTTCACGATTCAGGTGTTTTGACTGTAAACATATATGATGGGTAATTCTTATGTACTTTCGGTGGCCGTTAAAGAGGTTACCGATTATTTTCAAGCGGACATGCGATCGCTTCATTATACCAGATAGACTAATTTCACGTATTACGAAAGATCAATGGAATAACAAAGCAAACTATAAATAAATGACCGTTGATAACTATAAATACACGGAGATCAAGGCTGCGTACATAATAGCTCTACTGATCTGCAAGGGGGGGGGGGGGGGGGGGGGACGAAGGCAAAGATAGGTCGATGTGATCAGTGGCGGATCTAGGAATATTTTAGGGAGGTGGATGTGAAGCGTATATTTTGGTATTTGTTCATATGTTACTCATCAAATAAAACACATTAAAAAGCAGAAAACGGAGCAAAAATGGGGGGGGGGGGGGGTCTAGCCACCCTATTCGGATAAATAGATAGCTTTATTATAATAACTCCTAGCAGCCCCCGGCAGGCTGAAATATGAACTATTTTACAAATTAATATATAATTAAAATTTAATGTAATGGACTATATATATATATATATATATATATAGATTTGCAAAAACTTTGATTCATTTGTACATATATAAATATATATCAAAATAATATAAGACATTATGGGATATGATAACTGATATTTTTTTCGAGTTGCCTATATAGCAAAATGGTCAAAGTTTTTGCAAATCGCTGTATATATATATATATATATATATATATATATATATATATATATATATATATATATATATATATATATACAGCCGATCTCGAAAAGGTTGTCCACCTGAAAAGACATATATACTAAAAGAAATATCACGTGACTCACTTATATATTCACTTTCCACTCGTGTAGAAAGTCAGGCACGTTTGAAAGTAATATGGCAGTGAATTCAAACAAGCAGTATCTTCCCTCGCTAAAAGTACCTGACTTTCTACACGCTCGGAAAGTGATTATAAAATGAGTCACGTGATGTTTCTTTTAGTATATATGTCTTAACATGTGGACAACCTTTTCGAGATCGGCTGTATATCAATGATATTTACAAATAGATAATAAAATATTTGTATTAAAGTCTTAGGCATAATTAAAACTGTTATGTACAATAAACGTGTTCTTGTGCCTATTAGTTTTGCATCTTGGAAGACGGAAATGTCGTTTGTTTCTTGTGTTTGCTGCACTCTCGTATTTACCATCCCTAGATCCGCCACTGGTGATCACCTACTAAAAAGCCAGACGGATCTATTTCTATATCAGTAGAGTACAAACATTATATCCGTGAAACAATTAGAGTACATACACTAAAAGTGTGCAATACTTTGTACTATTTACCACTAAATAGTGTTGATTAAACAATAGAGAACAAAAGAATTTGCATAATTTAGCAGTATTTAGTGGTATCTATGTTGCACACTTTTAGTGTTTGTACTCTAGTACTAAATAGTGCTAATTAAACAATAGAATTAGCATAAAATATCACTATTTAGTACTATTTATGTTTCACGCTTTTAATGTTTGTAGAGTAGACGTACTAAATCCGTGAAACAAATATTACTAATTACTGCTGAAAAGTGTTGATAAGACAATAGAGAACAAAGGAATTAGCATAATTTAGCACCTATTTTGTACTATTTATGTTTCATGGATTAAGTGCGTTTACTCTACTCTATTTAGATTTATAACACCATAAGTACTATATATACAGAGTGAAATATAGGATATAATTTAGCTATTTGTGGGTCATCATCAATATAATTCAGAAGAAAAGGCTGCTTAAGTAATATCTGTATTTTTGTATTGCCAGATAATGGACTGCAAAGGTTGGATTAGTGCCTTTGTTAATCGGCGTCACCAGCAAGACAGTTTATGGTCCTGGTTGGTATTGTTTACTGCCACCTTTGGCGAAGGGATGTTTCTTGCAATGACCTACTGCTTTCCGGTGATTCTTCCTGTATTAGTTAGTGAATTTAAGGAAACAAGAGAAAAAGTTGGTAAGTATTTAGCGGTTCTAGCGTCGTGCAAAGATGATGTAGATGTAGGTCAGTGATGTTAGTCATTTTTGCGACTGTTCAGTAACCATTTATACCACCTACAAATCATATACCAATTTATTGTTGTGGTTCATTCTTTGTTTCGGCCAAACGGTGATCACAATAGAGCTTAATTACAAGCTATTATATTTTTATCAAGATATTCACATATTTATTAATTTTGTATTTTAAAAACAACTAGACGCACTTAGTGCGTTTACTCAGGCTACGTCATAGAGTAGTAATTGATAGGTGGTTTACCTGTGGCATTACGTCATGTGTAATCTCGACACAAGAGAACGATAGACCATAGAAAAGGAACCTAGACTGAGGCTCCCATGCGGGGTAGCCTGAGTAAATACGGATGATTAATTATGCAAGTAAGGAAGAGCGACTGTAATGTGACAAGCTAAATTCTGGATGTAACGAATTCTGGATCAGGCTAGCTACCCCCTGGGAGACTGCCTTTGTACTAGTAGTAGGGACAATCAGCACTTCTTTTTCTTCCAGTCGCCTCTCCCATATAGCATGGCACTGGCATCACAAATACAAATGCACAAATAAAAATACACAGGATCAAGTACCTCGGCCTGATTAAAAAAAAGAAAAAAACTTGTCCTATTTCTCCACAGCTTGGGTATCGTCCATTGCTTTTAGTGTATGTTTCTTAGCGTCTCCTCTTTCTGCCATGGTATGTGTTCGTTTGGGCAACCGTTGGACATCAGCTATTGGTACCATCATGTGTGTTGTAGGCCTCATCAGTTCTTCATTTAGTGCTTCACTTGAGTTGATGTACTTCACCTTCGGTGTCTTATTTGGAGTGGGATCAAGTTTTTTCCACGTGGCTGGGATTCTCTTGGTGCAAAGATATTTCAGGAAAAGACGTTCTTTAGCCACAGGGATATTTGCAGGGAGTTCAAGTTTCAGCTCTATGTTAGGACCTTTGTTTCAAATGCTGAACGATATTTTAGGATGGAGAAGAACGTTTTGGGTTATTGGTTTGTGGTTTGTTGTTCCATTAATATTAGTGTTAGTGCTATACAGTCCTAATGTCGATGATGGTATGGACGATGAACACAGAAGTACGGCTACGAGCAAACGTTGTAAACTAACTTGCTCTTATTGGAATTCATGGTATACAATTGGAGTAATAGCGATCGGGCTGGAGTCATTTGCAATTTACGGACCATTAACTCATATGGTAAAAATTAACGTTAAATTTAATCGAATTTTTATCAAATGGCAATAATGTGATTATCATTCTGAGTATTTCTGAGGTTTTGAAAAGCGCAGCGCTTGAATGACATCACAAAAGGCCTAACTCGGAAAAAAATATATTTAGCTTTCAGCAGACTATTTTCAATGCCGATTGAAATAAATCTTTGTTTAATCACGTTGTTATTCTAATTTCAGCAGGAAATGATTAGATCAGTTCATATATTGCTCAACACGGAAAAACTGAACACAATGTTTGTCCGAGTCTTGGAGCTATTTTTAGCATTGATGCGCTGCGCTATTGATTGGTCGAAATCTACTAGCGAATCTTTGAAATCATTCTGTGAGCATGAGCATTATTGCCGTGTATAAACGTTTGTGGGCTCTGTAGATAAAAACGTTCTCTATACATAATTCTTCATTTCATGCAGGCTCATTGCTATATGCTAAATGCATGTCCTTCAATTGGAGTTCTTTTTGCTTTTTGGAGAATTTAGGATCTTGGGTTTCCTGTGTTAATTTTTTTGATTTGCTCGCCCATTCAACACAGGAGGCCAAAAACCCTATCTTTCCCAAAAACCCGAAAGAACGCCTGTTTTGCAGGCTAATTGGAATGGTTTTTGATTGTTATACAGAGGTGATGACAGTGGCAACAACAATATCACTATTTCAATTAATTTCAGATTAAACACGCCGATGAAGTGGGATATCCAGAGAAAAAATCATCCATGCTACTAGTTTATATTGGCATCTTTTCGTTAGTGGGGAAAGTCGCTACTGGACGAATCCTGGACTCTCCTAGGTGCTGTGTGTTCTGGATGAACCAATTGGCTCCCTTAATCGCTAGTATATCCATAGTTATTTTTAGGTTTGCTAAAGACGATTTCAGTTTTATAGCATTTGCTGTTGTTTACGGTCTTGGAAATGGATCATTTGTGTCATCAATGTATCTTCTGTGGCTGACTTCAGTCAAACCAGAACATCGAGCCCCGGGTCTTGCAACTGGAGAGGTCATTGCTGCTGTTGGAGTAATGGTGGGCATTCCATTCTTAGGTAAACTGCGTGATAGGCGTAAATTGGTAAAGCACACGACCAAAATCATTGGCAAAATTAATACCTTGTAGCCTGCGTAGCAAGCGTTTCATTTTGGAGGAACGGGAGAAAGAAGTTTTTTTTGGTTGTTTTGGGATAGCTGTGCTACCGATATGGCCGCGCGAAACCTAAGACGAGAGCGCGGCCATATCGGTAACAGAGCTATCCCAAAACAACAATATCAAAAAACTTTCTCCCATTCTCCCGAAAAGAAACGCTTGCTACGCAGGCTAAATACCTTGGTATATTATGAAAATTTAATTTTGCGGCCCTTTTTGAGAACAAATCGACTTTTCTTGATATCTATATCTATACGGTATCAAAAGGTGAACTTCGATGGCTTTCCGAGCTTTTTTCGTTTTGTGTGGTATCTGTATGGGGTTAAAATATATTTTAGACCCTCGAAAAAGACAAAAAGCAGCCAATTTATTCGAGACGTACGGGTTTTTTTCTCCAAAAAGGTAATTGTTTTAATGTTTTGTGTCAAAAAATCGTTTTATTTTACAATTTTACATTTTAGGGCCTTTTTTATTATGACTGGCATTTTTTGCTAAATTTCTCTCTTGTTTTTGTCAACAATTATTCCTACTGCCAAAACTGCTGACCTAAAAGCCGTTTTGCTCGAAAACAACGACATTGACCCCCAGCGGCTGCATAGGAGGCTAGCAAAGTCTCAAAAAATTGACATTTACTTTACATTTCGCCGCGAACGTCCTCTAGACTAATACTATATAGAAAGGACGAATTAAATATATAAATGAATCTATAGATATTAAACAATACACTTTGTTTCAACTCTAGTCTGGTTAACACCTATTCTAGCCTGATTTTCAGAGCGGGCCTGGGTCCTACGCTATCACTTTCTCCCCAAACTGAAAGTAGGACCCAGGCCCGCTCTGAAAATCAGGCTACAATTGATCCCAATTCAAGTCAATGCCAATTTTGATAATTTTTTCTTTTCTTTCAGGTTTTCTAGCTGATCGGACTGGATCTTACAATATATCGTTTAATGTGTACTCAGCTATGCTATTTGCTACTTCAATTTTTCTATTCCTAAGATTTTGTTTTAAAAAACAATCTTTTGAAGAAGAAAGAAGAAAATCTGTGTTTTTGTTGGAGGATTTGCACGAGAAAGAACTACTGGAAAGAGAAACTGTTTTATAATTTTGATAATAAACCAATAGTTCTGAGCACCATTAAGGCATGGCTTTTTGTGGGAATATTTGAAAATCAGTTATTTATTCATATATCTGTTAGACTTCCAGTTACATCAACAAAATTTAGCCAGTAATATTAATTCACCAAAGCAAATAATTTTATCATGCCTGTTGCCATAGAAACAAAGTCACGTGGCCACTTGGCCGCCATTTTGGATTTTATTAAACGAGCCGCTTGATCATGAGTACGTACTGAAACACCTTCAAAAGCCGCGAAAACGCGCATAAATATTGATATTCATAACATCTATATAGACCTTATTGGATATCTTGGTAATTATTATTTTTTTTATTTTTTCTAATTTTTCTAATTAAAATTATAAAAAATTAATTAAAAATAATTACCAAGATATCCAATTAGATCTATATTGATGTTATAAATATCAATATTTATGCGCGTTTTCATGACTTTTGAAGGTGTTTCAGTACGTACTCAAGCGGCTCATTTAAAAATCCAAGATGGCATCCTAGGAGTCACGTGACTCAGTTTCCATGGCAACAAAGAGTCTCAAATTTCTTCAATTTGCAAAAGACATTCACTGGCCAAGTTTCATGAAGATTCATTGTAAATTGGCTAAGATATGTCTAAACAGTCAATCATGCGAGAGCCATGCCTTAATTATACTGAGTTTATCACCATGAGGGATAATAAATAATAACAATAACAATAATGATAATAATAATGATAATAATAATAATAAAAATGATGATGATGATGATGATGGTGATGATGATAAGGATAATCATAATAATATTACATACATACATACATACATACATACATTTTTATTCTCGTCCTTAAAAGGCTTTTCAGAGAACATAAATTACAAATAAAATATATCTAGAACCAACAGAGAGAAAAAATAGTAATAATAAAAATAATAAGAAATAAATAAATATATATATACATATATACATACATACGTATATATACCCTATAAATTACATTAATTAAATTAAGTATCTATAAATTTGTTACATTATCTAGTAAAACTATCTCTTCCTCTTTGCCTTTCTTGAGTTGCATCAGTTATAAATCAGCAGAACTTTTGGTCTTCCACTTGATCTTTTTTTGGCTTGAGATCTTGTCCTTTCGACGTCACTCAGCAAAGCATCAGTTTTGCATGCTGGCCGTTGGCTCAAAACGAGCTCTTCCGCCCTTTGACAGGTCTTATTTTTCGTCCTGCTGGGTGACATGCCACCCTCCTCACTAACATAAAGTTAGTGAGGGAGCCGGTTTAGTCGCCGACAACCCGACCATGCGGCAGGTGGTACTGGGTTACAATGTTACCAGTAGCAGAGTCACCAGTAGACCCATTATATTAATAATAATAATAATAATAATAATAATAATAATAATAATAATAATAATAATAATAATAATAATAATAATAATAATAATAACAATATTAATAGACCTCATTTATATACCATTATTACAAAGCTTTCTGAGGGCCTGAATGTTGTACCGGAAAACAATCCTCTACTCGTTGCGAACAGTACAACAGGATCTTTAACTTCCACTGACCTTATATAGGATTAGAGTGAAGGCAAACGGGACCTCTGAGCCCCTCCCAAGAGGGGGGAGGGGGGTGCATGCTCCCATGATCCTTTGATCGTTTGCATTTTCTCCCATGTTCCCCACTGAAGTAAAATAACTGTCTCCCTAAATTGTTTTACCTTATGTTCCCATGATCCCAAAAAACTATTGTTTTATCATAGTTTGCTCCCTTGTTCCCTGAAAATGTTTTGGCAGTATCCCTTGTTCCCTAAAAATAAATGCCCGTGCTCCCTTGATCCCTAAAACCCCTGGGAAGGGCTCACCTCTGGCTTTACGTCCTTATCCGAGAACACGTGACACTGGGAGGGTAAAGGTTTTTATGGTTCTTTTACGCAGTGCCTGATGTTCCCTTCGCATTCCGAGGAACATGGGATTTTTTTAATTAAAACGCGAGCTTGCAGGGGCTGGAGACGAGAGGGTGAAAATAGGATGGGAGAGGATAAGGCTTCAATTTCCGCGAAGATCGTTAAAATAAAAGTAAATTGCTCAATCTTCTAGCCAGACGTAATTGTCTTTCTTATAATGGGAGACTGATGCAATAGGTCATTTTTTTTTAAAAACATTAAAATTGTTTTAATAAACTGTACATACTCTTCCTAGATTTTAGGATAACAAATAATTATATATTTATATATATATGTATATTTTTGAGCGTTTCTCAAAATTTAATGGATTCAATCATGCACTTCAAGTCATGATCAGGAGCTACAAATATACAAATTTCACGC
This sequence comes from Metridium senile, assembly GCA_949775045.1. Taxonomy (NCBI): domain Eukaryota; kingdom Metazoa; phylum Cnidaria; class Anthozoa; order Actiniaria; family Metridiidae; genus Metridium; species Metridium senile. The sequence goes on from OX459098.1 coordinate 2,968,963, forward strand.
GATTTTTTAGTACTATATTATAGTTATTATAGTTATAAACTTTTAAAATATTTTGTAATGCAATGCTACTGATTTGAAAAACCGAAATTTCCTCATTTTTTCAGATCTCACCATCACATCCAAAATTTAATTACACTATTAACCGCATACAAAAAGCTCATTGTTGAATGTCATTGATTGCTGCCATTCGGGATCGGAAAGCCTTCGGCAAAAAGGTTTCTGCTTGTCAATATTTAATGGCAATGAACAAAGGACTACGCTGAATTTACTAAATAAAAAAAGATAGTTCCATGATTGCGAAAGAGATAGTCTTTGTCGGCTGTAGGAGCCTATGCGTGCGCGCTCAGATCTCTTGTCTCTTAATTGCCATAATTGAAAAGGGTACGTGCAGCCGTTAGTGCACTATGATAATGACAGTGAAAACAGGCCTTTAATAAATTAAACAGAGCAATACAATGGTGCGATAACACTGTAGCTCTACCAAACTACTATTAACCGATGCAGAACTGCTATAGCCACAAGTTGTATAAGACTGATAATATTATTTGTTCCCTATCTGGAATTAATAGTATTGGAAGTGCATGACTTGAAGTCAATTTATGCAGGATCTAAACAGCAAACATCTGCAGATGGAACCGCACAAAAGGAAAGTAAGTTTACAAATCTTAGAATATGAATTAGCATCAAACTCTGAACGTTTTTAAAAATATTATTCCCTTTTCACACGAAAATTAAAAAGGATTTTGAAAAACTGAATATACTGTAACATGCAAAACAAATTCGAACGTTTTTTTCGATAAATAAATCTAAGAGAATTGGTAATTTTTTACGGTGTTACAAATTTCATTATATTAGCTATCGTATAAATATAGCTACTTTTAATTTGTCCCAAAAATGGTTGGCGGCATAGACCAAAATGGCCGCAAACTAATTATCACAATATATTAAAATTGCTTATGTAGGAAAAACAATCATCAAAACAATCAAATCTAAACTATAAATCGCAAAAGTCTGGTCCTTTCATATTTTGTAGATGTGTTTGAAAGATATCATTCCTGAAAGTTTGGTTGGTTTTTGTTGTTTCGTTCTCGAGATATTGAAATCAAACTTCACGTCACGCAACATTGTCACGCGTTTTCTAGAGCCGTAAAAAGATGTAAATTCGGCCTCAAATGTCACTTTTTTGGCTGGTACATAAGCGAAATTGTTTGTTGATTAAACTTTTCACCTCTAAAGCGTTTTGTTTTGAGTTAAATTGTAATTTCGATGCCTGAACTTTTGTCCGTCATGTTGGTGTACACAAGCTTTACAGCTCCATACATCTGATACTGATTCTTATACCCAAAAAATAGCATATGAAATTGTTAATATCTTGGCAGCGAAAACTCGGTTTGACTTGATTTTTTGCAAAATTACATAGTTTTGCCTACTCTTTCACATGAAAGTACTTTTATTATGCTTACATCTCTGAAATGGCCTGTAATATTTTTGATGACGTCAATGAAAACCGAGAATACAGGACATAACTTGTGAAAGTTTGAAGCTATAAGAATTTGAAAATACGAAAATACACCAAAACGAGGCCACAAAGCCCTCAACAGAACTACAGTAAACTTTGCATAAATGTACATGTATTAACATTTTGCACAGAGCAAAATAAGTAAGTTAATTATTTTAGCAAGTGCTAAAATAATAAGATATTTGTTTATTTGTAAAAAGTAATTTTCCCACAAATGTCGAAATTCTAAATTTCAATTTTAATACCCTACATGATACTAATATCAGTAAAAAACTTACATAATTTAATATATTTCGGATTTTTGTTTCTTGCATTGTCAACATTACAGCAGTTACAGAAAAGCTAAGATGAACCCATCATGTCTCTACTTTCTTTAATAGGCCAGGACGAATACTAATAAAAATGCTTGTCAACCATAACAGAACATCAATAAACCTTTGAATTTTTCAGAAATAACTAATATTTTTTCGTATCAGAAATACCGTATGCAATCTTGAAAACAATGCCATTATCATATATGGTTTTGTAGGTGAGAAGTAACAAAAGACTTTGCCAGTTAGCAAGCGAGATTTTTTTATTTTTTTAACAGGTTGAGATTGCAACAGAACAATAGGCATATCTTTGTTAAGTTAACGTCTCAATGAATTTAGCAGAGACTCGCACTCACTAACTCTACGTTAAATATTTTAGCACACAACTCTGCTCACATGCATGTTCACATCAGTTTCGCCTCGTATCTATATCTACCGATAAAACACGGCCTCTCATTTTATAAGTACTATTTAAAACTTTCATGCTAGTGTTGTTTTTAACTAGACTCTTTTCGAGTTTCTGCGATGATTTTAGCTCCCTTCTCAGTGGCGGATCCAGCTAGTGGGTGCAGGGGGTGCGCACCCCTCCCTGAGATGACCTTATACCCTCATTTAACCCTATTTTGTGTGTCTCCTTTGTGATAATTTTGTGGTGTGCACCCCCTTATCAAGTGACCTGCACCCCTCCCTGAAGAAAATCCTGGATCCGCCCCTGCTTCTCACCATACTTAGAAGACGAAAGCCGTAGCTAGCCTATAGGAAGCGAAAACCCCTGACATGTGCCACTTGTGAGATGCGAAGTTTGAACTAGGCCTAAAAACACCCTTCCTTCTTCTAACTTTAATGCCAAAATGGTATTGCTGCAGTGAGTTTAAACTAGGAACACGGCTTACCTCGTGAGACTTTAATTTGTAGGCTTTTTTACCGGACTTTTTTCGCAGACAGCATAAAACTTTGATATTGTGAAAAGAGTTTGTATCCTGCCACATTGTCATTAAATTCATTTTTCACGGCCGGTACATTGAATAAAACCTTTTCCATTTCAGTTTTTTAGTGTTATAAACTCTTCAAGTAAAGCTTGAGGTGCAAAGGTTTGAAGTCTTTCCATATCGGGCGGCTCGTTGGCCGGCGCGCGTCGCGAACAGCGAAAAAGAGCGGGAATTTTACGGAAACGACGTCACTGGTGTCCTGGATAAAAGGAAACGGAATGCACTTCCAGTTAGTACAATGCCAATAAAAAGTAACTTGTATCATAAATACATGAAAAGTAAATCAAGGGAAAACAACATTGTCTCTAAAAGATTCAGGCTGAATATAAGGTAGCTAATGTAAAACTGTTGCAGTATATTCAAGTTTATTCATTTTTTTTTTTTTTAAAGTTTGAATTTATTTTTTTAAAGATTCAATATAAACTTAAAGCTAATTAATTTTGTTCTCATGGTAGCAAAATAATTTATAAATACTTTGATATAATTTGTGTAGTTTATATAATAATTTCCAGGTTGAGGTGCTGAAGTACTTCACGAACCAAAACTAAGTCTCCCCCTCCCCTCCCACATTAAAGCTTTTGTCCTTGTTTTTGTCACCTATATCATCCGGGACCTCGATTCGTTCGGTAGTACAAAGTTTATAGAGTTTTGACACAAAAACTTACTCGGTTTTGTAGATTTGCTCGTCTTTATCAATGAATTTCTGCTCGACAACTCATTGGCAAACCTTTAGTGTCCAGTTACCATAGTCTACGGATTTTAGTAGCTTTGTAGCGTGTGGTTTTGATAGTAGTGATGACTGAACCGTTGCATTAACTTGTCCATCACGATGCGTTTATGGCTGGTGTTGGTCGTGTTGCCAAGCTGGAAACACTGCCACCTATGATCTCTCAGCCTGATGAAGTTTACTCACAAGCTATGGATGAAAATGAAGTATTAAGAGGTTTAAGAGATAAATCAAATCCCGCTCGTAGGGCGGCAGTAGTTGAGGAGTTAAGAGCAAGTGTCCGTCGTAACGGAGGACATCTACTGTTTGAAGATCGCCATGGATTATTTCATGTCTTTCAGAGTTCGTTGTGCGATAACGACCCAAATGTCCGTTTACGATGTATTGAGTTCATCTCAGAGATTGTACCCGAGTTTGGCACAGACCTTGACAACTGCATGTCGCTTATTTTACCTCAATTGGTATCAAATCTTGGCAATCATACAGTGAGTGTGAAGAAATCAGCCATACAAACTTTACATGTCTATATGCGACAATCAAGCAATGTTGGAGCAGTTTTCAACGCAATTATTGAGCACGGCTTAGAAAGTGAAGATAAGAGAACAAGAACAGAAAGTTTAGTAGCTCTACCGATTCTAATTACACCGAATTTAGTCCATGAAGATCTTTTTGTTTTAACGAAAGCGCTCGTAGGTATACTGGAGAGCGCATCACGGCCTGAACCCTCGGTGCTTTCACTCGACAGAATTCGCAATGTTGTTGGCGAAGAAAAGTTTGATGACTATCTTCGTCGATTGCCTGGCAGTCAGCAAACACTTTGCTCTAAAGCTATACAAAACTGGGGATATTTCTATCGCGAAGATATGGAAAAAGGTAATTTACGCAAAGCGAAAAGTGCTAGTCATCTAAATTCTAATGGAGTAGTTGTTGAGGACGAAGAGCCGTATGCGAACGGCGAAAAACAAAACTTAGATCGTGGCCATACTATAGCTGTAACAAAAGGGTATGCAGCAAAGGAAAGCTTTAAACTAAGAAACGAAGGATTAGAGTTTGGGTTTGTTCCTCAATCAGTTGTCGTGAAATTAAAAGATCAAAGTAACTGGAGAGTTCGTGCTCAAGGAATAGAGGAACTGAAGAATGCTATGGGTTACCTTGACGACCCCTCTCCCGTTCTACCACATCTAGCATCCTTGTTTGGACTTTTACTTGATTTTTTAGACGATATTAATTTTAAAATCACAGTAACAAGCCTACAAATAATAGCACTGCTTATTGCTAAACTTGGCCAAAATGTTGAGCCATTTCTTAAACCCCTTGTTAATACCTTGACTAACAAACTGGGGGACAATAAGATAGTAATACGTCAAGAAAATATGAGAGTTTTAATGCACCTTATGCAGATATTGTCACCTAAACCAGTATTGAATGTTTTGACTGCAAGCCTGCAACATCCCAAGTCAAAAGTCAGAGAAGAAACACTTAATGTTGTTATAGGCGCACTATTAACATTCCCTCGCTCTGATTTCGATCTTCCCGAACTTACAAATGCCATCGCACCAGCACTTGCCGATAGTAAACGTAAAGTAAGACAAGCTGCACTAGAAGCTTTTGCCGTCATTGCACAAGCAATGGGTCCTGGACATCTTCGACCTATTGTTTCGGCTGTTGACAAAATTGAACTAACTAAAGGTGGTGATGGGGTAATGGCTGCTGTACAAGCAAGACTAGCTCGTCGTCAGCTTCCACGTTTGAATGGTGATGGTTTAATTGAGTATGCAATTCCTGTACCAAGTTCTGGTACCGTAAGAGGACAGAGTAGTGGACCAAGAGGGGCAGATATTGAATGGGTGATGGCAGGTACAGGTGGAACCAGCTCTGCTGATGTTACTAATTCTGCGCGCTCTACTCCTGGCTTAAATGACTCTTTTAATAATTCTGGACCAAGTCCTCGAAGGTATTACAGCGCTGGCAAAAACAGGCTGCCATGGGAAGAGCTTAAAGACAACTCATTCTTACAGGTAAGAGTAATATGATAGTTTATGAGTGTTAATGATATTGGTATTATCAACAAGAATATCTAAGTTAAAAATACCTGAAAATAATTTTTTTGCGAAATAATTTTTTTTTCAGGTATATTTGACTTGTATTTCTCATATATCATTGTTTTATATTTGTTAATGATGTTGTTTGCGTTTATAAAAGCATTTTCTATAAATATTAATGTTAGAATATCAACACAGTTGTGTATAGAGGGTTCCACATTGTTTTTGCTCATTTATTATTATATGATTGTCAAAATATTTCATAATATCGTATCATTGTTGTTTTGATAATATTTTTCCTTTTCCTACCTTAATAAATAGTAATATTGAAATGTTCATGATGAAAACAACCATCATTTACATGTTTATCCCCTGTTATCGCTTTTCATATCTTACATGTATATCTGTCTTAGTTGTTCAGTAAATTTCCAGAACATACAATTTATAAGGCATTTAATTATTGGACGCAAGTGTCCTTTAATGCATCAAATATATTGATACCATAGATAAGCTTTAGTTTAGCAAAAGACTAATAAGTATTTTAAAATATTATTTTGAGGTGGTAAAAATTGCATGCATATTTAAATTCAACACACATCATTTAATACATGTATATTGTATCAAAGTCTAAATACACTTCTACATAAAAGAAATTTATGAATATACATGTACAATAAACCATATACTTTTTCAGTCTGATTTACATTTGTCAGTATTTTATTTTATTGGTGAATTTATATATAATTATGTTGTAAATTCACAAGCAAAAAATAAAATGTATTTATTTGTTTATCTCTTAAAAATAGGTTTGTTCTTAGTCAATGCTACATTAAAAACTTAGATATATTTTTCATTTGTAGAAAATCTATTTAACCTTAATATTAATTTGGATTTTTCATCCACCTCCAAAACTTTGATTTTTTTTTCAAATTTCAAATTAAAAAAATTAAATTATTAAAATTTGCTACAAGTTCAAATGTGTTTAGAAACATTGAAACATTATCTAAATACAACAAGATGAATAAAACCGTTAATATTCATCCATGCTTGCAATATTTTCTTATCGCCATCTTATTAGTATGCACAACACTAGCAAAATTCTAAAATATTGACCCAATGGGCAGTATGTTGTTCTAGGGCTATTGAAATGGGGATAATAGAATTGTTCACAATCCTAGTGGGGTATCTTGTAAACATTAACCTTCTAAATGGATCTCACTAGGCTAAAAATATCACCTCTATCTGGTTAGACCTTCACAATAAATCAATCTTCCCAGACATTTTACAAAACTTCTCATATAAATTCAAACGTTTGATGAGATTAAAAATTCAAGGATAATTTCTTTCATCTTTTTGTTTTTCTAATTCAGATGGATTTTTGCCTTAATTTTGTCATTGGAAATCATATCAGATATAGCGCTGCTAACGAGAGGAAATTTACAAACTGAAGAGTTTAATGGAATTAACTCTTGATACAATTTAATTTCTCAGAATTTTCAATCTAAACTTTATGTTATGTTTACTTTAGTGTGAAATGTTTACAAGACAGTGTAATTTACATGAGTCATTGCCTTCGTTGTTTGCCCCTAAGTTGATGATCTACAGCTTTTAAGCCTCCAAATGATCATTTAGTGATTTCAAGTCTCAACTACCAAAGTACTAAAACATTCTCAGAACATTTAGTGATATTTTTTTTACTTGTTTTTACTTTTTTAATTTACTCTTCGTATAAAATTATTAATCTTCACCCACTGAGCTAAATAAACACATAATATTTGTTGATGTACATGTGTTTCTAGGGCATTGTGTTAGTCATCTAGCTGTTGACGATTTGTAGGAAATTACAAAGACGGCATTGAAGTTTTCTTTTGTTGTAAATTTGCTCAATTTCGGTTTTAAAAAACATTATGAAGTCTTTGCCAGATAATTGGTTGTTTAAAAAATTATTAAAAAGGAATCTCAAAATTAGAGCTCCTTTTAAAAAGATTAATCTTGGTGACAAGCTTTAATGTTTACTTTTGTTTTATTTGACAAATTTATGCTATTCTTTAGACTTTTTTTTAATATTCATTGTGGCTGAATGCAAAGTTAAAAGGTGAAAACAGGGGAACGTTTGAGGAAATAATAAGGGGAAGCATTTTTTTAGTTTATGTGGGTTTTCACTGTTTAGAGACAATGGAATAATTGAGTTTAACATTCATGCTGTGAGCACTTGAACTTGAACTTATTTTTCAATTTTTATTTATTTTTGTCTCGTTATTTCTTTCTATTCTCATCTATTCTTTTCGTCCTTTTAGTGGCTTTCTCTCTCTTCAAACATTTTTCACTCTTTTGTTTCTTTTTTAATTTTGTTCAGTCATTTACTTCATTTAATCATACTTTCTTTTTAGTGATTTCTTTCATTTTCCTCTATTGATGTTCTCTTCACTATTTCTTTTTAGTTTCTTTTTTTATTATTTTTATTATTTTATTGTACTTTTTATATATTTATTTATATTTAATTTAGGGCCTTACTAAAAATCGCCTTTATGAGTAGGTTTCCCTCATTAAACATTATCATTTTTATTATTTTCTCATTTATTCACATTACTGTAATTCATTTAATTCTTGCTTCTTTATTGCATTGCTTAAATTTCCTTCATTTTCTATTTTTATACAATGTTTCTTCCTTTTGTCCTTTTTCTCACTTGACTCCCCCTCTTTTCTCTCTTTTTCTCCATTTTGTCCTCACCCTGGCCACCTCATTTTTGGTGCTATGGTGCTATTGCTAGTATATAATTATTGCTCTTAGAAAAGCTTGATGACACTTTGGTTGTTAGTAACTGATGATGGCAATTTATCAACTGAAGTGAAAAAACCCTCAATGAATCATATTTGTCGGTAATGATTATTACCTTGACCAAAAAGATAACCTTGGATCTAACACGGTTGATATTTTTATCTTTTATCTTTTTATCTTTTATCTTATCTTTTTTATCTTTTTATGATAATCCACTCTTCCTATATCTCATTTCTTCTCAGTTTTCTTCAAAATGTTCTTTCTTTTATACTACGGTAATTTGATTTAACTTCCCATTTTTCGTCTTTTCCTTTCAACACCTTCTCACTCTTTGTTGACCAACCTCTCTTCAATAACTTCCAATTAGTCTGCACCTGCTGACATCCCATTCATAATACCAATCCTTCTAGAACACTCCATCATTAGATTGACCTGTTGTAAGTTTCACTGTGTATAACAGACACTGTCTTGTAACAAGAAATCTTTAGTTAGCTTATTTCATACTTATCTACCAACAATTAAATTCCAATGCATTTTAACTTAACCTATATTATATATTCTATTAATATATATATATATTAGAATCAAGCACTATGTATTACAATGTAAGCTAAAAGTTATACATGTTTTCTTATCTAAGTGTAGTTGACAATAAAGAGATAATAATAGAATCGTCTAGAATTTATACATAAATTATGATCGTGTTATTAGTGCTTTGTTATCGTTTTTAACATGACTGCTGCATGCATGATGTTCACACTATTTTGTATTCCATTTTGTTTTTCAAAATGTTTATTAATTTTGATAGGGAAGTGTTGACATATTGTTTTTGACATTATATAATAACTTTATTTGACACAGAATTCAGAAAGTTTGAAACTTATCTTCACTGAAGCTGTGCATCATATTTGTATAATTGTTTTTTTTTCTATTTTGCCTTTCTAAATGTTTACTAGAAGGAGAAAGGTTATTGGTAATTAAAGATACACATATGCTATTGTGTATGAATAGTATTTTTACATTTTGTACTTTTACTAGTTCTGTAGAAAAACAAAACATAATCTTTTTACAAATTAGAAGACATTAGTTTTTTTCCATTTTGTAAATTCAACAGTTTGCATACTCTCTGCTTTTTCAGAATTAATTAGTTGCATGGTACTTTACTTGAAAACTTTTCATTGCTCACAACATTAAAACAATAACTGACAGACAAACAAATGGATGGACAGACGGACTGACAAAGACAGACAAACAGAGAAATGATGAAACAAAAAAAAATTACACATAAAAAGCACATAAAAAGAGAAAAAAGATAGATAAAAAATATAATGTGCAGCTCTCAACAACAAGTGTTCCAGAATTTTAAGTCTTGCAAAAATACAAAAATGTACAAAAATTACAAAGAGGTACAAGGGTTTGCACCTGTACTTTAAACTAAGCCCCTAACATAAAAAATATTGTTTTATGGTCATTTTTGTAATTATTTGCACTGTTCTTCTTGTTAAATACATGTACATTAAAAAGTTATTTTGTATCTACAGAGTGATGGCTCAGACCAGAAACCTCAACTGGTAAAGAACTCATGGGTGCCTGGAGATCTAGTGAATGACAGATCACCAAAAAGAAGTGTAAGCCAACGACCAGGAAACATAAATAATGCTCCTAGTAGTGCTCCAACCAGCACTGCTAAGATTGCATCATCTTCATATACAGAAAAATACCTGCGCAATCGCCATCAAGTTCACCAATCACCAACAGAGGGACTAGTGCCCAAGCCTCCAGACTCCAGTTCTTCAAACTCCTCATCTTATGCAGAGATTCACCGCAACAAAGTCAAGAAAGAAAAGACTAAGCCAAATTTGAACGCAACTGCTCCAGCTTCAAGTGGATCCAGCACAACGCCAGGAGGAGCAGGAGGGAGTTATGCTTTATTATATAAGCGCGGTACCATCCATACCAAGCCTAAGGCGAGCAGTAGTGCAGAGCCTGCTATAGGTGATGTACAGCCCAAGGAGACAGTTGCAAGAAGTGCACATTCAGCTACACCTACAGCTTTACCGTCACATGGTGGGTTTATACCTGCTGACGAAGACTTGTTCATGTCACAAAGAAAGAGTTTATCAAATCCTTTATCTTACTCATGGCCTGATTGGACAGAGGCATCCTCATCTGGGAGACCATATGGACGACTGTCACCTGTTTCACATGGTAAGTGGAAAGGGATTGTCTCCCGCCACAACAGGCAGGTCTTAGATACTTCAGGGCCCACTGTTAATTGATGTTACACGCTGTTGTGGCGTCTCTTCCTTCTTATGAAGGAACAACACAGCAAACAAATTTTTTTTGCATTTTGGCATTGCAAGCAGTTGACTTTCATTGCTTGACATAATAGCTTTATGATCTTATGGTCATGACATGTAAAGCCTGGTTCAGACTTGCAACATAAGCATAAACAACATACGCAGACTCAGTTGGCTTTGCTCATTAAACGCACTTGTCTTCTCTCACACATATTCAAGAAATACTTCACTGAGTCTGGGTATGTTGTTTATGCTTATGTTGCTAATGTGGACCAGACTTAAGACTTATCAATTGGACAACACAAAGGTGTGTGCTTATGGTGTTATAGACGCATAAGTTGTGTTAATAAGCAGTCACTTGTATGAATGTGCAGATATCATTGAAAATATATAGAACACGTCATATAAATACAATTATTTGCAAATGACACAAGTTCCTATTTTCAAATGTCAATACAAATGAAAATTGTTTTTTCTGTTTCCCTATCTAGGACATATTCCGACTACAGACTTTGAAGGAGGTTTTGATGTTGACCCAGAGGGAAGAAGAAATGGTATGTGGAAATCTCAAGTCTTATTAGCAATTATTCCACAAAATTGAGTCACACATGACCTCATTGCCAACAAGGAAGTGCTGAGTCGTGTATGACGAGATTGAGTTGAATAATTGTGGTTTTTTTATATCCACATCAACTGGATTGTAATAAATAACAGGTTCCCATTTAAATCTGTACTTTCCCATTTAAATCTGTACTTATGCAAATTGTGTTGATGTGTGCTAAGCACACAGATCAACCAATCAGAGTATATTATTTCTGAAGTGAACTTCTCTGATTGGTTGATCTGTGTGCTTAGCACACATCAACAAAATTTGCATAAGTACATTGTACAGATTTAAATGGAAAAGTACAGATTTAAATGGGAACCTGTTAAATATAAAACTTTAACTGTTTTCACACTTCAAAGACAGCTGAGTAGATGCAGCTTAGTATATTCAGGATGACACTTTATAGTGAGTAAACCCAATTCATTATTAAGAGTAAAAATAAAATTTAATATAGATGTGCCATGAGTACAATGTACTCAAAATATTGAGTTTAACCTCACTTTTACTCACCAAAGAGCCGGGTTAACTCACTATAGAGCTGGGTTTATCCACTATAAAGTGCTCAGCCGTTTTTTGCAGTGCAAGTTGAAAAATAAAATGAATTAAAAATTACAAATCGTTGAACAAAATAGCAAACAAATGTCAAACAAGTTTGATTGGGTGATCCATACTGGCGCTTGATCATTATTGATTCCTGACTACTGGTAAATCGAACAGTAAATCTCATTTTATGCTAGCAGTGGCTACTTTTACCACCAAACAAGCACACATACCGGCACACATAGCGGCACACATACCGGCACACATACCGGCATGGCACGGTGGATAAAATAACCTCTGCTAGCAGGGAATGAAATTTAACTTTGGATTGAATTTTGTTCAGAGAATAAACAGTTGTTGTTGTCCATTTGATGTATGGTGACTGTGACATGATTTAGAATTACATCTTTATATTTTGTATTTACTTTATTTCTTGTTAGAACCTCATACACCAGTTCCCATCAAACCTCAACTTGCTCGCTCTGCTTCCAAAATCCGTGGTCTAAAAACTCAGGATTTGGCTGATGGCATTGTAGGAATTGATCCCTTTGAAAGGACGCAGCCTCTTGCCCCTGTAACCAGTATACAAGGAAGTACACTGGTAAGTCTTGATATAGATCCAGATTGTGTGACATACTGTCTAAACAACCAATTAATTGACTTATTGTTGTACTGAGCAGCTGTGCATGCTGCCATATTCAGAAGAGGATATACAACCATTCAGGGTCCAGTCTGATTAAATTTGAATGACTAAGCTCTTGTTGGACAGACTAATGGGCCAAATGATAAATTGGTTGGATGACTGACTGAATGATTGATTGGATGACTGATTGATTGATTGGATGACTGACTGACTGATTGATTGATTGATTGGATGACTGACTGATTGATTGATTGGATGACTGACTGACTGACTGATTGATTGATTGGATGACTGACTGATTGATTGATTGGATGACTGACTGACTGATTGATTGATTGGATGACTGACTGATTGATTGATTGGATGACTGACTGATTGATTGATTGATTGATTGGATGACTGACTGATTGATTGATTGATTGATTGGATGACTGACTGATTGATTGATTGGATGACTGACTGATTGATTGATTGGATGACGGACTGACTGATTGATTGATTGATTGGATGACTGATTGATTGGATGACTGACTGATTGATTGATTGGATGACTGAATGATTGATTGGATGACTGATTGATTGATTGGATGACTGACTGATTGATTGATTGGATGACTGACTGATTGATTGATTGGATGACGGACTGACTGATTGATTGATTGATTGGATGACTGATTGATTGGATGACTGACTGATTGATTGATTGGATGACTGACTGACTGACTGATTGATTGATTGATTGGATGACTGACTGACTGACTGATTGATTGATTGATTGGATGACTGATTGATTGATTGGATGACTGACTGACTGACTGATTGATTGATTGGATGACTGACTGACTGATTGATTGATTGATTGATTGGATGACTGATTGATTGATTGGATGAATGACTGATTGATTGATTGGATGACTGACTGATTGATTGATTGGATGACCGATTGATTGAATGATTGGATGACTGACTGACTGACTGATTGATTGGATGACTGATTGATTGAATGATTGGATGACTGACTGACTAAATGATTGACTGACTGGATGACTGACTGATGGATTAGAATGACTGGATGATACATTTAATGATTGATTGTTTGACATTAATTTGATGACCGATGAATGATTGATTGATTGGCCAATTGATTGATTGATTGATTGTTTGACATTAATTTGATGACCGATGAATGATTGATTGATTGGCCAATTGATTGATTGATTGATTGTTTGGTTAGCTGGTCGACATAATAAATAACCAATTGTTTGCTTTGTTGTAAACTGTAACCATTTTCTTTCCTTTAGGATTCATCACTGCCTCGCAGGGATTCTCTTAAGCAGATCCATGATCAGGTGAACAAAAGATCCCAAAGGGTACCCCCTGTCAGTAGTGATAATGACGAAATAGCATACCACACTTACTCCAGCTTTGATTCCTCCAATGGCTTTGCAAAAACTAACGGCGAAGAAACATCAAATGACTTGTACTCAAACAAGGACTCTCCCTTCAGTAGTAAACCTCGTATGGCAAGGACACCTTCTCAATCCAAGCGCACCCCGGTGTTGCAGGCACCCCATAGCTACGCCCAACTGAATTCTGCTGAGGATTTGGATATTAAAGGTGTGAAAATAATGTCCAAGGATATTGGTGAGAAGCATGTCGCATTGAATTCCAGAGGAAAACCATTTGGCGATCTATCAAGCAGGACTTCTGGCATTGGGAGCAGTATACAAGGCAGTGATATGAGTGATGTGTCTGTAGTAGGACAAGGAATTTCAGGGCCTGACACCGAAAAGGATGACTCAATTGATAAAAAATTTGCAAATACAGTGAATGGTAAGCTAGTTTATGAGCCTGAAGAATATGATGAGGAGAATGAAGATGACGATGATGAGGATGATGATGATGAAGATGATGATGATGATGACGAAGACGAGGAAGAAGATGATGAGGGAGAGAAAGATGATGATGATGAGAAGGAGAACGACATTCTTGGTGATGACTTAGGAAACAGCGACGAAAGCAGTGACAGTGACTCTGATGAAGAGTTAGAAAAACCAGAAGATGGAAGGATAAGAGATATGACACCAAGGACAATGAGAAAAAGTCTCTCCAAGTCTACACGAGAGCGCATGGAACGAAAACGACAGTTGGAGGAAGAAAGACAGCTTAAAGAACAGCAACGAATCGAGGGTCTTGAACGAGAAAAGGCAAAGACACTCAAGATACAGAAAGAAGAGGAGGAACACTTGAGGAAGAAAATCGTGAAAGAGCAACAGGAATTACAAAGAATGGTACAAAAGAAAGACAAGGAAAGAGAACTCGATAAACAAAAGCAGAAACTTCTCCAAGAACAGCTACTTCAACAGGAAAGGGCATTGACTGAGAGACTCCTGAAACAACAAGAGGAATTGGAAGAAATTGAAAAGGAAAAGCAAAGAGAAAGGGACAAAGAGAAAGAAAAGATGAAAGAGAAAATGAAACAAAAGCAGTTGAAACTTCAGAAGGAAAAGGAAGAAGCAGAAGAGATGAGAAAAGAGGTAGAATCGTTTAAGCAAAGTCAAAAGAAAGAAATAGAGTTAAAGAAAAAGCTGGAACTGGAGGAGTCTGGTAAGAGACGAAGACAACAGCAGGCGTCCAAAGACATGAAGGATACACTAGACGATAACGGTAAGGACAACAATTTGACATCTTCTGTGTACCAACACATCTATAAACTTAAAAGAAACAACCAAAAACCCTAGTTAAACAACAGAACCAAGCTAACAAAAAAAAATACAATAATTTCCAGTACATAGAGAAGGAGCAAATAATTTCGAAAAAAGTTGCCCAATAATAACTGTATTTTGCTTATTGCATTCCAATATCAAAATGCATTATGAGCTGTTTTAAAAAGAAAATTCATCCTTCTCTACTTTCTTATTATTTGACAGGTTACAGTGAGGAAACTCGAACTGTGAACACTTTGGGTTTCTTTGTCACTTTTTTTTACCCAAATATCATGAGCGAATAGATTAGAAATAAGATTTTTTATGAACACTTATTGTATTTGAACTCACTGCTTCATTTTTAGAGGTTTTGAAGCAGTAGAAGGCTTGGAAAATAATAACATGAAAAAGTCAAGTGTTCATGGTTAGAGTACCCACACTGTAATATGTATTTTATATATCTTTTTATATAAAAAAAGTTTCTGAAAACTAGGTATCAAACTTTTGTTTAATAAGATTTTTTCCCACGGTGTTTGAAAATAGCTTTTATAATAATATTATACGCGTTTGAACACCTTTTTACCTGAAGTCCTGTGGAGGGTCACATATGTGTAGCATTATACTAAAATTGATATATCTGTCTTTGTAGGCAAAGATCTGAGTATTACTGGTTCTAGTACACCGTTAAAAGTACCGTCAGTTAAAGCCTCAAGAAAGAAGAACAACATGACATCGTAAGTTACTATTCTTTATTGTTTTTATATGCATTTTATACACTGAATCAAAATGGCGTCCAATTTTAATAGCTATTGTTCTTGACTGGCTAGCCTCGCATACATGTGAAAACTCCATTGTGCTTCAACATGAATGCGAGTCTAGCCAATCAAGAACAATAGATATTGAAATTGTGAACCATATTTTGATTCGGTTTATGCTGCTTATAATATACTGTACAAAATTACTCTATTCTGATTGGACGAGAGGAGTACAATTAAATCGTACATTGTACTCTGCAGAGTACCAATTAGCTTTTAGTATATTATTATAAATAAAAATTCGCACAATGTTTTTTTACAATTTGTAATTAATAGATACTCGTGATATTTTGAAAGTTATCAAATTGAACTCGTCTTTAAGGCTTGCCAATTTTGAAAACTTTTAAAACATCACTTGTACCTATAAATTACAAATTGTACTTACGATCGTGCGATTTCCTATACTAATTTTCTGGGAAATAGTTGTTAGTTAATGATCACGATATACTATTACTTTTTAGGCAACCATCTGATAGAGACGATTCATACGCAACTACCGAAGATCCCCAGGATAGTCGTCGGCATTTCTCTGCATCCTCCAGCTCATCTTCAGCCGCGATATGGGAGGATTCGCTGGACACGTTGCAGCCTTTCCCAAACCCTGATGCTGCTCTAAAGAGCGCTTTCAAGTATCTCTCAAATACAGAGGAATGGTATGTATTGAAAATTAAGTTTACTTTTGAGTGGGTTTTCTGTGTTTGTCTTAGAAACAAGACCGATAATTGCCATTCCTCAACATTGTTTTTCATCACATTATTGCCATCAATATATATAATATTGATATAATATATTGTTATCATTATCGTTATCATTATTATCAACTTCATCATTTTTATCATCGTCATCATTATTATCATCGTCATCATTATCATCGTCATCATTATTATCATCGTCATCAATATTATCATCGTCATCAATATTATCATCGTCATCATTATTATCATTCTCAGTAAACATATGACTTGTTTCGTTACAGGGAAGCTAAGTGTGAAGGTCTACAGCAAATACGCCGATTATCTAAAAACCATCCCGACTCGTTTGGACCTCAATTACACGCCGTTATTTTGGCTCTTGTTGCAGAGGTATGACCTTTCTCGTGATATCATCTAGCTGTCCTGACTCCCTCTTTGTATTGTGTTTTGTTTTGTTTCCTTCTTCATTTGTATGTTTGTTAATATCTCTGTTTGTATATTTGTTTGTTTGTCTGTTTTTATATTTGCTTGTTTGTTTCCCCTTTTTGCTTGTTGGTTTGTTTGTTAGAATGTATGTTTGTTTGTTTAATTATTTTCTTGTTTGTATATATATGTTTGTGTATTTTTGTTTGTTTGTGTGTTTGTTTTTTTCAGTCGTTTGTTTGTTTTTCTTTTTCTTCCTAAATTAATCTCGGTGTCTTGTATTATGTATTGTATTAGATACAGTCTATACAGTGTAGAATTTCCCAGTACTTCATTGAGCTTAATTGTATTTTTTACAGGTGAAAAATCTTCGGTCCCAAGTTAGCCGGGCTGCGCTTTGTTGCCTAGGAGATATGTTCTCATGTTTGGGTCGACAGATGGATATGGTAAGACATTGTTCGCAGCAAGTAGACAGTAAAACGATGTATATTTTTACGCTAAAACACCTCCAGGTGGTCTCGCTTCCAAACGCGCAAAGGATTGTTTGTCAAAACGAACAGTTCCAAAATGGTGCCTCGAGACAGCAACGATTTCTGTTATTTTTAGGAATTTATAAATCTTTTTTATCGCTGATAGAGCAGCAGAGAGATTTTGTTGTACAAGTTACATAGAATGTTTGAATGACGCCATCTTGGAACTGTTAGCGATGCGACAAAAATGCTTCTGGTTGGGTTGTACTAACAGGAAGTGCGCGCGCGAAATCACCTGGTACTAGAGAGAAATGCTTCCACTCGTCTCATTTTCCATGTGACTTTTATTACGCAGCAAGTTTACTAAGCAAGTAGACAGCGAAATAGTGTTTCCCTTTTACGCTAAACGTCGTTTTGGTCCACAGGACTTGGAGGTAACCTGCAAGATTCTACTGCAGAAGAGTGGAGAAACGAGTGGTTTCATAAGAGATGATGTTGATAAAGCCTTGTCTTCCATGGTACACAATGTTACTCCTACACGTACTTTAGTAGCTATCACCTCAGTTGGTTGTGGGTAAGTGATTTCTTTATCTATGTCGTTTTTACTTTTTACAAATTCACAAGTTTATTTACACACATAATAAACAAATTTAATTTTAACGTTTTCCGTTTAACGTTACTCCTACACTTACTCAGTCTCCCTCGAAGCCGTTCTTAGTGTCGGGCTTCCTTTCCCTCCCCACTAAAGGGAACGTTGCGTGACGACACTCGACACTGAGAATGGCTGCAAGAGAGTCGAACACTTAAGCCTGGTTCACACTGCGTCATAATCGTAATCATATTCATAAGCAAAACAAAAGAAAATATAAAAGGAAACACTTTGGTCTTTGTTTTCTAATTCTCCAGGGGATAATAAATCTTTTGTTTTCTTGCTTATGATTATGACGCTCGTGTGAACCAGGCTTTACTTTAGTAGCTATCACCTCATTTGGCCGTGGGTAAGTGATTTATTTATCTACTGATGTCGTTTTTCCTTCGTACGAAGGCATGGATACCATAACACCTTGGTGCCTTCCGCTGTGGTATATGTGGTATAGTGTAGATTTTCAGACCACACCACCATTTGCAGATGTTATTGCAAAGGCAGCACCTTATCTTTAAATGGAGCGCACCAAATGTTCACGTGACATTAATATACTGATATTCTAATGTCACGTAACATTTTTGGAGCACTCCAAATGGTCACGTTATTTAAACGAAATTCAAAACGCTGAGTATTGATATGGCCGGGACTCATGGTCAATTACCAGCATGCTTTGCGTTGTTTATTTTGATTTAATAATTCAGTCGCAGTCAGTCGTATTACGAGAAAACAAATAAAAATAAACGTTAACAGTGTAAATACCCACTCGCATCGTAAAATATATCAAAATATCTGAATATGCGATTTTCATGGTCCACGAAATTCAGTCTTTCTTGCGGTGCATGCTGGTAAGGGACCATGGGTCTTTAAAGGAGCACTTGGACCAAAATCAATGAAAATTGAAAATAAATTTGAAGTTCCTGAAACCTATCTATATTGCAACAATGATAACCATGAAGCAATTTTGCTTACATCAAAAAAACTGACACATAAAAATAGTCAAGGTTTTCTAACATTTAAATTTGGTATGTATGACGTCACACATACAACCCTATTGTTATTTGAGATTTTGAACCAAAATTTCTTTAGGTTAATGAGCTTTAGATGCAGAATTTGTAATGAAATTTGGTTAGTTTTCTGTCTACAATCATTCTCATGTATGCATTGTCGCTTTCCAATTTATTTTAAATTTCTATTGTTTTTGGTCCAAGTGGTACTTTAAGGAAAAGCAAAGTTTTTCTGGAAGTATGTTATTGGTATTTTAAAGTAGCACTTGGACGAAAACGCCCGGATTTTGAAAAGTCCCAATAAACGAATTTGTCTAGGTTATTATTACTCTAATGTGATTGCTTAAGAACTATGTATAAAAAAAATAGCTTAAAATTCACCTATTGCGGAGAAATAAGGCTTTGAAAACACGCCACTCAAACTCACGGCCAAATGAAATCTGACCTGCAGTAATTGCGTGACGCGTGACTTATGACGTCAAGTACTCCACGACTGATCTTCAAATCCTGTGATTGTCTTGAAATAAAGAAAAAAAGTTCACCAAATCTTCTGACATTTCATAAACGTTCTTGATTATAATAATTCCGGCGCATATCCTTTGAAGCCACGAGTGTTGTTGTGAAATCATGGAGTAAATGACGTCATTCGTCACTCGACTCCATTCCTCTTGGTGTAATATTACTGATTACAAAAATACAATAGCAAATCGCAATTTTATCGGTCTTCGCGTACGAATTTCTACAAAAATACTTCAGCAAGGCATTTTTGGGTTAGTATTTAGTCTTAAACAAGCACAAAAATTCGTTTATTGGGACTTTTCAAAATCCGGGCGTTTTCGTCCAAGTGCTCCTTTAACTTTGCATATATTTTGCATTGTTGTAGACATCGTAACGTATCAATTCGTAAGACAGCAGCACAAGTACTCAGCATGTTAGCAGAACGAATTGGAACAAATCGATTAATGAGTGGAGCTAAAGATGTAACCGACAGAATAATTCCAGCTGCGGCGCAGTTTGCTACAGATAGTGCCTCAGAAACAAGGTTTGAACATCATTCATTCATTCAATTCATTCATTGATTTATGTATGTGTTTATTCATTCATTTTGTGTTTATTCATTCATTTTGTATTTATTTATTCATTCATTTTGTATTTATTTATTCATTTTGTATTTATTTATTCATTCATTTTGTATTTATTCATTCATTTTGTATTTATTTATTCATTCATTTTGTATTTATTCATTCATTTTGTATTTATTCATTCATTTTGCATTCATTCATTCATTTTGTATTCATTTATTCATTCATTTTGTATTTATTCATTCATTTTGTATTTATTTATTCATTCATTTTGTATTTATTCATTCATTTTGTATTTATTTATTCATTCATTTTGTATTTATTCATTCATTTTGTATTCTTTCATTCATTTTGTATTTATTCATCCATTTTGCATTCATTCATTCATTCATTTTGTATTTACTCATTGCTTCATTTTGTATTTATTTATTCATCCATTTTGTATTTATTCATTCATTTTGTATTCTTTCATTCATTTTGTATTTATTCATCCATTTTGCATTCATTCATTCATTCATTTTGTATTTACTCATTCCTTCATTTTGTATTTATTTATTCATCCATTTTGCATTCATTCATTCATTCATTTTGTATTTATTTATTCATCCATTTTGTATTCATTCATTCATTCAATTATTCTAAGCTTCCGTCGGTCAGCGACATGAGAAGAGTGATTGATTAACTCTTACTATGATGTCGGTGCCCAGCGAAAGCTTAAGATGACCATACAAACAGTAGTGTATGGCCTTAAAGCAACTCTTATAATTATATACAATTCTACTGAAGGACAACATTAATATCATTCAATTATTTATTTATTTATTTATTAAATTAATCAAATTAATAACATAATTTGTTTATTTATTTATTGGATGTTTATTCATTGTTATTGTCTTTCTAGATACTATGGACGTAAAATCCTGTACACGATATACGAGCATCCTGATTTTGATAAACTGTTAATGAAACACGTTGCTGCCAATCAACACCGACAAGTACAAGACATAGTCGCAACCATGAAAACAAAGGTACGAGTGTGTTTCAGATTGTATTTCTTACCGTCGCTCGCATCTACCCGTTAACGGTTGCGACAAAAATATGTCCTGTCTCGCCGTCAATCTTCGCCGCATGTTTGTAAACCACTTTCGTGAAAAAAGGCTTGAAATTTATAGATATGTACTGCACTTGCATCTATCCTTTAACAGATGCAACAAAAATATATAATATGCGAAATTTACCTCAACAAATTTAATTTAATTTGGCGCCAAACTTTGGAAGTTTACGTCTAGACAGAGCATGTTTTTTTGTCGCGACCGTTAATGCAAACGACGGTACTTTTCTTTTCTTTCTTTCTTGAGTTATCCTCTTGTCAAGTAATTTCGCCTTAGCCAATCAAATTGCGATGCCGGACTAATATTTTGTTGTTGCATTTTGTTGTTGCATTTCTCATTTGAAACTGTCATATGTAAGGAGTGTTAAGGCCCGGGCAAACGGCTTCAACTTTGCCATTCAACAAAATCGAACGGATGTTGAAGCAAATGTTGAAGCCGTTTGTCCGGGCCCTAAGTTGCTCTACAAACTCCCTCTATATATTCATTTTTATTATACTTCTAATATTACCCACAATTGTCAACTTAGGGTCTTGGTGATCCTCCCAGTGACCATACTTCAGCTCGAACGCGTAAAAACCCCGGTAGCTCTCATACCCGTGGGGGTAGTGGTAAAGGAAGCAATGACCCTGGTAGCAGTGCAGTCAACTCACCAGTGGCGTCAAGGTTAGTCACATTTCAACATCAGTTCTCTTGATACACCAATTTCAATCAACGTTGATAATCTGGAATAGATCTGAGACAAATAGGAATTGTGGGAGTTTATTACCAATTCCAAGTGCATTGTTGTAATCACGCTTGAATGGTGCTGAATTAGAGATTGAGATAGCAGTATTTCAGAAGTAAGCATTAATATTCAAACGTGCTTACAATAGTGCATTTGGGATTGAATGAGCTCCCACAATTCCTATCGGTCCCAGATCAGCTGAAAAAGACTGAAGTTTTTATAACTAATTTATTAATATACCAAATAAACACTTCGTTTAAAATAACGTTTTATCTTTCATTCGTGTTGCAGGGAGTCGACCCGAAGTGGGAAATCACGTGACGTCGTTGATGTACGTAGCTATTCCAGTTATGATTGGCTGCTTACATTCATTAACAAATATTAAAGGCGAAGTGAATTTCGGTGAATGATAACCGAGACATAGTCAAGCTTTTTATTCACCGATATTCACTGAGCCTGAGGTGGATAATTGTTTTAGTATTAATACAGGAGTGATTATTTCAAAAAGTAAAAATAACCAGCCTCTTTTGAAGAAAAATGTTCATTTACTATTTTGAAAAGCGCGCGAAACGCTGTAGGTGATTAATATCGAGAAATAGTGTGAATTTCTCGACCAATCACCGCGCGCGATTTTCTATAATCACTTGTGTATTTATATTAAATACATTGATTTGAGCGCAAACACTTAATCCGTGAAATAAAATCTTTTTTTTTTCTGTCTAATAGTTCTTATTTAGTGACTATTAGTAACTATTTTAGACAAGCTGTAATGAAGTATTGTCTCCTTTGTATTTGCCTTTTCTTAGACTGTTCTGGTTGAGTGATAGTTAGTAACAATTTTGATTTTATTTCACGGATTAAGTGTTTGCGTTCTACAGTGTTGTCTTCAGTGTTGTCCTCAATGTTAAAGCACAAATTTCCAACAATTTTTACATTTATCAGGCTATTATGTAGACTATATATGTGTGTTATTATTTCTAGGGTGAACATCACATAACTGAAGTAGTTAACTTGCTATCAAGTAACGATTGGAAAGATCGTCTACAGGGGCTGGACCTCTTTGTAGAGCTTGCACAAAGAAATCCTCAAAGATTAGGCGCCAAGTTTACTAAGGTAATTACACAGGGATACTACAAAGTCAACAGACAATACTCCACTTAAACGTTGTCTAGCAACTTTTTGACAAAAGGCGCATTTTTGCACAGGGAACGCCTCATTTCAGAGTAAATGTATTTTATAGTGTTGATATTGATTATTTGATATTGTTAAAATAATGTAAAATATTTTGTTTTGTTTAGGTGTTTGATGATTTCATTCCACGACTTACGGACTCAAATAGCAAGGTAAGATCACTTGTACTTACATGTCTCAGTAAAACAGTTGCGTGTGCGCGTGTCACGCGAGTTATTGAAGCAATAATAAGCATAGTAATAGCAATAAGAATGATAATTGTACGGAGCGAACCATTTCACTTTTGAGGGGGATGAGGTAAGGGGGTGGCTGGGAGGGAGGTTAGGGTGGTTAGGAAGATTGCAGAAAACATCCCCTGTAGCCATCCAAGCAGAGAAAAAACCCGTGCATAATCAGCTCAAATTCGTACACCGCTTGGCGACTTAAAAACATGATATCTTACATGTAGGTGAGTGAGAAAAATAGTTGTTTCCTTTTTAACAAAACTGCAAAAGCATTTTAACAACCGATAAATAAAACGGATTTATTTTAGCGGGCATAAAATATTGCAAAAGCTCAGTTTCCCATCATGCTTTGTTCTAGAAAATGGCGCCCGTGCACATACTACTTGTCTCATGGGTATATTATTTACGCTCTAGGTGTGGGTTTGACCTGTGCATTGAATCATGCCATTGTTTTAACCATCGTTGCTTTCCTCAAACAGGTGAATCTTTACGCGCTCCAGAGCCTACCTAAAGTCCTACCATCGCTGTCTGGACAATCAGGAGCATTGGTACCTCCTCTCGTCTCTGCACTTACATCCAATTTAGCTTCTAAGAATACAAGTATTTTCTCTACTGCGGACGAAGCTCTGACTGCACTAACTGCACACATAGGTGAGTGATATTGCATTATGAGTGACCACGTGTTATACGATATACAAACACGAGGCACAGGCGAGGCATGATCGTTTGTTGTTGCAGTCGAAGTTTGCGGCAAGACCGCAAAGGATCTCGGTACATTTTCTTGTTATCAATTTGTTTATAGCATATTTTGGCTGTATTTGCTTGTGACATTAATCATGGCAAGCTGTTGCAGTGGTAGGTATTGAACCGAATATTCCGAGACCAAATTGAATATTATCTGAAAATTCCGAGAATATAGCAACAAACAGATTTGAAGTTTTGACTGTAGCTTCAGCTGCGACAACAATTTTTGAAATATACACCTATTTCAAAAATCGTTGTCGCAAACAATTCCACAGTCCCCACTCTAAAGTCTGCAAAGGATGTCGGTATTTCGTCTCTTGTTATCGATTTATTCATAGCATATTTTGGTTGTACGTGTTTGTATTATATGACCATAACAAGTTGTTGTGCAGTGGTAGATATAAATATAAATATTTCTTTAAAAAAACGTGCCATTAATCACAAATTAAGTCCATATAACCGACATCCTTTGCAGGC
Source organism: Metridium senile (assembly GCA_949775045.1). Taxonomy (NCBI): domain Eukaryota; kingdom Metazoa; phylum Cnidaria; class Anthozoa; order Actiniaria; family Metridiidae; genus Metridium; species Metridium senile. Next base: position 2,993,729 of record OX459098.1, read on the forward strand.
TTTAGAGCGTGGACTGTAGCAGCGGCTGCGACAACGATTTTTGAAAGAGGTGTATATACAGTAAATTCAAATGTGTTGGTAATAATGCTAACACATTCACTTTTATTTTCAGATAATATATCTTTAATACAACCATTTTGTACAACGTCACAGTATGGAAACAGCCGAGTAAAACCTGTCATTATTGACAAACTTTGTCGTAAGTAAAATACCCTATTCTAATCAAATCCCCCCTGATGAAATGCTTTGATGGTAAATTTTCTCTTGCAAACTTTTTCATTGGAAATCCCCTTTGGAATGAATACCTCCTATTCAACCACTAACGAAAGACTGTCTAAAAAAAACTGTGGTCAACAATAGAAGCGAATTAGTGTGAACGTCTTTAGATTTTAAATTCCGAGATCAGTATCAAACTGAAAACATAGAATAATTTCAGACTTTAATTATGGCATCTTAATGATGAAATGCTTTCTTATTCTCCAGTCATAGTTGAAAAGGTGTACGCACGTAAGCCCCAGTTCATCAACCGGTACGTAGTTCCTCTAATGTGGCATCTTCTCGGCTCGGCCAGTACCGGCAGCGCAGGGCCTGCGACTGGCGATATTAAGAACGCCACGGCCAAACTAACAACCGTTGTATATTCGTGTCTTGGGAAGTCTTTACTGGATCAATCCACTGCACAAGTACCTAGAGTACAGGAACGTTTAAAAGATATCGTTGGATATGGTCGGTGATAGTTTAAACAATCGGACAACACAGGGAACCCGCCTTTTAACTTTTCTAAACTTTCTCTGGATATTAGAGCGTATTCGTATAACCCACTTTTAAAAAGCAAATGATCATATGTGTGAAATAACATACTAATCGCTATTTGCTTTCATTTTTTCCCTTCCTCGTGGTTTCGAGGAAATCTATAAACGTTTTCGTTGTCGATCATGTTTTATTTTGATTATTTGAGGCCGAGAACGCGACTCATTGAAGCACTTTGCTACACGCACTCATAATTAGTTTATTATTTTACACATTCTCGTTTGCATTTTAAAAATGGGCTATACGAAAATGCTCTAATAGCGTAATTCAGTGAAAGCAGAGAAGAAGAAATAAGAATAAAGGTCGGGCTCCCTGTGGACAATACAATGATTTAGATGTGACGATCATGCTGACTTTGGATGTTCATGTCCTGGGACGTCTCTGGTGGATCACTCAAGTACCTAGAATACAGCAGCGCTTAAAAGATATTGTCAGGAATTCCTTTTACCTTTTGTCGAAACATTTTATTTGGTAATGTGCTGAATCGAGGATACAGCGATCAAATTAATATAATTTTTATTCAGTAACACTTAGGTTCAATTTTTAATAATAATTGATCGCTAAATATAGGAGTTCAATATTGCAGTTTAATTTCATTTCTAAGATTTATAATTGGTACTTGCCCGCTCGGATACACAGCTGTGTTCGATAACAGCAAGGTTGGATATATTAGAAATTTACAGTAGTCTAGGGCAAAAAGAAAAATGTTGGGCTAGACCAATTAAATTAGCCAAATGGGAAACCCTTGCACATGCGCAGTAAAATAGGGGTTGTGCGGAAATGTTTGTGCATGATCGGTATCTCCCACATGGCTCGAAAGGCGGTGTATCTCCTTTTTCCCCGTGGAGGGGAGGGGATAGGACGCTGCTGTTCTCACGCAAATAGCCTCACTTTCACTTGATAAAACAAAAGCACCATATAACGAAGTCACTGTTTTTAACGAATCAGATCGAGGCTTGTTGGGCATTTACACATGTGTAGGTCCTTGGTGAGAGGGGTGTATTGTTGGGAAATCCAAATACGACCTGCTCTGTAGTGGAAGTAGCGAACATGCGCAGTAAGATGATAGTTGTATGGACAAAATATGTTTCAAACTGCGACTCGGTTTTCCGTCAACCCTCAGAACAAGAACGCCCTGCCAGCTGCGCAATAAAGTAATTACACACTGATTAACGTGTAGTTTTTGGATCGCCGAGAAATTGCATGTTATTAGATCAGGGTTCGTGCTACTCCTTAAACTCCTTAGATTTGATTTACGTTTTTAAGGGCACTTGAAAAGCCCTTGAATTTTAGAAAATCAGCAAAAACTCCTTAAAAACTCCTTAATTCTAGCTAAAGTACGGTAAATTTTGATAAAATTTGATCATTCTGTGCGATGTTAACAATGACAGGAATATCATTTATATATTAATGTTGTCGCAAAAAGTGCTTAAAAATTACTTTTTGGTCCTTGAAAACTCCTTGAAAACTCCTTAGATTTTGTTTACTGACATCAGCACGAACCCTGTTAGATACACCTATTTCAAAAACGTTGTCACAATCAATGCTACAGTCCACACTCTAATGCCGCCTGCAAAGGATACCGGTATTTCTTCTCTTGTTATCGATTTATTCATAGCATATTCGGGTTGTACGTGTTTTGACCATAATAAATTGTTGCAGTGGTAGATGAAACAAACATTCTTTAAAAAAAGTATAATAACTCAACTGACAAATTATGTTTATTAAATAATAATAGTAAAAATAACCAAAAGCGTTAATATTAATTTACGCCGTTTTCATCGTTGCATATTACCGACATCCTTTGCAGGCTTCAGAATGTGGACTTAAGCTTTGATTGGACAACGATTTTTGAAAAAGGGTGTAACATCCTTTAATGCCTAGGGTAATGGCTTATTTTAATTTATTAACGAGGTCAGTCATATTTCTCATTTATTTGTGTTGTATAAAATAGACAATATGCATAGCATCAATTGAAATTAAGAATTGTGTAAATAGTTCTGCTGTGCTGTACCTAGTTGCATCGGTGTGAAATAATAATAGCACGAATAAAGAGTGAAATTTTCATGTAGATAATTGTCACTTTTCGAGTTTGTTCTGTTGAGAAACAAGAAACGAGCGACAGAAGATTACCCCTGGGTTCCCGAGGATGATGTCTCGTCTGTAAAACTCGCATTTTGTCGGCCGTCAAAATGCTGCGACTGTTCGATCAAGCACTATTTTGACATCAAATACAAAAGGAGACAATGCCTCGTTACAACTTTACTTCTCTTTGATAGTGACTAATAGTCATGCACTAAAACTATTACACAGTTGCAACTTGATTCTATTTGATGGATATAGTGTTTTTGCTCTAACTTTAACTAGAATTACTAAAGATCTAGAAAACGCGCGCGCGTGCTGTGTGCAGTTATTAAGCACGCAGGGCTGTCAGAACACGAGAGAATTGGTTAGAGAATCACGACGCAAAGAAAGCAAGTTTTCCATTTCTCTTATAAAATACAAATGGATCAACATGCATGCAAACTGCTCATAAAGCACGCGCATCAACCAATCAGAATGCTTGAATTCTAATTGTCTTAGTTAGCCTGCGTTGCCGGCGGTCTGCGTGATTAGAGAGAAGAAAGAGAGAAAAAAAAAAAATACCTCTCTTCTTCGCAACACCGCAGACCGCCGGCATCGCAGGCTATGTCTTATAGTAAATGGTGTTTTCTAGTATTGTGTGCTGTGGTCAAACTGGGAATAGGAAATGCGCATTAACTGATAATCGTTGATTAAGCCGATACCATCAAATTTACCAAATGTTGTGTGTATCTCTACATCTACTAATGGTTATCAGTATTGGTCATATACATACATCAGATCATTGCGCTTTGTGCACGAATCCGCTTTAAACCGATCGAAATATGCCGACCTGGCTCCGGAGGGAAAGCGTAAGAAGGGAAGGTCAGGAGACATGTAGGAGAACAATTGAAAAAGTGAAAAAAGATGGGGTGGCGGGACTGGAGAGAAGCTGAAAAGATCGCAGCTGATAGACCAAAAAAGTGGAGTTGCTGCCTCATGCCCCGCAAGGAACTAAGAGAAAAGAAGAATATGACGACCATTACTTTTAATTGGATACTACTAATCATCTCGACAGGCCCGGGGGAGGGGGAGGTGGTAAAAGTATCGGATATGCTCGTCGAGAATGTCTAAATATACCTTTAAAATATACCTTAATAAATCTACTAAGAAAAAAGAATAATAAACCGGCCATTAATTTTAATTGGATACTACTAATCAACTCGACAGGACCGGGGGAGGGGGACTCGGGGTAGAAGTATCGTTTATGCTAGTTAGAATAATATATACCGAAAGTCAGTTAAAGAGGTCTATGAAATGCCACATAAAAACGAAAAAATAAAAGTGCGGAAACCGATGGGATTTTTCACGGATGTGCGATGTTCTTGCCAGCCAAGCTTACTTTTAGTAACAAAGCATAGTGAAAATGACCCTTACATGTGCTCCACCAGAAGTCGCCCCATATCAGAGCTACGTGCTTTGAATAAATTGATTCAAGTATATTTGATACAGTATGTAAATATTTCATAAGCTGGGTTTCAGCTGAGGTACAACAATTATTCTGTTTACAAATGATAATATCGCCCGGGGCTGTATAGAGAAACAGTGGAAAAAGGAAACACACGTACTGCAGATAGAGCCTTTCCGATCTTTTGATGCGTTCACAGTGATCAATTAACCGTTACATCGTAACGAGTTATTAATCAATTTTAAATCCATTCAAAAATACTTTAACGTCTCATTTGATAAGAGATATTTAAGAAAAATATCAACAGCTTTTTCCAACGTTTTTTATATCTATTTTCAACGGTTTTCTTGTAGCGATAAAAAACTGAACCTGAAAACACGAAACACCTTACATGTAAATTTGAGCGGATTTCAGTCTCTTGATATGACAGGGTGAAATCGTTTTAATAATGAATTACGAGCTATGATTATATCTGACTATGGTTTATATTTATATTTTGAACTTGAACCAATATGTGCCAAGCATTAATTATTACCTAGTATATATAGTATAGTAGAGCAACACTAAAAACAGAATATAAACAGAATATAATAACTAATATAACAGTTTTTTTTTAGTGTCAATTTAGGGTTAAGGGGGTGGGAGGATTGTGTTGTTTTCGACTTGGGGCTGTTTATATGCCCTGCTAGCCGGGATAACTCTATTGTTTTATATTCCCCTGGGGACACGAAACAATAGAGTTATCCCAGCTAGCAGGGACAACTCGCCTTTATATATACAGCCCCTTGGTTTTCATAATGTTGCGCTGCCAGAAATCTACAGACTTGACTCTATTTAAACCTGGTTCACACTAGTGACATTAGTATAAGCAACATACGCAGACTCAGTGAATTTTTAAAAGCATTTCTCGAATAGGTGTGCCAAAAGACGTGCGACTAATGAGCAAAGCCCAACTGAGTCTGCGTATGTTGCTTATGCTTATAGCCTGGTTCACACTAGCGACATAAACATAAGCAACATACGCAGACTCAGTGAAGTATTTCTCGACTAGGTGTGAGAAAAGCCGGACAAGTGCGTGCGGCAACTGAGAAAAAAAAAACTGAGCAAAGCCCAACTGAGCCTGCGTATGTTGTTTATGCTTATGTCGCTAGTGTGAACCATGCTTATGTACGTCGCTAGTGAGCTCCCTCCACTCGAGTGGAGTGCAAAATCCATACCTCATTATTTAGGAACTATTACAAAAGAGCCATTTGATTTTATATCCTGGGTATATTGTTAAACGCTCTAACAAATCGGTTAGATCTAGTGCAAACGTCGCATCTCATGATCACGTGAGCCGAAAATAAGGAAAATAAGCAAAACCTGTTGTTTCAATTAATTTGCATAATTTTATAAGATATTTCGGAACATGCGAGATGCGAGGTTTGACCTAGGCCTTATTTACAATCTCTTTAACTGTTTCCGGCCATTCAGTCAAAACTGTCGTTCTTGCGGAAACCAGCATATGTTGACGGGGCAAGCGTGTTTTTAAATAAAGTTTATTATTATTATTATTATTAGATCAGTAACTTGGGTAACTATAGCAACATATAATTTCATGAAGTCGGTATTTTTTTGGTTATTATATTTATTAACTCTGATTTTGTTCCTTTTTTTTTGGTTGCAATGTAGTCAGAATAAATGTTGTTTAGTATTCAGTGTTCACGACAATCCCGGGCTGACAACTTTCACCTTTACGCTCAATCCTCAAACGTCGGCTCCTATTTGAGAACTAACCAAAATGATTAACATTGCATTATGCACGTATGTAAAAAAAGTTATACAATAGAAACATTTTTGATATTCACCGAAACGTTACATCATGTATGTACTCCAATGTTCAAAGATGCCGGTCGGTCCCTAGCCTGCGTTACATCCGGAATTTTCTTCGTAACTTTGCAACTTTGTTAATCTATCCTGCTTTTACAACGACGAAGGGCTAAAGCTCGAAACGTCAGTAAAGTCAAATTAACATTTTTTACGGTGGTACAAATTTCATTCTATTACCTATCGTGTATATCAAACACCGAGATAGTTTCCATATACATGTATTGTCAAATACTAATAACGTCAAACACCTGCAGGGGGGGGGGGGGGGGGGTAGTTCGGTCGACCGAAGCCAAATTCAACCATTCAAAAGTTAAGTACTTGTATTATTGTTCGATAGTTGTTTTACAAGGCAACGCCATAAACACTTTGACATTTTTTCACGTACGTTATATTTTCACGCTGTGAGGTTCCTCAAGGGTCACTGCACTGCAATGTGTCAGGTGGTTGGTGGGAACTAGACCGATATAACAGACGTCGACCACGGCAATTTACTGTTGATTGGTTAGACCTTACACGTTTGGAGCGAAGAATGATGGTGATGGTGATTGTAATAATGGTGATGGTGGTGATAATGGTAATAGAAACCTGATGATTATTAATGGTAATAGTGATGATGATGATGATGATGATGATGATGATAATAGTGATGATAATGGTAATAGTGATAGTGATGATGATGATGATAATGGTAATAGTGATAGTGATGATGATAATGCTAATAGTGATGGTGATGGTGATTGTAATGGTGATGGTGGTGATAATGGTTATAGAAACCTGATGATTATTAATGGTAATAGTGATGGTGATGATGATGATGATGATAATAGTGATGATAATGGTAATAGTGATGATGATGATAATGGTAATGGGGATGATGATTGTAATGGTGATGTTGATGATAATGGTAATAGTGATAGTGATGATGATGATGATGATAATGATGATAATAGTGATGATAATGGTAATAGTGATGATGATGATGATAATGGTAATAGTGATGGTGATGATGATTGTAATGGTGATGTTGATGGTAATAGTGATGGTGATAGTCATATCGATAATGATGATAATAGTGATAGTGATGATGATAATGGTAATAGTGATGATAATGATGATGGTGATGATGATGATGATAATAGTGATGATAGTGATAGTGATGATGATAATAGTGATAGTGATGATGATAATGGTAATAGTGATGGTGATGATGATTGTAATGGTGATGTGGATGATAATGATGATGGTATAAATAGTTATAGGGTGATGATGGTAATAGTGATGATGATGATTATGTATAATAGTGATGTTGATGATGATGATGATGATAATGTAATACAGTAAAAGCCTATAAACTGACCAGAACACCTATTCAATTGAATCCAATTAAAAGAGCAATAAAACCTTCGGTTATTATCTACAATTCACATTATTCTAGTTGAACTTAATAGGAGCAATAAAGCTATGACTAATCACTCATTATTTCACATATTAACTTATTAAAGAAAAGAACGAAGAGAAATCCCGAGAACAGACGTCCATGATCAGGAACGACGTTCTTCATAAAATCATTTCCGTTTTCATCAGGGCAAAGGATTGTTAAAGTATTGTCATGTTATTGTTATGATTTTACAAGATCAAATATACTTAACCTAGTTCATTCAATAATCTTCACGATCAATCTAATGAGCTACTTAGAATAAAATCACTGTCACCGAGTGGCATTTCTAATCGAGTCTTATATATCGCGTGAATATTTTTTGCCTCTTGAGAATTTGAAGCATTAGCCAATTAGTATATGATAACTTATAAAGTGGTTGAAGTATGATGCTTTAATTGTTAATAAGCTACTTCTTGATAAATGGACACTAGCGAGTTTAAACTAGTATAGGCTGCGTCGGTGTTTGATATAAACGATAGATAATATAATGAAATTTGTAACACCGTAAAAAATGGAAACTAGCGAGTAAACTACTATAGGCTGCGTCGGTGTTTAATATAAACGATAGATAATGTAATGAAATTTGTAGCACCGTAAAAAATGGAAACTAGCGAGTAAACTACTATAGGCTGCGTCGACGTTTGATATAAAAGATAGGTAATGTAATGAAATTTGTAACACCGTAAAAAATGGAAACTAAGGAGTAAACTACTATAGGCTGCGTCGACGTTTGATATAAAAGAAAGGTAATGTAATGAAATTTGTAGCACCGTAAAAAATGGAAACTAGCGAGTAAACTACTATAGGCTGCGTCGACGTTTGATATAAACGATAGGTAATAGAATGAAATTTGTAACACCGTAAAAAATATTGACTTAACTTTTATCCTGATGACGTTTCGAGTAGCCCTTCGTCGGAGTAAACGAATAATTGATAATTCACTTCAACAAAAAGCAATATAGGTCGTCATATAAAATTCCACAAAGAACGTCGTTGGTTTTGGTCGACTACCATGGTAACGGATGAGGTACTTGATCATGAAAAGGAAGTCCTTTACACTTGATTTATGTTGTGCCATTGTGATCACAGCATCGTCCAAGACGTTCCACATCAAAATGAATATTTTATAAATAATTTTTGAAGTTTCAAATTCATGGTAACAGCCAGGTTACTTTGGAAAAAAAAGTCTTCATATTACATTATAATCGAGGAATTTTGAACGGAGAATATGCTTGGAGTCTTCTTATTTACCATTTTAACCCAACGCCTATTCGAACGAATAGATTAGAAATATAATTTATCATGAACACTAGGTGTATTTGAACTCAACGATTCATTTATAGATACGACTCAAAATATCGAGTGAATCTACGGCCAATGAAGTTCCTTATTTTGCATTTAGAAAGACACTTTGTAGTGAGTAAACCCAACTCATCATAAAGACTAGTAAACATAAATTTACCTGATGTGCCATTGAGTAACATGTACTCAATATATTGAATAAAACCCGGCTTTCACTCAAAAAAGCTATTCGAAAAATGTCGTTTTTGCAGTGTAGAATGTTCAGGAAATGATATCCTGAAAAACTGAGCCAAATGTTCGTGAATTCCACATTCAATTTCGATTTTTACCGTGTTACTAATTTCCGAATCACGAATTGAATGAATTTTATTGGAATCATTGATAAGCTAGCGGCTTAGAGTTAATAAAAATACGCAATGGTATTTACTCATTATAAAAACGTGTCTTGTGTTTAGGAAAGGTAAGTCTCCTTTAATTGTGTACTGAATCGTACCCTTCTGAGGGCTGTCACCTCAATTAACCCCTAGCTACCCCAAGAACTGAACCTTGCGCCAAAACGGCTCACATTCCATCGATACGAACTCGGGCTGCAAAATCTTTACAAAAGGATAATAAATTGACTTGGAAATACAAAATGTTTTAATAATACACAAAGGCCCTTTTGAGCTGGCCGGAATGGTGCATAATGTTTGTTACATCGCTGTATTATATAACAGACAACGAGATTATATCCAATGCACCTGCTTCTTAATGGCTCTGCTTTAAGTATATGGATGAATCGGCATAGGAATCCAGATATTGTGCTCTTTTGACTATATAAGGTCCACTTATATGTCAACATTAATCGAAGGTCAATGAAAGATCACTTTTTGTCACGATCGACCCGCTTATAAAATATTCACAAAGCAGATTTCTCTAGAAACAGTGATAAATAAACACGCATGTGGCTGGCCCTACGATGAAACGTTCGAGAGATGTATGTGTTTTATATATTTCCCCGTGTATTTCTCGTACGTCTTTTGCCCTTTAAAGGTGAAGCTAGATGAGAAACACCTAAAACATTCATCGTTATCGAAAGATCAAGTCTGATTGTAAGGAAAAATGCAGAAAAACTATCTACTCCATCTAGAAGTTGCTATTATTAGCAATGACGAATGCCTGTCACCTATTGGCCACTCGAGGTCAGAACGTGGCTTCTGATTGGTCAGTTCCAGTGTTACCACTGACTCGTACGTGATTTGCCTCTGGATTGTTATATCTTTCTGGGTCGACGGATATTTTTCCAAATCCAGTGAAGTGTAAAGAAGAGCAAAGACCAGACGTCAACCACAACAAAACATAGTACGAATTAGGGATATAACAAGGAGCAAAATTCTGTTTTCAACAGCAATGGACTGCCCTCAAAACGAGGGACAGATTTTCGATGCGCTCGACGAGTTTATAGCCGCCGTCGAAGAGACCAAAGAAATCCTTCAGAGTCCCACGGTTCCTGGAAGGTGTGAATCAGCCGATTTGTTCCTAGAAAAGAGCGATACTATAAGAGATTTGAGATCATTTTCCAATAGAACGTCTCAGTCAGAGAACGATTTACGTTACTGCAAGCGCAAGAGGCTGAGCTTCGACGAGACGGACTACAATAATACAATACGGACACAGGAAAAGAAGTCAGCCGGGTTAGTTTGCGAGATGAACACCCTGCTGAATCAACTATCATCTGCAGCTTCCTCTTTAAAAGATATATACAAGAGACGAAGCTCTACAGATCTGCTAACTCACTGCGGACAGTGAAGGTAATTTGGACTCGAGAAACGGGTTACTGCAAAGCACAAGGCTTCGGTGTAGTGATCGACCCTCGACATCATATCATGTTGCCATGTTTGTTGCCAGTTACGGCCTTACTTAATACAACCACTATTGGTTTCCAATTTCATGATCACATCTACTACGGCTGTTTGAAGCGGCTATCTAAACTAGCTACCAAACGACACTCCTCAGCTGATGACTGAATGAATTGGAAAACTACTCAACCATCAACAATCAACAATCTTTATTCGTTTGGTATATATCTACAAGTGTACGATCTAAACCCAGTCGGAATTATTAGAGTGTCAACATCACTATCTAGATTGGAAGACAAGAATCCCGGCCGTGATGCCAGCTAGGAATGAGAAAATACAATTAAAATAAAATGCCACATTGATGCATGGAAGAAAAAAAATATTATTTTGCACGATGATTCAATATGACAGCTGGTGGACGAACACATTAGTACATGTACACACCACCTCACGGAAACGAATTAAAAGAAACGAATACTGAAGAAAAGAAAGGGGGGGACAAGGACAGGAAGGGATAACTTTTTGCACAAAATGGACAAAGCGTTTGTATCTGCGTGTTTCTGACATTATGGCTTTTTGGATGGGTTCTGTGTCATGAGAGTAGACTTCTGTGTCATGAGAGCAGACTGCATGGTTCAGACGGCGCCTTCCAACGCTTGAGGAGTATCAAGTGTCACCATTCTAGCTGAAAATAAATGAAATCATTACAATCGCCGAATTATAGTCTCCAATTTCCATATCAGTGCATTGCCGTCAATTTTTAAAAATATATCTTCTCTGTACTCAAAACTCATGGCGGAAATTACAAACAGGAACTGATAAAAAATATTATATTTCATCACAAATTCGATATTGCTGACCAAAGAAACGAGGAATAGACTCAGGAATAAAGGTGGCGCTGCTGCCATAAACTTGTATAGTTCGGTCATATATATACATGACTATTATTTGCCTATCTAATGGGAAAAAGACAGGATATTAAACTGAAGGCTGTCAATGGTCATTATGTCACAAAGCAAGGACGTTGCCGTTGTTGATATTATGATGCTCAATTGAACTCAGCGTCGTATATATACTCCAAAGGTACATTTATTGAATTAGGAATAAAGCATAGGACGACTTAAAAATAATAATTGCCTGATTTGGAAGCTTCCAAAAACTGTTTATTTTTTTGTACGAATATATATAGACCGCTGGCGTTCATTGAGGTAAATCAGCTGTTGAATAATTTAAACAATCCCAGCGGGAAATTACTGAACACTAAACGAAAAGACATTGTCCAACACAGTGGAAGACTGGCCTGTGATTTTACCAAAAGGTCGATTTACCTTTGTTCGTTGTTTTTAAAGTCTATAACGTTTCAATTTAAAAATAGATGTTTTGAGAAGGCAGCTAGCTGAAAACCGTGTCATGTTCTAGTCATGTTTAATTCAGGCTACCATTCCAGCCTATGACGTCAAACAGGTATTTTCTTCTTAAAACCTTATTGTTGTCTAATTAGAATGACGTCATATGTGGGGTTAAATTATTATTGTTATGAAAACAAATTGAAAAGGATTACAAGTGAATTTATATAATGTTAAATGTAAGAAAGAGTTTATATTTATAATGCTCCTTTTTTATAAAAAGGAGCAACAATCATTTGCCGAGATATTATTTTTTGTATTATATATTTGTAAATAGTTTGAAAAATGTAAATAATAGCAAAGAGTGCTTGAAAAATGAATAAAATTCAAATTTAACTGCAAAGATGTTGGTTAAATTCAGTTCACGTACAATGAAGATCCTGGTCACTTATCGTATTTAAATCTTACATTTTTATCCTCAAAAAATACTGCTAAAAGATGACAACATCAAATGCTTCATGCATCAATGAAATACTGTTTCCTTGTAATTAAACTTCCGTCAAAATACTGACTTTATTCAAATACGGGGGAAAAGATGGCTCCGAAACGACGAACTGATCTAACTTAAAGAATTGTCTGTCTTTCTGATTTATTGAAAGGCGCTGTCTTATGATAGGATTTGTTTTGCAAAGCTGAACAATACAAATGAAATATTTCAATGATTCAATAGCTATCTACGTCAATGAAAAAAAACCAAGCACTTAATTAGAATGGTATTTGCGAAATTTAAGTTACGCCTGTAGAAAATAATGATTCTTTTTTCATAAGAACATGCATAGACTGAAAGGAATAAAACGAAAATAATACTAATACTAATGGTATAATAATAATGAAAACAAAACGTGGGTTTTCGCATGATCGACGGCATTTTTTAAATTTCCGATTATATTAGAAATTGCTTGAATTAGTGAAGAGTCTTGAGCATAATACATGAGCGTGCATTTGAGCATGTACTAGTACATCTTTTTATATCAGTGCGTTTTATCAATTACAATTTATTCAATTATTACTCATTAGTTATCTCTTTATTTATCAATTTGTTTATTTGACTCGAGTTGAACATTTACATATTTCATTTACTTGTCTGGCGCTGAATACGAGTGAACTTCACATTGGCGTATATATTTTTGTAAACTGAATTGCTGGCACGCAACGAGTGAACTCACCTTGTAACATATGAGAGAGAGAGAGAGCATATTGAGAGAGAGCATATTTATGCTCTCTTTAAACATACATTTGCAATTGTCATCTCTCAAATAACAAATTTTATTTATTTATCTATTTATTCAGATCTTTATTTATTTTTCTATTACCTTTTTTATTTATTCATTTACTTATACATTTATTTATTTAAATATTTATTTATTTCATTGATGTATCTATTTATTCATTTATATATTTATTTATTTGTCCATTTATTTATCTATTCACTTATATATTTATTTATTTGTTCATTTATTTTTTTATTCATTTATATATTAATGTTATTTATTTGTCCATTTATTTATTAATATTTATTAATATATTTATTTATTTGTTGATTTATTTATTTATTTATTTATTTATATATATATTTATTTATCCATTTATTCATTTATATATTTATTTGTCCATTTATTCATTTATTTATTTATTTATTTATTTGTCCATTTATTTATTTATTTATATATTTATTTATTTGTCCATTTATTTATTCATTTATTTATATATATATTTATTTGTCTATTTATTCATTTATATATTTATTTATTTGTCCATTTATTCATTTATATATTTATTTATTTGTCCATTTATTTATTTATTCATTTATATATTTATTTATTTATTTGTCCATTTATTTATTTATTCATTTATATATTTATTTATTTATTTATTTATTTATTTATTTATTTATTTATTTGTCCATTTATTCATTTATATATTTATTTATATATTTATTTATTTATTTGTCCATTTATTTATTTATTCATTTATATATTTATTTATTTATTTGTCCATTTATTTATTTATTCATTTATATATTTATTTATTTATTTATTTATTTATTTATTTGTCCATTTATTCATTTATATATTTATTTATATATTTATTTGTCCATTTATTTATTTATTAATTTATATTATATTTATTTATTTGTTTATAAATTTATTTATTCAAATATTTATTTAATCATTTATTTATTCACTTTTCATCCATCTATTTTATATTATTTATTTATTGCTGAACCGTCAAAACGTTTATGCATATATAGCCAAACCAGATAAAGTTGTTTACATACATACACCTATTTCAAAAAAAGTTGTCAGAAGGAGATCTGAATCTGCAATCTGAGACCGAAATGAATTGGCCCTTTTTTTTGTTTTTTTGCGCTTGGCACCTTCAGATTTATATTTACCATCGTCATATCCGAGCCAGAAAGTGCACGCAAACAAATTTTTAATGAGAAAAAACTGCCATACCACAGAATTCATTTTGGTCTCAGATTGCAGATTCAGATCTCCTTCTGACAACGTTTTTTGAAATAGGTGTATATAATCCAAGCTAAGATTTTACATATTCGTGTGGTTTTATTGAGCATATTGTTAACGTGATGGGCCGCAGTTGAGGCTAATGTCATTTGCCTCTCAAAGTCCTCAAATACTAAATTCGTTTCGACAAACACTTTCTTGAGTTAATACTGCTTCAACTTATTACCAATTTATTCATTTTTTGATTATGTTAAACCTTTATTTATTTATCTATTTATTCAGTGTTGCATTCGCATCTACAAACTAAGACTTTTCGAATCCTTTTGTTACAGTTGTCATTTCGGTTAAAAATGTGGTTGTCTTTCAGTAGAAATTTAATGCAATAGTTTGAAAAGATCTTTCAGCTAAAATTAGCCGTATTAATCTTGCATTGTCAACCTATTGTTCTAGCAATAATCTCATTGCAAGTGCGGTGAGATTAGCCCTAATTGCGTTTGTCTGGAAAAGGCAAACCATTCTAAAAGACCTTCTTATGACCAGGAAACTTTTCCAATGCAAAACTTGTCGTAGTAACATTTCTGTGGTTTGTAACCGCTTTGTGACACCAGCGAGTAAATACAATTAATAAGGGGCGGATTCAGAACTTATTGTGGTCTATTGTTATACGTAACAGCTAGACCCCCTGCCTGGCTAGCCTTGTTGGACTTCAAACTTGCTCGTAAATATGTTTGACAAATACACAAGAGTGCACGCAAAAAAAAACCTTCTTAAAATTCATTTTTAATGCATTTTTAATGTCACTGGCGCTCTCTTCCCGACTACCATGGGTACCAGAGGTTATTTTTTACGCTTTTTTGAGACGCACAAATGATGTATTAGCCTGAGAAAACAGACCTACTTTTGCTAGTTTCGCTGGGGGAAGAGGAGAGCGAAAAAACGTCAGGCTAATGATATGTATAAATATACTACTAGATCAAGAAACGCTCTGGTTTGCAGGGTACTTCTCGACCAGATCTCTTGGTCGAATTTGCCCCCCGCCAAAAATGTTTTCTCTCTCTTTTTTTGTTATTAAAGAAGTCGAGTGTGGCAGGTCTAATTAACTTCTTTAGCAGCTGCAAAATGTCGGGACATGCACGTGCAAGTAGGCTTCCTTCCAGATAAAAAGGAATTTAATCGTGATCTTATACTGATAAAATTGAAACCAAGAACAGTTATAAATAGTCTATTAATTGAGGTTTTTGGTGTAGGCAATGTTGGTGGGGATTATATGTAAAGACTGAAATAGTCATTGGAACTATATAACAAAAAGAACCCGGATCATAGTCCTAACAAACTTAAGTCAGTAATCCCTGGCGTCACACTGAAACTAATTTTATCAATCCCATTAGAAGTTGGGGGAGGGGGGGTGGCAATTCCCAAAATAAAAAACGTGCAAGGCCAATGTGTCCAAAAAAAAAATCCTACACAGAGCAAAGTTAAAAAAAAAAAAACGTGCAGAACTTTGAGGGGTAGCGAATGCTAAAATTTTAAAATCCGAGCCTGAGATTCTAGAAATATATCAGCTCATGCATTTATTGTATTTAAAAATTCTAGACTCCGAGACATTAAAAACACGAAAATCCGGGACTTTGAGACATCAAAAACACTGAAAAATTCGATACTTTGCAATTGAGGCATCAAAAACACGAAAATCCGAGACTTTGAGACATCTAAAACACAAAAATCTTAGACTTACGCTCTTTGTCCAAGTCGACCTCGGTGTGTTTTCCCGACAAAAAATGAACAAATCGCCCGAAAGTTAACTGAGCAAAGTCGCAAAGTAACTGCGAAAATCACGGGTATCAAATCACGAAAACACGAAAATTCCGAGACTTTCAGACATCAAAAACACAAAAATTCGAGACTTTGAGACATCAAAACACGAAAATTCGAGACTTTGAGACATCAAAAACACTAAAAAATTCAAGACTTTGAGGCATGAAAAACACGAAAAATTCGAGACTTTGAGGCATCAAAAACACTAAAATCCGAAACTTCACGGAAATCCGAGACTTTGAGGCATCAAAAACACGAAAATTACTTACGCTCTTTGTATCAGTATACAAAATATACCAAGACATAGACTTGCCCCAAGTCGACCTCGGTGTGTTTTCCCGACAAAAAGTGAACAAATCGCCCGAAAGTTAACTGAGCAAAGTCGCGAAGTACCTGCGCGTTGCACCGGACTAATAAATAAAACGGAAAAACGGACTTTTCAAAAGTTTAACCAAAACACTAACAGTTGTTTTTGCTTTGAATTTCAGAGAACAAAATTCTGTAAAAAAAAAAAAAAAAACGTGCAAGACCTCTCTGGTCGAAAAAAAATTCTTGCACAACCCGTGCGGCAAAAAAAAATAACCTACACAAAAATATTGCCACCCCCCCCCCCCCCCCCCCCCCCCTCCCCCAACTTCTAATGGTCCACCCCTAATCAATTCCGTTTCTGCGTGACGTGATCGCACGCAAAAAAAAGATAAATAGTTCACTTTCAAACTGAGTGATTAAATAAAAATTAAAACAGTTTTTGTAATAGTTTCATAGAAATTGCGACGATAATAGTTATTTTACAAGCGTTACGCCAGAACAATTTGTGAATGTTTCCAGTTTGGCCAGGCAGTAAATTTGCATGTGGAGGTGTCCTTTTAGAGATTCAGATGTTATTGTAATACAACAGCTACCCTGGGTACCAGCTGCCAGTTTTTAAAATATTTTTCTCGGGCTTTGGCGTTTTGAAATCTGACGGTTTATGAAGCAACGAGAAGAAAAAGACGTACAAATGATAAAAACAAATACAAGATCAAGAAACCCTCTGGTTTCAGGGTATCTCGGCTTCTAACGAACACAGACGCACAAATAATAACTGACTAATAATACTAGATCAAGAAACCCTCTGGTTTTCAGGGAAATCATAAATACTAATACTAGATCAAGGAACCTTTCAGGGCCTCACTGGACTTCAAGCTTGCTCGTATGGAACAAAGATTAGAATAGTTCAAAACAACTTATCTATAAACAATTTGGGAAGGCAGATTTATGTTCTTATTAGATTCATGGTGTTTCTAAGAAAACGTTACCAAATAGACTAGTGGAATTACATAAATGAGAGCCTGAGATTTTGACCGAAATCAAAGCGGTTTTCGGCAAAACTTTATAAGTATATTAAACATTTTTTAGCTTTGTTGGAAAATCAGGTACCATAACTCGTGTATACAACAACACTAACCAGCTAGGCCAGGGTCAGGTATTGGCAGGTATTTTTCCAGGTATTTTGCTAGTTACGTAACAATCATTGATCCACGCCGACTGATTCACGTGCGCGCGCGGCACCAGGTGAAATAAACGAAAACAACATGAAATAACAACTCAAAAACAGCGAGATGGCACGAATCTTAGAAAAACACTTTGATTTGCAGAAGAAGAACAAACACACGGCCGAACAGGTCTTAGTCAAACACCCTTACCACTGAGCCTCTGTATTGTAACATTAAAGAACAACATCAAGCTGAAAATTTAAAATTAATTCTAAATACTTATTCTGAAACGAAAATGGTTTCAATTTCCACAAAATGCACTTTTGAAGTTAGGTTGTCGCTAAGTTAGTGTCCGCGCACAAGATCTCGAGCTCGAAACCTCTTTTTAAAGCCAATAAAATTGGTTGATTTATTAATCTAATTGAAATTCTGATGGCTAATTTGTTGATGTGACGTCACAATAAAACGGGAGGAAAGCTCCGCAGGGCACCCGTATACAATTTCGTAACAAAATGTTTCCAACTCCGAAGAACTTCTCTTGGTTCCTTGAGGGACTACTCGCTGGCCTTGCGCGTCCGACTTCGAGGGGAGACATACAGTACTTAATAAGGCATGGGATTAAGCATATTGTTTCGTTAACAGAAACACCATTGTCATCGTCTATTGATCTTGATGGACTAGATGTAACATTTACACATATTCCCGTGGATGATCTTACAGCGCCTTCTATAGAACAAGTTAAAGAATTTATATCCTTAGTGGAATTTCATATTGATAAAAATCAGGTAATTATAATATGATGATTATGAGGTCAAGCAATGGTTGTTTTATATTGACGGCTGTGTCAGATATCGTGGCTTATTATTGACACAACTGAACGGTTTCATTAGCCCCCGCTATGCTAATGACTTGAACATAAAATGTTAATTATAAGAACAACTACTTTTTTATAAAAGAGTTACCTTTCAAACAGGGAGAAACAGCGAAATGTAAATTGATAATTGCATAACAGTATATATAATTGCAGCTTGAAATATGAAATATGAAATGTATATTGCACTTGTTCGAAGTTGTTTGTTCATAATCGAAGTGGTGCTCCTGAACTTATACGTAGAGTCAAAACAAAAAGAAGTTGAAGCTTCACAGGGAGTCAAAATCACAAGTGATAACGTATATTTTTATTATTTTTATATTGAGAACACGTATACATAGCTTGGGCTACCTGTGGTTAAGCAAGCATGATGGATTTCTACACAGGAAACCCAAATCAAATTTTAGTCTGAAAGCACAGGGATCCCACTAATTTCTCCTATTACTGTTTTTTCAGGCTGTAGCGGTCCACTGTCAGTTCGGTAAAGGAAGAGTAGGGACAATGCTTGCATGTTATTTAGTCGATAAAAAGAACCTATCAGCAAATGATGCAATCCATGCAGTAAGGACAAAAAGACCTGGTTCAATTGAAACTAAAAGTCAAGAAAAATTGATAGCAAAGTTTTCAGAGTTAAGTAAACAGACAAGGAGTTGATGTATTATTGGTGCAATACATCATAGACAGCCAACCAATCATAGATAATTAATTAATTAATTGAATATATTAAGCACAACAATAAAAACTGGAAAAAGTTTTTTTTGCAAAATTTAAAAAAATATCCTGCACAGCCTTGAGGCCAAAAAAATATGCTGCAGCGAAATATATATAATACACCGAACAAATTTCCCAAAGAGTGTAGACTGTGGGCGAATGTTGTGCCCGAAGAAAAGACTCCTTCCCAGTCCTCGACTGAAGCTCACTCAAACACGGTCTTAGAAAGTTTGGAAAACTATTTTGAGCGTCAGAGTGTTATGCTGCCACCACAGTTAACCATATTACAGAGATTGAATGAGAAATACAGAATATCCTCAACGAGCCAAATGTTCAGTCATCGGAAATCATAGTGAAAAGATATTCTCAGCTCAACGCTATTTAGATCGAGAAAAACAACTAAATAACAATTCTTCAAGAGCTCATCTTCCATGCAAAACAAAGTCTTTGAACCTGAATTAAAATCCGGTCAGTTATGAAACAAACTATAAAAGTATTAACACATTATGCAATAGAGCGAAAACACTAGAACCATGAAACAAAATCAAATTGTTAGTGTGTAATAGTTCTTATTTAGCGACTATTAGTTACTGTAAAAGACAAGTAAAGTTGTAATGAGGTATTGTTTCCTTTTGTATTTGATGTTTCTGGTTGAGTGATACGATACTGACTAACTAGTCACTAAATAAAAACTATTAGTTAGTAACTATTTTGTTTTTATTTCATGGTTTTAGTGTTTTCGCTCTACGGCAACCACAATAGTTGAACGTAACAACTACATGATAACAAAATACATCAACTAAACATAAATATTTCTATACGTAGATATTTCTATATGATAGAATTTTGTGTAATAATGACTAAATATAGAACAAATATACCTAAGTTATAACTAAACCCATGGACAATACGTATCCAGCTGCGTTTTTGAATGCTCTATTTAGAAAAGCGATGAGATCTGCAGATTCTTTCTGAATTAATTCAAAAACATTTGCTCTGAAAATAACTAGCTCAGCAGATGGCGCAATAATAAAAACTGCTCAACAAAGCGATATTGGCCTAGTATATATATTCTTTTAGTTATACAATTTCGTATCAAAATGTTTCCGACGCCTTACAACTTCTCTTGGTTACTTGAGGGACTACTCGCTGGCCTTGCACGTCCGACTTCGAGGGGAGACATACAGTACTTAATAGGGCATGGGATTAAGCATATTGTTTCGTTAACAGAAACACCATTGTCATATTCCATTGATCTTGATGGACTAGATGTAACATTTACACAGATTCCTGTGGATGATCTTACAGCGCCTTCTATAGAACAAGTTGAAGAATTTCTATCGCTAGTGGAATATCATAATGATAAAAATGAGGTAATTATGATTTGATTATTTTAAGCGTTTTTACCAATGATAGACAAATATAAGGTATAGTCGTACCTATTATCGCGCACATCCTATTATCGTGCTTTTCGTAAAAAATAATATATATCTTCTATTCTGCGTACAAGTTTATTGAAAAAAGTGGACCAAAAAAGTAGGTTGCAACAGAATAAGCAGCCATAATTGTTAATTTTAATTAATTTTGAAGCAGATTTTTAGAAGATATATATATATATATTTTTACGAAAAGCACGATAATAGGATGTGTGCGATAATAGGTACGACTACCTTACATATATATAAATATTCGTTTCTTTATGTAAACTATATTTAGAAGTTATTTTAATCGTGGCCACATATTATTAGCTGCATCAAATACATTGACACTTGAATCAAAGTTGATTATTATCGTCATTATCAAAAGGAGTAAAACAATGGCTGTTTTATATTGACGGCTATATCAGCTCAGATATCGTGTTTTATTATTGAGAGAACTGAACGGTTCATTAAGCCGCCGCAATTTCAAATGCTCAGAGGCGCAGCGGAAGGAGGGGAAGTAAGGGTTTGCGGTGATGTGGTTTCGCGTTTTTTTTTGTTTTTTTTTGTGCGGTTTTGCGGTTTTACAAATCTTTTGGTTGCGGTATTTAGCAAATTTAATGCGATTGTGAGGTTTTGTCGATTTTTTTTGTGCGGTTTTGCGGTTTCCAAGCTCAGACCCGACCCCACCCCCCACGGCCCTCTTACACCCCCTCCCGAAGCATTTGAAATTTACACGAGGATTTTTAAATGCCCATAGAATACAGCGATGAGCATTTGAAACTACATCTAATACTTATTAGTTATTGAATGCACGGTCTATTTTTTGAAAATTAACTGTCTTTGTAATGTTTGTTTTTATATTTTAAAGTCGAGTAATCATTTTCGATAGAGTTTCAAAGTACCTTCACGTGGTACAAATACGTTTCAGGGATTTCATGAATAATTAATGAGTATTAGATATGATAGGTAATATAATGCAATTTGTAACACAGTAAAAAATGTTGACTTAACTTTACTAAACTTTGCTTTAACTTTCCTTTTTTTTAGGGTGCTACAAATTTCAATATATTTAAAACTGCTTTTTTTCCATGAGTATTAGATATGATTGTATGACATAGCTTGCAGTAGGCAATAAATCAAATTTATAGTTTGATAGCACAGGGATCCCATAATGAAATAATATCATAAAATGATGAAGCTACAAATGAAAGAACACTTTGTGTTCTTTCCTAAGTAACTGTCTCCTATTACTTGTTTTTCAGGCTGTAGCGGTCCACTGTCGGCAAGGTAGAGGAAGATCAGGGACAATGCTTGCATGTTACTTAGTCGATAAAAAGAACCTTTCAGCTAACGATGCAATCCATACAATAAGGACAAAAAGACCTGGTTCTGTTGAAACTAGAAGTCAAGAGAAATTGATAGCAAAGTTTTCAGAGTTAAGTAAACAGACAAGGAGTTGATGTATTATTGGTGCAAAACATCATAGAAAGCTCAAGAAGCTGGTGAGCAAAACAAAAGCAAAGAAAACTAACGTTGGCATCTCCTTTATGTGCCTGCCACAGTCTACATAGACTCCATCAAAACTCCAACAGACTAAAGCTCTTGAAAATAATAATATTGTGCCCAACAAAAAAACTGAAAAAATATTGTGCAATGCGGAAAACTCATCCTGCTCAGCCTCGAGAACAAAAAATATGAAAAAAACATATTTTCAAAATAAATATTACAGTGGAACCCCGCCTTACGGCTACCCGTTTAATACGGCCACTCCGTTATTGCGGTCAGTTTTTTAGGTCCAGACGAAATGCATGCCCATACATTTTCTATAAAATTTAACCGCTTAATACGGCCACCCCGTTAATACGGCCACTTTGGGCTGTCCCTTCGGTGACCGGATTAACGGGGTTCCACTGTATTAATAAATATTCTAAGCATCATTCTTGTTAATTTTAACAGTTATACATATATTTCAAAAATGAAAAAAGAAATAACATTTATATTAAAAATGATGTAATTACAGGATTTATGGATCTTAAACTATTTATTATCAACATAATGTAACAGAAATTATATAATAAACACCTTTAAACACGTTAATTTAATAATGCATCTATATATAGATATAGCTCGCCAAAGCTGCCCCGCGAAAATTCAGCCAATCATATCTTATGTTTGGGCTACCTGTGTACATCCACTCGAGTAATTTAGTACGTGAAGCAGTTGTGCAGAACTCAGGCTACAGAATATCAAACTTCTACCCAAGATATAACTCCAAAAATGAGCTTGTTTAGCCGTGTTGTAAGTAGACAATTTGCTTGTAGACTTTATTGCTCTTCTACACAAATTCCTAAAGGATTTTGGTGGCTCAAAGATGGCAAACTTGCTGGTCTAGCAAAGCCGAAAGCAAAGTCTGATTTAGAATATCTCAAGAACAATGGTGTTACGCATTTAGTTTCTTTGACCGAAACAGTTCCTGAGTTTCAAGGGGTTGACGTACAAAGTATACATATGCCTGTGCAAGGTGGTGGAGTCCCTACGGTCCAACAAGCACACGAGTTTTATGATGTTGTGGAAAAAATAGCAGGAGATGGTGGTGTAAGTAATTTTTTTTATCCTTATGGACCTTATGACAAAGTTAATTAATTGGCTTATAAATTAATTGTAAATTGTTATGACAACTGCTGTAATTTTAAGACAGATATAAAACTAATTGTTTTAATATTTAGAGATAGAATGTCCAGTTCAAATGTGTCCAGTTCAAATGTTGTCGATACAAATATGAAATTGGGAGCCCTGTGGTGAATACAAATGAGAAGAATGGGGCGAGGGGAAAATAGATAGATTGTAAAAATACGAAATAGACTGGCTAGAATCAAAAGTGATAAGTATACAGAACTGGGAACCATGTGGTCTGCAATATTGAGAAGAATTTAGTGAATGATGTTGTTATCAACAAGTCTAAACAGAGTATCCCACCACAGGACCATTTTGGGCTTCCTGTGGTCCTGAAGGCTATACCCTCTCATATATTTTTATTCTCTACTTTCACAATAATGCCTTCGTTTTTTTGTATTTCAATTGTTATTCAAACCTACCCCCCAAAAAAACAGAAGGCATTGTGGTTATGTGGAAGTAGAGTCTGAATACACCTAAAAAACAGTGGAAGGTTTTGTTCTACCAATATGTTGAGTATTGCACAACATAGATTACAAACTTGTGTCGGCCATCTTAGTTTATTTTACAAGACAACTTACACAGGGAATCCAACAATAACATGTACATTTCATGACACAGGTATCCCGGGCCAATTTACATCAGCTATATTCATATGTATATAATATTAGCACAGAATAGAATATGCTGTAAAACCCTGCTGAAAAAGTTTGGAAAAATGCATATTGTCGAGACATTTTCCTGCCGAATTCATATCATCCATAGTGCATTTTGGGCTTGGTTTGCAATATGCAACAAGCATCAATTTTCACCAAACCCTTTTTAAAATAGGTGTATACACTTGTTTCAAAAAGCGTCATGCAAAACATGAAATGAAATTCTGGTTTTGTACTGGTAATGTATAGAAATCAGACTTGTTTTCTAAAGTACTAATATTGTGACTATCTTCACATGCATTTTATTGTGTTACAATCAATTCTGCTGATAACAAGTCTGATTTCAATACATTACTAGTGCAAAACCATCATTCTTTTCTGTCTTGACTAGATGCTTATTGCGACAATGTTTGTTTAAATAGGTGTATATAATTAACCATTTCCATGTTGTACGCTGATGACTAATGAACCTCAGGGGCAGATCTAGGGGGTGTCTCTTCAGGCACCTGACTCCCCCTAGCACCGCAATTACCCCTAATTAGCCCTTCATTTGCAAATTTCTGAATCCACTTCTCTATTGTTATGAAATTGAAATAGTCTTATTTTACTAGGCTGTAGCTATACATTGTGGCGAGGGACAGGGAAGAGCAAGTATCCTGATGGCATGCTATGCTGTTCAATCCTTCTCTATCTCTGCTGATAAAGCTATTCAGAAAATACGCCAAGAAAGACCAGGTGCTATAGCTACTGAAGAAAGAGTGAGCAGAGTAAAAGAATATGCAGAAAGTCTGAGAACATAACTGTATTTATTGGAATTTAGCGGATCAACTTTCTCAACCAAGCAATTTAATATATTACCATTTAAGATTAAGAACTAATGGAGATCCATCAAATTAAATAACTGGTATTACAGTTAAAATTAAATGATTTTAGTTTTTAAAATGGATTCAATGTATTTCTCTTTGCCTTCCTTCTTCCCTTTATCCCTTCTATCTTCCTTCCATTCTATCCATCATCTATTGACTGAATTGAAATATGGCGACCTCCTTTTGTTCTTGACTGACTAGCCTCATGTTCACGTTGAAACACAATAGAGTTTTCACATGTATGAGAGGCTGGTCAGTCAAGAACAATAGTTATTCAAATTGGTCGCCATTTTTAATACAATGTATATACACCTAATTCAATAATCGTTGTTGCAATAAAAGCTACAGTCCACACTCTGAAGCCTGCTAAGGATGTCGGTAATATGAACATAATTTGAGATTTATTACATGTTTTTTCAATAAATATAATATATATTTGTAAATAAATATTTGTTTCACCACTGCAACAACTTGTTATGGTCATATAACACAAGCACGTACAACCAAAATATGCTATGAATAAATCGATAACAAGAGACAAAATACCAACATCCTTTGCAAGCTTCACAGTGTAGACTGCAGCTTTGATTGCGACAACGATTATTGAAATAGGTGTATATCTTCCCCACTCACTCCCTACCTTTCTTCCTTCCCTATTCCATCCATCCTTACATTCCTCTATCACTGCTTTCCTTTGATTTCTTCACTTCTTTCTTCCTTTCTATCTTTAACTTCCTTCCTCTCTCCCCATTTCTTTTCCTCATCTCCTTAAATAACCTTTTTCACAAATCAAAGACACTAACAGTAATAATTTGCGTATAAAATATTTTATTTCAATTTATCTGTGATTAGATGAGTGATTCCAAAAATTCAAGTGTTATGAATATAGTTTATATAATTTCCCGTCCCACCCTCTCAAAGTACTTTGGTCTTTAAATTTGGATAAGTAGGGGCCCTTAATCTTAGTTGCCCTTAATCATTTTATTGACTCATCAGTAACTCATAAGTGGGCTGAAACGTGCCACCACCATTCATTTATTTTGATCCATGCTCAAGAATATTCAAATTTAGTGACTTTTTCCCCCGTAGTTATTCAAGTCTTCTTGCTTTAAAACTCTCAAAATGACATTAAGGAATATAATACCAAGACTCCCTATTCAATATTTGGTCTAGCTCCTCTGAATGCCACCAAATTTAGCAAGAATGATCTATGCTCAAGAATATTCAAATTTAGTGAATTTGTTTCCTTGTATTTACCGGTATTCAAGTCTTCTTAATTTAGAAGTCTCAAAATGAATCATGTTAAGGAATAAAATATCATGTCTCCCGATTCAATATTTGGTCTATCTCCTCTGAATGTTACCAAATTTAGCAAGAATTTTGAAGCAGCCATCTTGATTTGAGCTTCAAATACCAAATATGGTATCAAAACACATAATTTAAATATCTGAATATTCAGGAACATGGGTATAGTGTTGTACGTTTCAACCTCTTATGAGTTTCTGACAGAACCTATAGAAAATCTGGTATTAGAGCGCAAACACTTAATCCGTGAAATAAAATCAAAATTGTTACTAACAAATAGTTCTTATTTAGTGGCTATCACTCAACCAGAACTCAACCAGAACAGTCTATTAAAGAAAAGGCAAATAGAAAGGAGACAATAATTCATTACAGCTTTACTTGTCTAAAATAGTCACTAATAGTCACTAAATAAGAACTATTATAGACATTAAAAAATAGAATTTATTTCATGGATTAAGTGTTTTTGCTCTAATTGTGTCTAATTTGTATTAGTGTTATCCCGCACTGGATGATTGCTAGGTAGGATTTTCTTACACTGGTTATAGTGCCCCATTTAGGCATCGTACAACCGACCCATCGATCAATTGCGACTACAACGCATGCGTCAACAAGGCTGCTTACGATAAGTACTGTAATCCTAACATGACCTATTAAAGCAAGACCGCTAGCTTCTGCGTAATTTTATAGCAGACTGCAAAACGGCTCCTAATTTTGCAATTTTCAACTTGTTCAGTTAGAGGTTTCTAGCAACAGTAGAAGCCATTTTTGCAGTCTTTCATTTTATACAAATTTTATTAAACTATTTGCTTTGATAATATTGCTTTACACTAGCGCATATTGCTGACCGTATAAAAATAATCCTTTCACTAAAAGTATCTACAGCATTTCAGTTAATGGTCTATTTTCTCCACTAGTGTCAGTCAAATTCGGCGTAATATAAGCTAGACTATTCGTAAATAGGATATAGATAGAGCCAAGCACTTCATTTTAATTTTGATTAATCTTTCTGAGGAAGTTACATACTAATATATTCACAATTGAAATTAATAAAATTGAATAACTGCCATTTCAATCTGTCTTAGAAATAGAGGTCACTTAACGAACGGATGCGTTAACTATTGAACAAAAAAGACAAACTATACAACAATAGCAAAAGTTATTAGTTGAATATTTTCTGTTTTTTTTTTTCTTCTTAATTTGGAAATCATATGTTACGTATTTCTATGAAAGATAATTTCTTGAAAATCACATTGTACTATTATAATTCTGCGTTTTGCGAACGCGTTGAATATTTTTGTAATATAGATTATATAAACGTAGCCTCTGTAAACCAGTGCCCTACCCCTCCCCTCTTGAAAGCAATTTTTAAATTAAGGGGTGTATCAACCCATCTCTCCTTAAACGTCATAATTTCTTGGAGGAGAAGGGATTAAAGCCAATTCAAAATGTACATTCCTTCTTGAAAACCATTAACTGCAAAAGAGTAGATACAACTCAAATATTGAGTAAATCATGCATTCAGGATGACACTTTATAGTGAGTAAACCCAACTCTATAGTGAGTAAAACTCAAAATATTGAGTACATTATACTCAATGGACGTCTCATTTATGTTCACTATTAATAATGAGTTGGGTTTACTCACCAAAGTGTCAACCTGAATGCTTGATTAACTCAATATACTGAGATGTATCGGCTCAGCCGTTTTTGCAGTGGCCACCAATAACTCCTAAAACGTCATAATGTTTTTCTCGATGCGATTGCCACCACGCAGACTGAAGCCGAAAGGTTGATAGTACCAGCAGTACAAAATCACTTACAAAAACTGCTTAAACTATATTACAGTCAACTGTCAAAACCGTGAACGATCAAAAATATGTCTGGAATGTTTATTGTGTTCTGACCAATCACAAGCAACAACTAGTCCTCGCTTAAACAGTTTAGTCTTATAAATTGCTCCAGTCTGAATGTGCCCCATTCCAAGTTTGCTCGTGATTGGTCAGAAAAACATTCCACACATCTCAAGTCACGGTTTTGATAGTTTGTCTTTAACATCTGCAAAATGAGAAATGGCGCAAAGAACTAGAGCAGATTTCGTATGACTGAAAAGTGTGGTGCCGTGTGCGTGCCTTGCCGCGACCATGATGTTTCTAAAATATTTTGACATGCCGTGACCGCGTTCGTGCCGTGATATTTTCGTAGTCATACGAAAGCTGCTCTATATAGGTGGACATACAGTGACGTATTTTGCTATGGTTTTGCCAACCAACCATTGTTATTAGAACAAAGAAAATTAAAAAATCTATTGTGAAAATGGTTGGCAAATTAGCATCACAATTCAAACACTTGTAAACACTACGTCCACCTATTCATTTTCCATGCCACGAGCTCCTAATAACAATGCTTTGCGGTCGTGCATTTAGTACTCATACCGTCAACCTTACTTAAAACCTGTGTATGTTGTTCTCTAATGGCGCTTGGTTACCTGACCCAAGAGGCTGGTACCCAGTCTGATTCTCGGTCTAACCTATCAACCACGGTAAGTATTTCGTCGTATGTTCGTTCAAAGTTCGTATTCACGATTGTATAGTCGAATAAATGTCCATATGTATCTTCCATATGACGACCGCCATCGATCAACGAATGTAGGCCATCGTCCTAAATAAAAAAATCCCTTTTTAACGTCTCAATGTATTTAGCCAGTGTCTAATTGGGGAGACTCATACACTCACTACCTCTACGTTAAACAAACAACATCAGAAATTGTGATTTTCGACGGCAGATAAATATTTGATTGGCTAGGCCAATTATGTGTGCTCGATCTTTTCCGTCCTGAAGTGTTGCAAGATATCTTTTTACTGCTCCCTTAATGTTTTTTTTTTTGAGAGGGCTTGCTTGATATCTAAGGGGGTTTGACCCCTCCCCAAAACCAAATATCCAATCGTCCAACTCTATAAGTAATTGAAAATTGACTGTCACGGGAGTGGGTGGGGAGTTGCGTTTGAGCTGAGGTTTTCCAAGGTCCTTAGGCTTTTACACTACAATGTTATAGAACTTCTATATTATAATGACTTGCCTCATCCGGGGAGGGTGTGTGTGTGGGTGGGGAGAGGGGAGAGGGGGAGGAAGGAGGATGGATATGATAGAAAATACATACCGATAATGTGCTTTCTATCCTTGGATTAAAAGGATCCACCCGTCCTGTTCTTAACGCTTTGATTCTTTCAAATGACGCAGGAGATATGAAGATGACGTACGGTCTGATCTCCGATGCTCGAAGACTTTTTAACGCCTAAAACATAAAACATGACAAACTACTTGAGCTTGAAATTTTACAGCTTTTTTCATTATTACACGGTCGTCAAACATCAAACAATCAACGTGTAAAATGCGTTTAAACTGCCGTCAATCAAAATATGAAAGGTACCGACTGATTTTTGATTGACGGCTGCGTAAAACGGCGTTTTACATGTTGGCATTTGAAGGTCGGTGGTCGTCTGATTATGAAAAGCGTTGTAAATCATAATATTTTTATTTTCATCGTCGTTGTTATGAACATCGTATTTTATCATTATTGTTGTAATCACCATCATCAAATCACTACGCTGCACTAGCGTCGTCATTTATCATCATCATCATTACCACGTGATAATTTTTATTGAACCTGCGCTTTATAAATCATTAAATTATTATTACCATCACCATCATCAGATCACCAATACCACCATCATCGTTGTCGTCGTTATCATCATTATTATCAACACCGTTGTAATCATAGCCGTCGTCATCATCAAGATAATTACCATCATCATCAATACCATCATCATCATCCTCACAACTGCAAACAATATCATCATTATCGTCTTCATCATCATCATAGAGGCCCTGTTAGGGGGTCCTGAATAATCCATAATTTTTATTGAAGTTTATAAATAATCGGTAATCCTAAATTGTAAATAATGATTTACCAAAAATAAATTACAAACGAGTAATCCTAAATCCTCAATTGGTCCTAAATGCTGTAAAAATAATCCATAATCCTTAAACTTTTGGGTCAATAATCCATATCCCTGCTCTAAAAACCCCTAATAATCCATAATCCTAAAACCCTAACAGGGCCTCATCACAATCACCACCATGGCCCCCGTCATCGTCATCTTCACCATCATCATACTACAACAGATGCAGTTTTGCTGCTCACCTCGCAACTGAAATTTAAGACACATGTTCGTCCACTGTTGATGACAGCTTTGATGGAATCGAAGCTTGTTCCGAAGTAATGACTATTCAGTTCCCCATGTTCCACGTACTTGTTCGCCACAATGTCTGACTCGAAAGTACGTCGGTTTATGAAGTGATAATCACGGCCGTTTACTTCTTCTGGATCTTTGGGTTTACTGGTATCTAGATAACAAAGCAGAGTAAATTTACGGAGCTACAATTTCAAAAGCCCCCGTTTTGTTTTGATTTCCCGAGGGACCTAGAGCGCGATATAGACTGCAAGCAGTCCCAACTTTGTACAGGGCAAGTTTAGACATAGTTTATAGAGGGGACTGGTTAGGAAACCTTTTGTTGTACTTCTTTGTTTGCATTTCGAAGTTAAACCGGTCTTGACCGTGCGCAACGTTTTTTTTATGGCCAATCAAAATTGCAAAATAATTAGTCAACATAAACTTTTTCTATGAGATTATTATAAGGAATATTGTAATATTTGTTCTAAATCTTTGAGTATTTTGAAGCAACAGCCAAAATAATGATTTTTGCTCTGTTCACTCAGACGTATCCAATATGGCTAAAACAATTGCGAAACTGAAAAAAAGTGTACAAAAACATACAACAAAGGGCTTCCTAAGCCTTTCCCTCTACTAACTATGGTTTAGATTGCAAGACTATCCGCAATCGCGCACGTGTTCAGTGGGCCTGCGTGTCAGGAAGGTACAAAAAGGAGAGGCCAGTTGGTGATGGGGATGGAAGGGGGAAAAAGGAAATAGTTTGAACTACTTACGAGGGATAGCAGGAACAAATCGTGCAGAATCATACTGAAACAGTCTCTGTCTTAATTCTTTTCTACCGATCTTTGCTGGCCCTAAAAAGAACGTTTCATATTAGCATCAGTACATTCCCAGTATTTGCATGAATAAATATATCGTGTTCTACCGTACCTACAAGTACAATTGGTCGCTTGCGTGACGGGTTGGGTTGGAGTATCGTAACCTCTTCATATGTTAGTGTTTGATCTTCAAGATCTGCGATAAGCAAGGATAAACATCAAACAAACATCTTAATAAGCAAACATCTTAACACAGCTTAAAAATTTTCTATATGGTAGTCTAAGAACACTCGATCATCAGTGACAAAGATGTGTTTCAAGCGGAGCCGGAAAAGTATACGTGTAAATATATTCGAGACGTACCGTCATTTTGTTTTGCATTGTATAAAACCCGTTTCCGCCTCTTTTTCTTCATGCACAGGCATTTTCTCTCTGTAAATAGAACAATGTTATTGAAGAAATTGAAAACGCGCGCGCGCGCGTGATTTGCGCAGTTCTAAGGCACGCGGGGATTGAAAGAACACGAGAGAAATAAGAGAAGCCCGACGCAACGCTTTTCGAGTGTTCTGACAATCCTAAAGTGCTTTATAACTGCATACAGCACAGAAAGCAAGTTTTCTATTTCTTTTTTAAAATACAAATTGATCCACATGCGTTCGCGCGTTCTGTGTGCTGCTCATAAACCACGCGCCTCAATCAATCAGATTGTAAGATTTCTACTACTGAGTTATTTTATAATCTCGAATAAAACAAATTGGACAGTAAAATAGATTTTTTACAGCATACTGTTACTTACTGTCTTTGGAATTGGATTCTTTGTCTGTTGGTAAGGTGTGTTTTAACGATTCTCTCCTAAAAACGAAACGCAGAGTTAGAGCTATCAATATTCCTAATTTCTTTCATATTGGGGAGGCTACATTTTCAACTGGGGGGAAATTTAAGTAGCCTCTGTAGCAGGGAATGAGATTTTTGCCGTTCGATTTACCACAGGGAGCCCGAGCTCATCACTTGTGATCTTTTATAGTAATTGTATGGAGTCTTGAGATATCCTTTCGCTGTGCCTCAAATATACAATAAAAAAAACTTTTTTTTACGTAGATAGTTGTGTATAACTGTTTTCTATAATTAGTAAATTAGTTGAAAATCCAATTGTAAATATTAATTAATAAATAGAAATATATAATAAGATTAATTATTAGATTATTAGATATACCTATAGTTTAGTTAATTCAATTGTATAGGTAGATCAAAATCAGCATACATGTAAATATTTTAATGGGCCAGATTGGAAAAAAGTACGACTTTATTTGAAACCCAATAAAGATTTATTATATTATTATTATTATTCTAGTCTGTGACCGAGTTTTAGCTCAATTAGAGCGATTTGGGCGAAAATACCCCAGAAACGCTCTAATTGAGCTAAATCTCGGTCACAGACTAGAAAACAGTTATACACAACTATCTACGTAAAAAAAAAGT
The DNA here is from genome assembly GCA_949775045.1 of Metridium senile. Lineage (NCBI taxonomy): Eukaryota > Metazoa > Cnidaria > Anthozoa > Actiniaria > Metridiidae > Metridium > Metridium senile. Next base: position 3,026,710 of record OX459098.1, read on the forward strand.
TTTTATTATTGTATATTTGAGGCACAGCGAAAGGATATCTCTCGACTCCATACATTTACTGTAAAAGATCACAAGTGATGAGCTTGGGCTCCCTGTGGATTTACAGGAACTGAGCGATCGGTCGATCAACGGCCATTTTGTATCACTCGGTGAAACTCGCTCCTAGTTTTTAATTTCAAACTTCAAACTTCAAGGGTTGCACTTCAACGATAATGGTCGTGAATGATTTACTTACTGTTGCTGGAACGACTTGGAAGGAATTAGACCAGCTAGCTTTTTGCCTTCCTCGCCTGCTCTCCAAGCCTGTTAACAAGATACATGTTTTAGCATGAGTATAAATCTTATAGTTAAACATTGTTTTTGCACAAAACATTGTCAATAAAAAAAGTTGTCAGATGATACCATTTTTAACAATTGCAAAACTACATTTTGTGGCAAATAGGAGGAAATATGAAAATTGATAACAAACACAGTGGAATTGAAAAGTATATTTAAGTATACAGTACCAAATATTATCGTTTATTGCAACCTCGTTCCCAGGGTCCTCTCCCTTCGCTTTTGGGTGGGGCGGGAAGGGAGAGGGCCCTGGGAACGAGGTTGCGTTTATTGTAAATATCTTGTAGTAACGTAATCAAGTTTCATGATTAAATATGTGAAATATGTTTGTCACTGATTTTTCAAGTAAGTGAGTATTGTTTATTGTTGTTGTATATAATGCTTGCACTGCCCCTCACCAACCCATGTCCCCATGTCCCCAACATTTTCAACTCAACTTCCAAAATTCACAAGCCTAAATTTCAAGCTAATACCAGGTGATCTCGCTTCGAAGCGCGCAAAGGATTGTTTGTCAAAACGAACAGTTCCAAAATGGCGCCTCGAGACAGCAACGATTTTGGTTACTTTTAAGCATTTGGGATTTGTTTTCATTCCTTTTTATCGCTCATAGTGCAGCAGAGAGCTTTTATTGCCCAAGTTATATAGAATTGTTTTTGTATAGTTATGTTAAGGACGTTTACATAGAGGGTTAACACGGGAAACAGCTCTCTCGAACGACGCCATCTTGGAACTGTTGGAGATGCGGCAAAAAAGCTTCTGATTGGCTATACTAACCGGAAGTGCACGCGCGAAATCACTTGGTACCAGATGACATAGGAATCAATTCAATGCCCCACTCACCTGCCACCAATGGGGATCTTCTTGATTCACAATATGAAGAATGGAGCCTTTTCTAAACGCTAGACCCAATTCCCTACATGGTATCAGCTCATCATGGTCGGGATCATAATCAAAATGAGCCTTGACATGTACTTCGTGCTGTCGGCTTAGTGTACCGACCACTCGATTATTGGGAATGACCAAAAATGTCAGAGTGCCGTTCATATCCTCTAAAAGCTCACAAACTTGTGCAACACTTCGGCCTTTCATGTTCACTCCATTGATCTCCAGGATTTCATCTCCCTCATGAAGAAGTCCTGTATCAAATAATATGATATAAGAAAATACTTGAATGTGGCATTTAATAGGCCGAATGCCAATATAGCCGCCACTGACTTTCAAAAATAAAATCCTAATCCTAAAAAAATGCACCACCATCAGAAAGAGCAAGCAGAAATACAGTTTTTGGAAACGGTTTTATTGCTATAGATCAATACTTATAATTCAAGTGAAGCAAAATAATATTTTTTTCTAAGTTTTTTTTTTACCTTTCTTTTCTCTTCACTACATCTATAATTCTGATATTGTGGTCAATTAAAATATGAATTAAAAAAAAAGGTAATGAAGCTATTGGCGGCCATATTGGTCAATATGAAGTCAATTTGAACGAGAGCTAATATTCGTTCCGGTTGATACAATACAATATATCGACAGATCACATAGCTTGGCTAACTTAAAGACTTACCACTTTTCTCGGCTGCACCACCCTTGACAATTCGACCAATGACGACAGAGCCGTCTTCATTCTTGACCGTAGCTCCCAAAGGATCAGACGACTTGTCAATACGAACAATCTTAACTGTGTCGTCTTCAACTTGTGATATTTGATCATCGAGACTGTGTTGTTGATCCTCGTCTTCTGTTTCACGATCGTTGTCTTCATCTTCGTCGGGAAGCGCTTCTCTGAACGCTAGCTTGTCGTGGGCGAGCAGCAAGCACTGGAAGAAAAATAAATTCCATAGCTAAGTATCATGTTTAGTCAGAGAAAATATCTGGATGTTTTTCTTAACTCTATACACATATTTAATCTTATTTTAATTACGTTGATCATCTGGAAATGGTTGGTCTGTGACCGATAGGATATTTTAAAATTCATAATAGTTCATTAAATTCCAAATGCATGTTGGTTTAAGCACGCTTGAATGGTGCTGAATTACAGCAGCAGAGTTGCAGCAGCAGTAGGCGTACAATTTTTTTTTAATCTTTTTTTTATTCTAGAAATATTGCTATGCACAAAATATGACAACACAACACCAACAAGATGAAATTTATAGAAATTACCTGGAAATTGGGCGAATAAATTATCTCTTCAAGTTCTCTGTCATCATTCGTTCTTGAACTATTTGAAAGCGACGTGGAAACCTACAATGAATGAATGAATAGACTTAATAGATTTAATGAGCGTAGCACGTGACAGTTTTAGATCTAATGACCCTGTGGCCCTCTTAACATATACTGAATACATAGATATAAATATGAAGATATTGAAGATATACAATAAAGTACTATTATAAATATATAATTATCTTAAGAATCCTAAAAATATTCGGCTGCCACCCTCCCTATCCAAAAATAAATTATAAATTAAATAGATAAGTACAAGTTCTAAAATAAGTAAAATTTCTAAGTGATGTATTATTTGTCTGATGTACTAAATATTTCTAATTTAAAAATCATTAAATTCTTTAAAAACTAATTATTAACAATAAAAAAATCATAAAAAAAAACAATGAAATTTTGGAATATCAAAAGAGCTTAATCGTTACCATCTTGTTTTTTAGTTTGAAGTGTAAGGAAATTATGGCAAAAGGTAGTGGGATGAGGATGACAAATTTTGACGCACGGTAGTTGGGTAATGCGAAAATTAAAACTTTCCGTTACAAAAAACTATGACGCTGGTATCTAGAAGGGTTGGGCGAAAATTGAACATATAAATCTTTGCTTACCTGAGTTATTAGATCACTTGATCTGGTTGATACTGGTCTGGAATATCCAGGCCCCATTCTTTCCTTCTTTAACTCCATTATTTGATTATAGATCTGGATTAAACAAAACATTATCAATTTTTTTAAATCCCCAAAAAATTGAAGCGCTATTTTACCAGCATGCTTTGAGTTGCGCATTTTGATTGAGTGTTATAATTAATTCGCAGCAGAGTACTAGAGTACAAACACTAAAAGCGAGCAAAACTTATCACTATTACGTATTAAATAGTACTAAGCATAAAATATCACTCTTTCAGTAATACTATTTATGTTGCACGCTTTTAACGTTTGTACTCTATTACAAGAAAGCAAATAATACAAAACGCTTAACAATTTAGTAAGAGCGTAAATACCCACTTACATCGTAAAATACATCATGAAAATGTTAGAATGTGTGCTGATTTTCAGTCTTTCGCACAGTGAATGCGCAAGTTTTTCATATTTGTATTTTTTATATTTTTACCTTGGATGCATTTTGCACATCTTTTGAAGCTAAATATTCCTCTACATAAACAACTCTTTCTTGTTCGTTTCGGGCGGTTAGCTTTGGTTTTATTAAATCAAAATCCGTTGGCGTTCGATTTGTCTTTGGTGAAGGCATAGTTTCAACAGTGTGGACATTCATTGGCGAAACTGGTTGAGGTTCGTAAGGAACTGAAAAATATATAAATAGCTTGTAAATTTTAATTTTAAACAACTAAAATATTGAATATAATATTAGAATAATATTTCATCATATAAAGGCAGCTCATGCGACAGCTAATGCGTAATAAATGAATAACATTTAATTCGCGCCTTTTTTTCGCGCCTTTTTTTTCGCGCCTTTTTTTTCGCGCGCTTTTCCCGAACGCGCGCGCGCGCTTGTGTTCTTGGGCGCGTTTGCACTTGCATAGTCCTTGCTGAGTAAACATGGCGGCCGAACCACGAGGTGGAAAATTCGGAATTGTTCTACTTAAGAAGAAAAATGTCCTACTTTTAAAGCCCGGTAAGTGGAAGGAGAGACATATGGTATTATATTAAGGGTAAATTAAGTTTTAATTTCCAAGTTTGTATCGAAAACATGTGTTTTTATCGAATTTTTTAAGCCAACGCGAGATGTAATCCAAGTACTTCACAGTTTTACAAAAGTTTTAGACAAAAACTAATAACTAGTAATTAATGAACTAGAAAACGCTCAAACAGGAATAAATTGAACAAACAAAAAGGAAGAAAGGAAACCCTATAGCGAAAGTTGGTATTTCTGTTATTTTGGGAACTGTAAACAATTTGTTTTTTTTTTGTTATTTTAACCCACATCCCCTTGAGTTAATACATTAGAAAAAAGATTTATTAAGATTTGAACTCACTGCTTCATTTTAAAAGGTTTTGAAGCTGAGTAAAATGTTCGGACATAATAAACTAAAAAGTAAAACAAAAGTTAAGTGTCAAGTGTACCTGGAGTACTTGCATTGCTGTCAGTATCATAGGCATGGTTTTGTTGACTTTGCAATCCCTGCTCATCACCATCTATATCATCTAATTGTCTTAAATCAAGCATTGCATTCGACCATGATTTATGCTTCATTAAATTAGACTGTGAAGAGCCATCATTTTCAAACCCATTGTTATTCAACTTTAAATTTCCATTACTCCAGTTATGCCTCAAGTTTGATGGATCATCAAGTTGTGTATAAGAGTTTATGCTATTTGTTTCGACATCTGAATTGTACGCTGGAAATTGGGGATCACTTTCTTGGTCTCTGATAATAGAGTTCAATTTATTTTGTGTAGTCGGGTCAACTTTATCTTGGTGACCATTAATAGCTGGATCTTCATAAAATGTAGAAAAACCACCTAGAAGGAAACAAAAATTGGGAAATTAAAAAATGGATGAAGACTGATTTGACTATTACATTTTGTTTCATGGTTTTCATGTCTTCAATCTAAAATATAGTGGCTGGGAAATAATTATTAAAGTAATCAGAGATAATATATATATCCATTATTTTCTTTTGTTTATACTGTTATTATCTATTACATTTTGATTATATATATTTTTCAAAGGTTTATAAAAATGATTCTGGCAGTTAAAGATGTACAATAAGTCTAATTTTTTTTATTTAACCCATCAAAAACACTACCTTACTACCTTGTAATAGAGTCGTTTTCATAACCCCATTCAATTTTAAAAACTATCATGCAATCAAGAAAACAGAATGCCATATAGGTGTTTCCATAAAAACTAACTAAGCTAACCTCGCAGCACTTAACTTTCAATCTGAAATGACTAGTATAGGCTTGAATTTACCATTACTTAAATCAATCAATTTGGCCAAAACTTATTCGTATTAATCATCCAATACCAATTTTGATCAGTTTTGCCAATGAATCAATAAATCTGTCAATTTCTAAGCAATTGAAATGTAAATAAAATAATCACACACACAAACACATATAATAAAGTATTTGAATATTCAAATTGTTACTTTTAAAAGTAAAAGCTAATGCTTTCTACATAAATCATCAATTAAATGGTAATTTAATGGTAATTTAATTCAATTTTAAGTTATTGTTACACCAATAAGTTATGTACAAAGAAATATATTAGATCTTAAGAAATGTTTAGATTTAAGTGTATTATTTTTAATTTGTCCTAGTTATTAATTTATGCATTCTGCTTAATTTGTTTTTAATCTGGTGAATACAGCGTATTGACTTGCATTGTATACAAACCTTGCACAGCATCTCCTCCCCTGAGCGCCTTCAGTCCTATAACTCTAGCCTTGAGACACTACCACAAAATGCAAATAAAGAATAGAATCTAAGTTATAAATGCCAGAGATATGGATCAGTCTCCCAGATACAGGATATAAAACGTTTTTATCTACCTTGTGAATAGATGAAATTACTTCCATGTGAGAGAAATTTAGAAGTGGCACTCCATTGACTTCCAATAATTCATCTCCAATTTGAAGACTTGCTCTCTCAGCAGGAGATCCTAGATAACAACATCATGACTTCAATAAATAAATATTTACATTTAGTTTTGAAATAATTTTAAATATAATTGTTATTCAAATCAGGGTTTGGACTAACTATAACTCTGTTAGTTGGAGGCAGTTTTGTCTTTTTGTCATTTTTTACCAGGCCTATGATATGGGAGGATTGCCACTGATAAAGGGGCATATTGTCTAAAACTACTATAATGATGAGCTGAGTAGTGTGCAAAATATTTAACATAGAGGTAGTTAGTGTGTGTCTGAGTCTCCCCAATTAGTAGGGCACACATGTTCAGCTAGAAGATTGACGTTAAAAAAGTGATTTTTTTATTTTATTTAATTGTTCAGTTTCCAGATGTTCAGTGGTTAAGCACAAACTAGTAATATTACCACAAGAGGTCATTTTTAATTGTCCCTGATACAAAACTTATTGATTTTATTTATTTAATATCAGAAATATATAATTTCAAGAGTTTGAAGGAGTATTTAATCACCTTTGATAATATTATCAATTCTTGGAGGAAAACCTTCATCAATGCCACCCATAACTGAAAATCCAAATCTCTTCTCTTCTCCCAGAATTCGTACATTGACTGAGAATTCATATGGTTGGCCTGAGATCTATAAAACAACAAAAACATAATTGGCATTTACAGTGCGAATCGAAAAACCGTGAGCACCCAGATGTTTTAGAAATTGTTAATTGTTCGTTGAACAACTCACAAACAACTCTAACTACAAAAGGTTTATCATACTACACATCAGTCAAACCTCTTGCGGTGATATAGTTGTTTCTGAGTTGTTCAATGAACAAAAAACGATTTCTAAAATATTTCTGGTTGCCCACGGTTTTGTGATTCCCACTGTAACAGCATTTTAGAGCAAACAAAGTAGAATTTGAGGAATTTATGTGTATTCAAATGTTTTTGTCTGTATAAAACGTTTTTGGAATCACTTTTGGAATGGCAAGTTTTTCGGGAAAACAGCAAAAGATCATCATAAAATATTATCAATATTATTTTATGCAGTCAGTTTTCCCAAAAAGGTTCTAAAAATTTTTTACGGAACAATTATTTGGGAATTACAAAAAGATTTTGTTGGGGTAAATTGTGAAGGGAAAACAGCCAAGGATTTAATATTGTAAATATATGAGTACTTGGGAGACAGAAAACAATTTTAATGCCTATTATGCAAGGCCTAATAAGTGAGGAATAGCTATGAAGTTATGCTTTGCAATCCAGGGGCTGGTTGTTCAAAGCTACATTAACTCTAATCCTGGGTTACCTCTAAAGAAAACCTACAGAGTTAACCCAGGATTAACACTAAACTGGCTTTGAACAACTGGGCCCAGAAAAATAATTATTAATCTTTTGGACCTTTCTCATGATTCATCTAATCATGTCCAAGTGTTTAACAAGGCTTGCAATGACTCATTGAAAACAGTGACTTCTCATTATATGGTAGTTTTTTTATAAATCATAGTGAGGCTTGCAGGGCATTTGCATATCATTAGATGCTTTGTGAGAAAGATCTTTTATATATTATAGAGAGAATAATACATGGGTGTGCAGAGATACATAATTACTACACCTTTCGCTATAACATAAAATCGTGATGCAATTATGATGTAACAATAACTAATTATCAATTAAGACGAACTCCTGCCACTAATCGTAAGACCTAGAGACACCAATTGGTATGTAGATATAACTCACTTTCAATGTTAATCTTGCTGACGAAATTGTAACTAACTCGTATCTATGGAATACCGATCTATGTATAATTTTGAATATGCCTGAACTGAATGGATGAATAAAGCATAAGCTATTCGAAACCTTGGTGAGTCACGGCTGACGGTTCACAACCAAACTGGAAATGTAGCCATTCAATGTCAAAGTATAGGGCAACAATATATGCAGGTCCCAAGGTGATATTATCTCTAAGGGTATAAGTTGCATGAACACCTTAAATGGGTAAGCAGAATAGAAGTGATATAATGAAATGAAATGTGTTTGGCATATGAGTGAAATAAAGATACACGAGAAAAATACAAATTGCTTTGGGTTCCAGTCCGCTTAAGGCAATTGATATCTTTATTTCACTCATAAACCAACACATTGAAGAATCATTATTTTTCAGACTATTATTATTTGGTTGACATACATATGAGTCATTTTCATATCCATTGATTCCATTTGGTAAGCTTCCATTCATTTGAAGTTCATCTTTATCCAGATCTTCTATTGAACCACCTCCATACATGGCCGATAAGTTACTTTTATTGCGCTCTAAGGTGGCAGTACCATTCGTACCATGGTTCTGCAAATACAAGTACAAATACAATATAATTAATTTATCAAAATTATAAATTTATATATAATAGTGTTTGTTCCTATTCATCACACAGTATAGATTTGTATAGGAAAAAAAAACATGTTTGCCATAGCCTGGGTGTGAATCAGGGCTTGATCATTTGCTGGACAATAGAGTACCGAAGTGATGACGTCACAATTTTTTTTTTTTTTTATCATTTCGTATTCAGACTACTTTCATCATAGAATGCTAGTCAAAATATAGGCTGCCCGAAAATTTGGGATCATTTGAGTGTGAAACGGCTGAGATATGATTTTTTTAATGTAAAATTTTCTCCATACAAAGTCTCTTATTTTTGCCCTGGTTCCAACCAGTTAGAACCTGGCCAAAAATAAGAAACTTTGTATGGAGAAAATTTTACATTCAAAAAATCATATCTCAGCCGTTTCACACTCAAATGATCCCAAATTTTGCGGGCAGCCTATTTTTTGACTATGATGAAAATTATTTGAATAGGAAAAGATAAAAAACAATTGTGACATCACACTTTGGTACTCTATAGTCCCCTTCACAGTTCCATGCACCATCTTGAAAAGTAGCCGGGCCTTTAAATTTAAGCAAGATGAATGTTGAGCTTGCAATGATAGAGACACATGAATAATTAATTGTTCATCTCGCTTCAATGCAAAGGCCTGGCTTCCTTTTAAGATGGTGCAGGGAACTAAGAAAGGGATTATTTCAAGCATTTTATTTTTTTCTTTCTTTCTTCTTAAAATATCTTTATTTTATTTTCATTTCATGATTTTTAATTACAACTATTTTTAAGCATGCAATAAGTGTTATACATGTTCAAAAATCAAAACACAAATGTAGAATAAAACTTATTTTTGGCAATATTTAAAAATTATTAGAAGGAAGGATACACTTGATTGAATATATAATCATTGAACTGACATATAATCATTCAACTTTATCAATCAAACTATACATTTTTAAGATCATTATCAAAATAAGTTATCCTTAAAAATGATAGAAATGTAATGAAAAACACATTTCTCTTCAGACAAAGAAATTGTTTATATCAGATAAAATTTATTACAGTGTATTATCATTATTAAACTTTGAATCAAGTGTAACAGTTTTACATATATAATCATAGAGGAGAATATGAAACAATAAATGACCCCAGGCTTAAACCCTTGAGCCTTGAAATATCTTTGGAATGCAGAGAACATATGTCACTCTTTAGAGTCATAATATTGTGCAATTAGAGGAATAACAATAGAATTTTAAGATGTAATGGTATTAATTTAATTATAAATATATTTTAAACAAGGTACAAATGTAATAAAAATTAAAGATCTTGAAAACTTGTAATAGATAGAGATAGCTTATTTTTATTTAAATTTAATATGTATAGTAAGCCATAGACTCTTGAATACATTCCACATTTCAAATCCTTCAAGGCTAATTAATACAGTAAAAATTGCCTTAAATGTTGAACACAAATCATTTTTTTGTTATTTTGATAAAAGTACAGAGAAAGTACTAAATGTACATAAAATATACATTTATATCAATCAGATGTTGCATGTTTACAATATCTTTTTTGTTGTAAATATGTTGTATTATATTATAAATATGCAGAGAAAATAACACACATTTTTCCATATTTACATGGTACTTCTTATAAAATCAATTCTGATTGTATTTTGTATCTAAAATACAACCTTCATCACTGACATGATTTCTTTTGTAAAATTCTCATTAATTGTTCATGAATTTTATAATCTAATATACATGTCTTACTGTAGATTAAAACTTTTTTGTAATTTCATTCGTACATTTTTAAATGATTTTAATAATCATCAAGATTATTAATTAATACTATAGGACCATGGGGTGTTTCATAATAGTTTTCAAAGGTAATTAAGATTGCATGTAATTAATATAGATGATTTAATGCTCACATTAGCACTAACCTTAACAGCAATAATTCCATCCGTTTTTCGATGTAGCCTTGATACATCAAGCTTTGGACCATTGTAATAAGACATAGTGTTCACAATACAGCCCAAAAAATATAAAGTGCTAATAACCTGAAATCCAATTCAATACCAGAAATTAGCTATTCATTCCACAACATGTAATATATACAATGTGAGTGGCCAATTCATATGCGATATATAAAATACAGACAGACGTTAATATTGTATAGTACATAAGTCTAAATTTGTCAAGATAAGAGTAAATCAGTCCGAAAAAATTCAAGTTGAAACTTGAGCAAATCAGGCAGAAATCTGTATGAGATTTACAGGACTCCTTACAGACGTGATTTCTTTTGTAAAATTCTTATGAATTTCTCATGAATTTTATAAATAAATATTAATTGACAGATCACTTATATATAAATTTAAAGTAATCAATTCTCAATATCAAATTCGGAATTAAGAAGGGAATGAGACCAAGAACTTAGGGGAAAAGAATGGTAAATTTGAGAGGTATACAGATGACAGTGAGTTAATAATTTTAGAACCATACTGATTTGATTTAAAGACATTGGAAACCAAAATTTGTTAGCCTGACAGCCAACTAAGGTATAAATCCACATTGTCATTATCATCATTATCGTCATCGCGTTCATGATGTTCATTTTGACACAGCTGTTCGATTTAAAAAGGGGTAGGGTCACGTGACCTGTTGTTGCAAAAGGCCTATTATCATTATTTGACAATTATTTGCAGAATGTGAAGTGAGTATTGGTGAATATTAACCGAGACGGAGTCATGGTTATTAACCACCAATATTCACTGAGCCTGAGGCTGATAATTGTTTTAGTATTTTTTTTATATATACAAAAGTGATTATATATATTAATTATTATTTCAAAAAAGTAAAAGTAACCAGCCTTTTTAAAATAAAAGCTGTTCCTTTCTTATTACTTAAGTCATGTGAAACGCTGTAGGTGATTGTTTAGAAAGTGTGAATGTCTTGACCAATCACTGTGTGCGATTTTCTATAATCACTTGTGTATTTATACTAATATATCATAGTCATCATTATAATAACTGTCATTATCATCTCAACAATAACTATCAATCCAATCATTATCATCATTTTAATCATTATCATCCTTGTCATTATCATCATCATCATTATTATCATTCATCATCACTGACATGAATCACCATCAATCCACCATCATCATTACATTAAACAGAAGTACCTTTTGAGTTACATCTTCCTCAGATGTGGATCTATAAAAAGCAGGGAAAAAATTATTACCTTATTCCTTAAATGTCATCAATTAGCATATTCTTTTACACATGATTAATAAACTACTTATTGGAAGCAAACATTATTTTATAATATTTTCGAAATGCTATTCCACTCTTGACAATCAGTAATGATGTTAAATTTAAATAGAAACTAGCGAGTAAACAAGTATAGGCTGCATCAGTGTTTGATATAAACGATAGGTTATAGAATGAAATTTGAAACACCGTAAAAAATGGTGACTTAACTTTACTGACGTTTCAAGCTTTAGCCCTTTGTCGGAGTAAAAAAGATGTTCAATTTAGACTTACATTGTGTCTCCGTAGTTAGAATTCTTAAGTTCTTCTGGATCAAACAACTGCCATTCACATAATCCAAAGTTATCACATTCGAGTATGAATTTTTGAAGGTTTTCCTGAAAATAAGATATAAATGCAGATACACATTAGAAAAAAATCCCCTAAATAAAAGGCATTCTCTTTGACGTCTAGAATTATATAAATTATTCCTTTATACATAATGATTATATCAAGTTGAAAAACCCAGCTTCCAGATAATACATCTTCAACACCGATTAAATCAAATATAGCATATTGAATGTCAGTATACCTCAATTATAAAAACATTTTAACAATTGTTCAGTTTCGATTACCTATTTGTTTACCGACTACCTACATGGATTTTTTGTATTATATTAGATGCATTAAGCTTATTTATCTTTGCTTTTTAAATGCAACCCAAGGCTTACCCATTTGAACTTTTGAATGTGAAAAATGACAATCACTTTAAGTCAGCAGCCAGTCAAAACAATTATTGAACCTTCAGATTTCATTGGTGACTATTAATCACAATAATGTCAGCCAGCAAAAACACTTAAATAAATACAAGTGACAGTTTTCAAAGTATAAAATAAAATTTGTGCAAATAAATCCTGATTTATGCAAAGTCTTGGTAAATCTATATCTTAGTATTTGTATAAAGTCTATAAATCAATAAAGCATATTTCCCATATTGTGTAAAATATATATTGTATATCATATGCTACAAGAATTACAGAACTTAGATTATAATAAATGATAGAACCATAAATGGCAACTCAATATATATTACAATATATTATAGGTGTATAATTAAAGGTGATGGAAAAACTTCAGTAAAGTTATCTTTTCCTCATTGATAGTTATGTAAATAATAAATGTCTAAGAAAATTTAGCGAAGGAAATGCTGTAAACCTTTATAATAATGTTTTATACAGTCCCCACAGTCCTTAAAACTTTATATCCATTCAAAAAATGAATAAATTAAACCTCAAGCAAGAACAACAACAAAACTAGGGAATAATTGTAAACAATAAGAACTTATTTTTAGATTAAAATGTTCCATTGCTTATAAATACTAAGATAAAAAAATACATGATTAAAATACGTACGCATTTAGATAAATGTCTTGAAATTATATGAATCTCAATGTATTACTATACGTATATGTCATTTTCATACAATACCAGTATGCCAATACCTATATATTTCTTGGAAACAGTGCATTTAAAACATGGATAATATAATATGTTTGGACTGGTGTAAACAGCGATTATATATTACATAAAATAAGATGTAAATTGAATCAAGCACGTCAGTAATGCAGAAAATGATCAGAAATGATTTCCTTGACGACTTGACTCGAGTTCGACAAAATATGATCTATTCTCTTTAATTTAAACCTAAGTGAGACTTTTTTCATAAGGAATAATTAAGAATCGTTGTGTATATCGCTTTTAATCGAAATCGATTCACTTCACAGGAAAATACTGGGATCTCGAGAATATATAAATTACATATCGCTCGAACGTAAACAAAATGGCGTAATGACGAACAATGGCTGGATTTCCGGCCCGTAACAGTTATTCATAACTCGAATTCAAGAAAGTTTATAACCCTATAAATAAAGAAAATGTACTTCGTAAGACAAATGCAATCGATATTAGTCGCACGACTAGAATATTTCTCCATGAACCGGACGATATTATGCAGAATCGATGCGAATCAGAAACGTCCAAAGTTTGTTTTGAATGTGGTTTAAACAAAACGAAGAGAAGGGTATCCAACAAGTTCATACTTTCGTCCCAAATTAAAACTTCCTCAGGATCGAAACAAACCACATATCATAAACATTATCGTCTATAGGTAGAATGAAATAATAAATGCCATTAAGTAAAAATAAGTTAGCTGTAAATCATCGAAAGTTGTAACTGAAATACTTAGCAAAAGAAATTTCAACTGTAACTATAGTATACAGACAATCGCTTTGTGAAAAAGACAATGATTGTTCGCCTAGCTTGCTTATTATTATGAATATGCGAAGTATATTTAATGCTAAATCTTTTCGAATATTAGCGAAATATAGAATATTAACTTACCTGGGATTCGTCTTCATTTGGGTTTTCTACAACATCCCGAATGCAGTTTGGTTCGATACGATTAACCAATCTACAAAGAAAGCCCAAAACATGTTAGAGAAAATTACTGTTACCGTGATTAAATACCCGCTAAATAACAAATTTAGTATCGTTTCTACTCACCTACAAAGGATAACACCATCACGAAGGGAATCGATAAATGAAGAGACGAATACACGTTCAGTAGCTGCCTAGATATGTGTAAGCAAAGATGTATCTTAGTGGAACGCCTTGCATTTCATAAATACGTCATCATAGGCCTCACAAACTTGTAAAATGATACGCAAATTCTTTATCAAACTCACCTCTATCCAGTGCTGGACAATTTGCTGAGCGGTATCGGTGCTCGATTTCAAACTTGTTTCCCTTGTCGATCTCGATCCGACCGGTTCGTTTATGGCGTTAGTAATTGCGTTGTTACGAACCATAATGGATTCACGTTCGCATAACTTACATATTTTAAAATTTGATCAAGAAATCCATAAGTAAAGAGAACTTGATAGTGTCACTTGGATATCAGATCGTGACACAATCGCGAGAGTTTGTAAGATCACTGCTTTTATACACAAGATTGAATCAAATAGTTGAGATATAAAAGCTGCCAGAACCTAACCGAGCCGCCGTTGTTGTCATTCATGGAATGTTGCGCTCTACGCTCTGATTGGTTAAGAATAACAATATGCTAGCCACCTTCAAAAGACCAAATCCTCCGTGTTTATCTTTTCATACTGGGACCTTTCTCTCAGCTTTTGTCACACAATTGCTTAACAAATTGTCTACAATTGTTCTGTCAAAATAAAGGTTAAAACTTCACTAGGAAACTGGAATTACAAAGTGCAATAAAATCCCCCCGTTACAAAGTTTATCAGTTAAAGTTCATGATCCCGGTTTATGACAAGGTCTGGTATTATTTTTTGTCATCTTTGCAAAAAGAAGTGTTTTCTCGGAACTGATTGACTGTGTATCACAGGTGTTCTTGCCTTCTGTTTGCTTGTTTGTTTCCCACTCTTTTCTCTTGTTAGTGATTATTTTTGTTTTCTTTCTGGTCCGGTAGTATGTTCAAAATAATTTGTTTCAGACAGAACTGAGAAGTGTTTCCGGCTATTTTCCCAATTCACATATTCAACTTCCGACTATTTAAATATATGTCTGGACGTGTATGTTTTATTGTATTTTAAATGTTATTATCATTATGATCATCCCAAACAAGTTTGGTTCAATATATCGTTTACTGACTCGTTCACAACGGTGTGAAAAATATAAATATTTTCCTCCTGAACGCTCTAGACGCCGTCTACACATTTCTGCTTTTATTACATGTATATCTTAATATTACATTAGTTTAGTTCTAATAAAGTTCAATATCTAATATACACCTAATAGCGAAAGTGCTGTCACATAAAAAAACCGAACATTAGTAATTAAGTAAGAAACGAATAACAAAAAAAAAGAGTTCAGCTTGAATGGTCGGCACAACGTTGACTTCCTGCAATTGGCCATTTCAAGGGACTGCATACGAGTGTGAAAAATTAATTTAATTATGGTTCCAGAAAAAATAACCCCGTCTCATGGGCAGGGTAACCAAATATAAGCTTATTGACCAAGTTTCAGAACGTTTGGCTAAATAGAAAAAAAATATGAGCATCCAAAGTTTGCCAAAATTACAGAGAAATGCATGGTGTCCTTCCAAAACGTCCTTCCAAACCATACATTCTTTTTTTTTTTTTTTTTAAATGAAATACCATAATTTCGTTGCAATTTGCACAAACTTGTTCAAACTTTCAATTCTTACTAATTTTTATATTTTCTTTCGTGTGAAGTGGTTTATTTTTGAATTAAATTAATTTTGAAAAACTTGGTTCCAGTCCCTTTCTCGATATGAAAAAGCCTAATTAGTTGTATATGGCAATGATACATCATTAATGCCCCGGGTCAGTACTATCGCATACACACTTATTTTAAAAAAACGTTGTCGCCGCTAAAGCAACAAGCACAGCCAAGACCAAAATGAATGCTGGTTTTGTGCTGCTAATATATTGAAATTACACTTGTTATGAACAAAACTTGATTGTGATACAATAACAAGCACGTGATCTGAACTAATCAGTCACATTTTATTATTAGTTCGAGTTCTTCGATTTCAATACATTAGCAGCACAAAACCAGCATTCATTACGGTCTTGGCTTGATGCTTATGATGCGATAACGTTTTTTTTTAATAAGTGCATTTGCTAATCGGACATGTGCATGCTATACGGGGTATGGATACGGGGTATGGTTTCCTGAGCTTTTTATACAATAAACCAGAGTTAAAATTTAAATAGATCTAGAGTATATACTGATACCTAGCTTTTTATTCTTAGATGGTGTCTTAATTTTTTCCTCCGATTTTTTAATTTTCGTGTGTCAGATATCAAGCCGGGTTTTTTTTTTTTTGCCTACTGTGGCACTTCCTAGTACAAAATTATGTCTAGTCACTCTCCCCTCGCTGCCCCCTTGGGAGTAATGCTTTCGTTCTTTGCATTTCTACTTCAACACATCGGACACTTTCGTGATGAAGCACTAACTCCACCCTATTTGGTCAAGGTTTTGTGTTTAGAGGACAAATTACTCGATTTTTGAATAGGTGTATCTTTGGATTCCGACGCTCTGATGGTTGGGCTACCTGTGCCTCAATCAAGTATAGAGGGAGAACAGGAAGCCCAACTTTAAAATCATGTAACTAGTACATATACATACATACAACATACAAACTTTATGTATGCAATTAACTGAGTGGAATACTGCAGCAAATAATAATAATACGTTTAAAACATTTATTTCAATTTTTTTCAATAAGATTTCAAGGATATTATTATGCGCACGATACTCTATATAATATTCTGTATATATATATATTTTTTTATTTATTTGGTCAAGGTTTTGTGTTTAGAGGACAAATTACTCGATTTTTGAATAGTTCGACGCTCTGATGGTTGGGCTACCTGTGCCTCAATCAAGTATAGAGGGAATACATACATACAACATACAAACTTTATGTATGCAATTAACTGAGTGGAATACTGCAGCAAATAATAATACTTTTAAAACATTTATTTCAATTTTTTTCAATAATATTTCAAGGATATTATTATGCGCGCGATACTCGTTATAATATTCTGTATATATATATATATTTTTACTTTTCATCTGGCTTTTAACTGTCTTAATATTTTAAAGACTGTAATGGCTTTTAACTGTCTTTATATTTTAATTAAAGTCTGTAAAGCGTTGTTGAATTCTACCGCGGAATTGACGATGTACTGAATTATCCTTATTATTATCATTATTTTATTATTATACCTATGTGACTTTCACTGCTGCCTTTCAAAAATATCGGATTCCAATTTGTTTTATTCACTAATTTACCGGGATGATAAAAGGCAATTTAGTAGAAAACCCTGCGGAATGTGTACTGAGAATACATGTACAGTCATCCCTAAATACGCATTTACTGTGGAATGCATATGCATGTTCTTATGTTTTGTTGTTGTTAAATTGTTTGCTCTTTTTTATTGTTTGTTTGTTTATTCGTTTGTTTGTACGCTTTTTTTTCGTTTTCTCGTTTTTTTTTTATTTGCTCGTTTTTTTCTTGTTTGTTCGCTTTTTTTTCGTTTGCTTGTTTTTCTTTCATTTGTTTGTTCGTTTTTCTTTGTTTGTTTGCTCATTTTCCTTTCTTTGTTTGTTTGTTTGCTCGTTTTTTCTTGTTTGTTTGTTCTATTGGGTTTTTTCGTTTGCTCATTTTTCTTTGTTTGTTTGTTTGCTCGTTTTTTTCTTGTTTGTTTGTTCGTTGGTTTGTTTGTCGCGTGTTCTGTCGGTTACAGCGGAGTTCTAGCTAGATAAGTTGTTCTGATCTATCAATAGGTTTTCCAGCTTGCACCTCCTGCAGCAAGTCTCTGTTCACAACTCCAGCACAGCAGCGAAATCCATGCCTAGGATGAGGTAGGTAGGAGACAATTTTCCATTTCATAGATGCAGGGTCATAACACTCTACAGAATCTACAACCACGTTGCCATAGGAACCTCCGATGACGTAGATTTTCCCGCCATAGGCAGCAGCGCCGGCGCGGTCACGTCTAGCATTCATATCTACATAGCAAAAGCAAAAAGAACAAAATAAATGCACGCCATATATATCCGTGAAACAAAACTAGATGTGTAATTGTACACATGCGCAATATATTTTGTACAAACTTGTGGATGTCACTCGAGCAGAACAGTGAAACAATAGTATCCATTGTAATGTTTATTGTGTGGTTCATTCCTGAATGAATTCTTAGTTGGATAATAACCCGATCAGTTGATAGAGTTGCTCCATTTACCCGTTAAACATTTAGAAGCATTTAGAATTCAATGAGCTCCCACGTTTCCTATCGGTCTCAGATGAACCATTTCCAGGTTTTCAAGTTTAATTGAAATAGGTGTATATTACCAGTCATTAGTATAGATATAGCCTTATTCCTACCTTTAAAGAAAAACCATTTATCCTGACTGACGTGATAAACTTCACAGGTATCCAAAGCCAAACCTTTGTGAGATGCCCCACCCATGGCATAAATCTTTCCTGCAAAAGCAACAGCGCATGCTCCACTTCGTGGAGTGTTTAGTGCTGCTACTGTATTCCATTGGTCACGTGACGGATCGTATTTTTCTACTGTTCTTAACACGGAATTGGATCTTGACATTCCTATAAAAAGAAACATTATATAGTCATTGAACCGCCTCTATAACCCTTAGGAACGGACCATTATAGATATTTGATGAGAGGATTGGGTAAACCAATAAAAAATTCGACAGTGTTATGAGCGTATTTTTTGTTTCGTACAACTGATTTTGACAGCCATGCCAAAATAAGTCTTCTTCGTAAAAGCTGATTTTTAAGGACAAAATGCCCTATTTAATAAGAAAACAAGCGAATTCAAATTAGGACGTTTCGTTATCATCGCGACAACATTATCAAGTAAATTATGGTGCCCTATACTCGTGATGCCCTATACCCTATATATATATATAGCACTTACCACCGATGACGTAAATACACCCATTTAAAACTGCTGTACAGTGTGTATGACGTAATTGACGAGGTGCAGGCTTTGGGATCCACGTATCTGTCCCATGATCGTAACATTCCATGGCTGAAAACCCTCCAAACGAGTCGACTCCGGTGATCCCTCCAATGACATATACCTTTCCGTTCACCTCGGCTGCTTCACATTTAAAACGAGCTGGTAAAACAAGCAAAAAAAAACTTCGCGATTCGTATCCAAATTTAATTTAGCAGGCTCGTAACATGGTATATGGGATCAGGGATCAAGCCCAAAAATTAGGCCTGGATCAGGGATCAGAGGCCAGGGCTCAGGGATCGAAGGGCTGGGATCGAGGATCAGTGGGAAATTGATTTTGATTCGGGGATCAAGGATCAAAAGTTTGGAAAAAAATGGGCTCAGGGATCAAAAATTCCGAAATGATCCGGGATCATTATAGGTTCAAAATATACCATGGTATGAGCCTGATATAGCCTGCGAAACGGCCGACCGCTATGGGCTCTCTCGGAGAGCCGTTTCTCAAGCGATAATCGTTACATCGTGAATTCTAATTTGATTTTGGGTTTTTGGATCCGCCAATCAATTCTGAAGCGGAACATACATCAAATTAACCGATTAGTGACCCTTTAGAACAATGTATTTGCGCACTCTCTCGCCTCACATTGTTTTACAACCGATAGCTCATCCAATCAGGTTTTACCTATTGAAACCTTTGATCCGCACAACCAATTAAAAATGCATCAATTTTGATTGATCATTCGAAAAGACACTCAAACATCCTGGTCTCACCGCATTTTAAGAGTGTAGTTTGTGTGGCGTTTTAACATACTTTAACATTGACGAATCGGAAAATCCAAAAAATGATCAATTTGCTTGTTGTGATGTAACAATTATCGCTGCAATATCGTAAAGAAAGGCAAGAAATGGCTCAGTCTAAACTTAAAAGCTTGTGAATCGCTCGGCCTATCTCTTGTTGATTGATTGATTGATTGAATCGCTGATTGATTGATTAATTGATTGTATTTTTGGCTGTCCCTTTGTCTGTCTGTCTAAATCTTTTAGTATCTCTTTCTGTTTGTTTGTTTGTTTGTTTGTTTGTTTGTTTGTTTGTTTTATTATCCTATTTCCACGTACACCTAAATGCAAGACCGTTGTTCTGACTTTTGTAATTCAGTTAGCCTGCGTTGCCGGCTGTCTGCGGAATTCATTAAAAGACAAAAGAAGATCACCCAAGCTGAACTCTTTCTTACTTTTCTCGCGTGACAACCGTGATCACATTCTTGCAACTAGGTGTATTTAGTATGTTTTGTGGTTACCCACCTTGATTCATATTTGCAATTTTTGTCCAGGTATTAAACTTAGGGTCAAATCGTTCTGCGTTCGGCAAAACGTGCAAATGTTCCTTAGCAGAACAACCACCCATTGCAATGGTCCAATATCCAAGTCGTGCAATACCAAAATTTAATCTATCTTCTCTTACTTTGGCCAGGGAATACCATTTGCCAGTCTGGGGATTGTAACAGTTTGTGCACTTTCCAGGAACCGAGTCTTCCATCATCCCACCAACAATTAGGATTACTTCCATTAGGTAGGTCCTCCATCTTGGAAAACATGATTTTATAAGGAAAAAGGAAATTTTATATGTTATGAATTTCCTTCAGGGAGGGGTAGGGGTACTCGGTTTTTTTTATTTCACTATTGCTTTAAGAGCATTGATTACAGTGTTTTATTAGATCCTAATTTTAATCTCGTAGTATATGTGATTATTTTTAAATATGGTTTTTTAAAGTATGTGTACAAATATTTAGTCTTCTTTTTAAAATGAGGAACTCGAATCCTTTCAAAAAGTTGCTGAATCATAACTATCAATTGGACAAAAACTATAATAAGACTTACCTCCGTTTCCGTTTAGTGTCAAGTACACTCTGAGCAACTCGTCTCTCTAAGGCTTTCAGGTTCAAAGCCTCGTCTACCAAACGTTTAGAATGTTCGGAATTCACCACAAGCGGATCTCGGTCGACTGTACCTACAAGATACCTTCTAGATAGACATGCTAGACGAATATTACGTAGTTGATTATCAAAGGAACCTTTCCTACGTTCAAAATCATACCGAATCCAACCAATCAAAGCCTCGTAGACTTCTTCCTCCTTTGTGATATTTAAATCGTCTTCTGCAAGAATAATATGCAGCTGGTCAGCAGGTATTCGGTGGAATGGCTGAGTGCCACAAAGTTTTAAAAAATGCTCACTGACACAACGTTTTGACTTTTGTAACAGTGTATCACACGAGTAATTCAAAGCTAAAGCCATCATTTCGATGCAATTTCCACTGTGAAGATGCTTTTCGAGGTATTTTTCACATTCGAATTTCAATATGTCCATCCCTAAGTTAGATGCAGCGTGGATGATGGCTCTTACATTTTCTCCATTAATACAAATCTCTGAAGTATACATATACTTAAGAAGGTTTTCAAGGAGACTTTCACAGATTCCACTAAGCGTAGTTTCTCGTGAGTATCTCGCTAGTGCTGTGCCGATGAACAGTTTATGAAAATATCGACTTGCTGCTGCAAGAACGACACGGTGAGCAGCAAATCGCTGATTTCCATTGTCTGTCATAATAATAACATCACAAAAGTGTTCGCTTTTCCTTATCTCGTTCAACTCTTTGAATACGCTTTGTCGATATGTATCATGCGAGACGAAATGATGTTCATAAGTGTTCGTATCCACAGCGTTGATAATTCTGTGATCCATGTTGTTGAACGTATAGGGAAGTTTGAGCTTTCGTGGTTGACTTGTTATTCAAGAGCCCACAACCGCCAAAGCATAGCTGTCACTGCCGAAAACTAGACTAGACGTTATGTACAAAGAAATTACAGGCCACTCCAGGTTAATCTCAATCAAGATTCTTATATCAATAAAACATCCGATCGGCTGGAAAATAAATGTTTAAAGACGCATATAGTTTTTTTGAGTTATGAGCAATTTGTCTACCTCTAAGGTGGTTTTCATCTTGCATGGCTCCATGCGTTCTTTGCAGGTGTTTCGATTGTCTCTATCTACGAGTCATTGGCTGTTCAAAGACAGACTCAAAACATATTGTCATACATGTCACTAAATTATTCATAGTGTTTAATCCAAATCCCCTGCATAAAGAGCGACGCAAATTTTATTTGTCGGCCACTTCTGTAAGATCGATTTTCATGAAGAAAAGAAATTAAAACATATTAGAAATAGATTACAAAAACGGCATTTATGAGTAATAATTTTACCACATTTCTCGTTTTGTATTCATAAATTAAGTGAAAATTAAGATTCTGTGATTAAAAAAATGAATTGATTTGAATGATATGGAACACGTTTTCGACTTTCCCGGATATTTAAAAGTGCAGTGTTATTGATTTCTAGTGATGGAGAAAACATCCTATGAAACATCACATTTCGTTCAAAGCTAGCTAACATTCTTATATAGAGTATTTGCAGAAATCATATAGTATTGTCAACAACAGATATAGTTATATAGATATAGATATAGTTTTTTTAATTGCATCAATATTCCATCATGCGTATCTTGATTGTGATGTAAGTTATAATTATAATATTTAATTGAGGCAATTGTAATATTCCATGTTCAATTTATTTTATGATAGAAAAGGAAAGGGAAAGTATTGAAGATGTCTCTTTCAGAGCGAGCATAAATAAAAACACCCATCCACACTCCGTGTTCCCGTGTGCAGTTTCGTATGAAGCTCGTTGTGGCAATTGAGTTATCAACGACGTAGCTTTATTCTGGTATCCCTCTCACGCTCTCCATCTCCTGCCAGCAGCTGTGTTCAGTTTTCCCTCCTCCCATCCCCTTAATATAATAACTTTTTTTTTGCTCCTTCTTACTGAACGCATTTGCAATTCTAGCGCTGTAAGATTGAGACGCTAAGCAAAGTAAAAAAGTAGTTATCATTATATAATCTTTATGCTCTTTGATGAAGGAGGATACACCACTTCCATAACTGGCAACCACTTATTAGCATATTATTTTTGTACATACAATTTTGGAAAAAGAACATACGCAAATAATAAATATAAATATAATATAATAATAAATATAATGATTAAGTCTAAAAGTTTGGCAGAATATGTTTAAATTCTCTTAAAGTTATAAGAGTTTGAAAATGCACAAAAACACCAAAACGAGGCAACAAAGGCCTCAGCAAAGAATTCCATACAATTCCTTGTAATTTCATTTGTCTCTAGTAACTTTGTTGTTATTTTGTCTAAAGCTTCAAAACTTTCCAATAATGTCTATTTTCGATAGATCTTTCCTTAGAAAGTGCTGAAAGTTTTCAGGATATAGTCAATTGTAAGATATACATGACATGCAGTTATGGAAGTGGTCTATAGAAGACTTCTACAGTCATTAAAGAGAGATCGTTACGCAACGTATTACCAGAGTCATTTTTGTGTTCATGAACCTACAAAAGTCGTAATTACTATGGAATGCGCTCGAAAACGATATTAATTTTTTTAAGATTCAAAAAGATTATCATATTAGCAATGTGAAAAGCGAAAAAAAATGAGGTCACCGCGCTATTTAAGGCGCTACAAGCTAAAAAAGCCAGTAAAATCCAACAGTTCTATTGTTTTGGACGAGTGGGACTGAGCACTAGTCGCTTTTAAGACTCCTCTTCATCAATCTGTAACTTGTTTGAAGCTTAAAAGTTGAGAAAAGGCATATTTTTGCTTTGGATTACTTTTTTGCCAATGGCACTTTTGTTATTTTCTTGAACAAGATGTGCATGAGCGTGATGCGCAGTAGCAAGAGTCCCGCGCTACCTTAATTAAGTTGTAATTTTTTGCTTCTAGAATATTTAAACATTAGTAGAGTATATGTATATAGCTTTCATATCAGGTGAAGAGCCATATTTGTGGAAAGTCTTATATTAAACCTTATTATTATTATTATTATTATTTTAATTTCACAGTTTGGTTCACTGGTTGCTTACCATTCCGGGAATGTACCATATTCCTACCTAAAGTTATAATTTTTTGCAATTTATGTAATTGAATTTTGTGCCATTTACGACTGTTCCTGGTGCTCCAATAATAACTGATATGGTCTACTGTTCCTGGTGCTCCAATAATAACTGATATGGTCTCAGTTTTAGTTTTCCATATTCTGCTTATTTCAATTCCAAGGTTTTAATATTTTGTTTTCTTTCGTTGTTTATTAATGTACTGGTGTTCGCCTGTGTATTATTTGTGACAATATCTGGTCTTTTAGCCTTAGTAGGCCCTTTGCAGCTAGAGGTAACGCGTAACCCAAAGTACCTTTTAAAAATCCATTAGCTGTGCCAAAATAATGTCCAGAAATGGAAAGAGCATGTCCAGTTAGTAAAAAATTTGAAATTCCAGCTTTTGATTCTAAATACATAAAAAATGGCAAAAAGAAAAAAAAACATAAATGGAATCTAAGGATTCGTGTGGAAAAACAAAACTGCAATTCTATATTCCCATACAAATTCTTCGAAAATATCCCATTTTATGTTCTTGCTATTTTTTTCTATTCAGAATTAAGAGCTAAAATTTCGACTTTTTGCTAATAGATAATAGATAATGTTGGCAACTCTTTCCATTTCTGGACATCATTTTTAAGGTATATGACTAACTTTATTGAAACAAGTACTAATACTAATTATTGATTCATTAGAGCGAAAGCACTAGAACCATGAAACAAAATCAAATTGTTAGTGTGTAATAGTTCTTATTTAGCGACTATTAGTTACTATCAAAGACAAGTAAAGTTGTAATGAGGTATTGTTTCCTTTTGTATTTGATGTTTCTGGTTGAGTGATGCTGACTAAATACATGTAAATAGAAAATATTAGTTAGTAACTATTTTGTTTTTATTTCATGGTTCTAGTGCTTTCGCTCTATTCGATGTGCAACCATGCGTAACAAAGGGTATATAAAGGGAGAAACAATGATAACTCAACAATCGTCGGTCGAGCAGTTACACACTTCTGTCGTGGTATCAACCGCGTAGCATACTCAAGCTTCAAGAATTGACTCCTCAAGTTTCAAGTACAAGTTCCACAAGCTTCACAAGCTCTTCGACAATTACCTTTAGACTGCTTAGAAAACGAAAAGGTATAGTTTGCCCTTCAGCTTTTAGCTTTTCCTTGTATATATAGGAGCGCCCCACGTGGCTCGGTAGTGGCCGGGACAATTTAAATTCGCCTCTGTGTCTTAAAAGTGATTCCTTTTGGTCGTTTAAAGAACGTCTTATTAACAAGCTGCTTTTATTTTCGCCCACTGCTTTGTGTGATGAGTTACTTTATCCAAAAGCGTTTTTTGGGTTTTAAACCAAAAAGTATAGTTTTGATAATTTAAAGCCAAGCTACAAGTTTAGCATTATAAAATAGCGGTAGTTTGCTCAGTTACAGATATTAATTCGCGGTAGTGGCCGCAGAAATAACGATAAAAACAGCGGTAGTGGCCGCAGAAATAACGATAAAAAATAGCGGTTGTGGCCGCAGAAATAACGATAAAAAATAGCGGTAGTGGCCGCGTAAGTAACGAAATGAACTAGCGGTAGGGGCCGCAGAAATAACGGTAAAAATAGCGGTAGTGGCCGCAGAAATAACGGTAAAAATAGCGGTACTAGTGGCCGCAGAAATAACGATGGCCAGGAAAGTTTCGGGACTTTGTGTATGAATCTGTGGGATTACTTCTGCATTGTATACTTGATTTTCTTTATTTTAGTTCTCGGTTGGCCACCTTCATTCTGTAAAATAGGTCATTTTGTTGTACTATTGTCCCAAATTAGCGATGTATTTGCATATTTTGGCCTTTGTTGTATTTTTAAATTTTTAAAAAAATTATTTAATTTGTTCTCAGTTCATCGAGTATTATAAGAGTAGGTTTGAGGCCATATACTACTATTTTTTATGTTCAAATCTTTAGCTTTCGTCGGGCACCGACATCATCAGAAGATCGAGTGGAAAAGATTGTACGAAATTTGCATAGTTATGCGAGTGTAGAATAAAAGTGTCAAAGCAATAGAGTTGGTCTAGTATTCTTTCTTTTGTTATGGATGACCCTCCAATTTTATTGTCCGTTGTTCGTTATCGTCTCGTATTCACTTGGGATTTAGCTTTTTAACATTCATAATACATTAATTAACAGCCTTTTGTGAATCTGTTCTTGCATATCCGCCTTGTTATACAGAAGGCTTGAATTTCGAGGTTTTCACGGTTTGATTCTTTTCAGTTCTTAAGTATTTTTCTTTTTCTTTGCACGATTTATTTCAATAGCCTTCAGTCTAAGGGACAATTATACTCGCTCTTAGCTTTTTTGTTTGTTTGTTGGGTGGGTAACACTATTAGACGATTTTTTCTTATCCCTTTTTGTAAAATCATTTCAATTAACTCTTTTTTTTTCTGGACTTCCTCTGTAAGACTGTAATAGCTTTCGTGTAAAAAAATAGCCAATTTCAACTTAACTTCCGTAAATGTTGTCAAAAATTTGTAAACTTACACGTGAGGTCGGCTGTAAGTGTATATAGAATGAAAGACGCTCTACAGCTGTAAAGGTTTAAAGATCAACTAATATCGATCTTTCCATTCCTTTGTTGTTGTTTTCAGTCTCATTTCTTACAAATTAACATATTCTTTATTGGAGTTCAAAACCCTGTTCATTGCGTTCAAAGAAGGTTAACTATCTCTCTGTTAAGCGTTTAAAAAAAGGGGAAAAATAAACATAAAAACATTTGTATCATAAAGTTATCTATACTTTTTTGTAGTGTTGTTTTGGTTTTCAACCGTGTTTTCTTCTCACCGGTTTGTCGTGTCTATAGGTGCGGGCGTCTAATGCCTTTTATGCCCCTCGGGGTTGCCTAGGGCCGACATTCTCGGTGGGCTACGCCTTTTCTTTTTGTCTCAATAAAAATATTCTTTAATGCATATATTGGGCAATTATCCATCTTAATATAAAATACTTTTCTTGGGATATTTCAATTTTTAAGGCACCTCATGTCAAGCGTGTTAAGCTTGATTTCCCTGAATTTGTTAATAAGCCTGTGAAAGATCGTAACTGGAAAGGCGAGCCCATCGAGTTTCTCGGCCCCAGGCCCCCGTCAGCTTGCTCAGTCTTGCGAGTATCGCAATTTGTTGCAATCTACTACATTTTGTGCCTGGTGAACTTTAGTGATGTAAGCAGAAGCGAAAAATAAAAATAGAACAACAACAAGCGTTAATTACGTTTAGCACTCCTAGAGGATGAAGTTGAACTGCCAGATTTGGTAATGCTTATTACTGTGGAACTATATCCTTGCCACGTGTTAATTGTTAATTTGTGGATAGAAAGTCTCATCCCTTTTCCTGACTACCCCTCGGATTTGCCGGGTTACTTCGTAAAGTTTCGTTGTTTTTTTTTTAAAAAAAAAGCTTGTGCGATGATAATAGCGACCTTGACCACATAGTTTTCACTGAGGAATACCCTGTAAACAAGAGGGTTTCTTGGTCTCGTATTTGTAGTTATTCTTTGTACATCTTTGTCCTCTGGTACTAAGGGCAGCTGGAAAAAAGCCAGCCATTGTTTGTTCTGGCCTAAAAAGGATGCTATTTATCCTACCCTTCGGATGGAAAGTGAGTGCTTATAAATATCACTCTGCTGGTCTTCTCGCAACTATCTACATACGTTTATCGGGCGTTCTTTGTAGTCGAGCCAATATTTTGACGATCAGTATTTCGGCCATTTTGTGACACTGCCCGGGTGTCAGTTGTCTAAAAGTCGCAGTCAATCGGAGATACCAACTTTTGAGTTCAGAGTGCTCAAACCGATTGGAAACAATACTGTGACTACAAAAGCTATATATCCGTATTCTATCGTTATTTAGCTTTAAAATGATGTATAATATGTGTGGGAAAAAAAAAAAAAAAATCAAAAAATGCGGAGAGACCCAGTTTGACCCCGCGAAGGGTTACAGTAACCCTAATTGACGCACGTGTACTTCTTGGACAGTCAACGTCGCGGCATTTCTGGCAGCCTATGCGCCCTATTCAAAAGGCGTGACAATAAAGATACCTTGTTTAATCATTTTTGCAAAACACCATTGCTTCGTTAGAAAATGCAGCAAAATTAGTAAAATTTAAATAAAGTAACTAAAATAAAAATTATAAAAAGCTTTGGAAATGAAAAGATTCGACTAAAAATTTGCACTTTTGCCCTTAGAGCCTCGCTATAGCGCCTTTGGTACATTTCAAATGCTGATTACTCTGCAGTGATTTATAATATACAAATTAGGTAATACCTAATAGCAGAGCTCCCAGTTTAATTTTTTCTTACAACATCAATATGTGCATGTAAATAGTTTTTGTCCACGGGCCATGCCCAATCTAAACTGCAATTATTTTAATTATATAAGTAACCGCAAAAGACAACTATAAAAATACAGATAAATGGATCGGACTTTTGATTTTATTAAATTATTTTTACTTTATGTGCAAAGAAAGCTTAGAATTTTAAATTCAATCCAAAAACTGTCTCTCAAAAACTTTAAATAGATAATCTTGAACTTAGTTATCGGTGTTTATTTCCCTGAGGTTTTCTTCGTTCCAATGACATGAATAATATTTTGATGAGTACACATGTATGTACTTGAGTTTTGATGAAATTAAACATTACATAGTCAACTGCAACAATAGTAAAGGTTGAAAATCCATAAATAAACTGTACTGAGGGAAGCGATTTGAACACAGTTTGCATAACGACTAAAGTCGCTTCTTTTTCAATTCTTTTAAATTGCTGTAGTCTTTATTCATCCACGAATTTATTCAAGTCACGTTTTCTCGATCTTTTGGAATCAATCTTTTGCTTTTCTTTA
Organism: Metridium senile; assembly: GCA_949775045.1. Classification (NCBI taxonomy): domain Eukaryota; kingdom Metazoa; phylum Cnidaria; class Anthozoa; order Actiniaria; family Metridiidae; genus Metridium; species Metridium senile. The sequence goes on from OX459098.1 coordinate 3,055,901, forward strand.
GTAAAATGTGTTTGGGTCCTTCAAGTTTATTTTCTTCTTTAGTCAAACCTCTTTTTGTTTTCTTCGATGTTCATCTTTCTCCGTTGATATTTCGAATTAATGAAAGCTCTGCTATTAATTAGCAAGTAGTATTTTGTTGTTTGACTTTTTTTTGCCGACATAAAAGAAAAAATGTTCATCTAAGGCGCGAGCGTCCCTTTCGTTCCCGCCGAAATGTAACAGCCAATCAGCATCGCGATTGGCACGGACGCCTGACGTACGCTTGGGATTCGTGTATTTAGTAAGGTGCTCCGCTATAATCTGACAACAGAACTCTATCAAATTGCTACATGCTTCATTTAGACGGGTTTTTACGATCATTCCTGAGGCTACTACTTCCTTAAAACATATGGACATTCAGGCTTTGGAACCGTGTTTTAGTTTCATACACCGATTCTTGTGTTTCACTGGTGTACGAAAGTGTATCGTTCTGTAAAGTTAAAATAAAGTTATATAAAGTTATCTTCTATCCAGAAGTGTATTTGAAATATGCAGATCATTGGTGTCATTGTTTGCTTTTTGGTCACATAGCCCTTCATGACATAATAAATATAATGTTAGGTCTCTTTCGTTTCTTTTTCCTTTAGCCACACTTTCCTTAAGAACATGTCCTTCAAGGTGTCTCGATACAGTTTTGAGATAAAATTACCGAGCAATTTCAACCTGCTCTTTGATAATATTCTATTCATCCAACTTTTCTGGAATTTTCCCCACAGGTTATCCTGCTATAGTATCGATCCAAAAAGATAAAAAGTAAAATTACAACAATCTCGATACACTGTTTAATTCCGTTAGACTATGACAAAATATCACATTAAAAAATATATATACATATATATATATATGTTAGAGTTTAAAAAGATCGTGCAACCATTTCTAGTCAGTTTAAAATATTAAATATCGCACTAGATGATTAACTATTAAACAAATAAATTTGCTTTAAAAGCATGCAAAAGTTTAAAGCTTTAACTCTTGTTTCAAAACCGTAAAGCTTTGTTAAAAGATTCTCGCGTTGTGGAGTGCAATTTAGAATTTTCTATTATTCATACCAAAAACAGTAAACACTTATGCCCTACATAATATGCTTCGTTTCTTTGAATTATATACACATAAATTGCAACTAGAAAGCTTAGGCTATCAAGGTAACCCGGTAGTGCAACACTCAATCACGGTTTATCAAAAAAATTAAATCAGGCAAACTCCTTGTTTGTAGACGTTCTTGCTCTATTCTACGACTTTTCACTTTATTGATGATTGTTTTCCTGGATCGTTTTATCTACAATCGCGAATTCCTTACGTTGAGTTCTCTCCGTTGGAAGGCTTAAAAACGATGCAGAGTTGTTGAAATTTGCGTTTCAGTAACTTTCCGTTGCAAGAATAGAATAGTAATCCCTGTCCATCGCAAGTCCAACCCAGCCTTTAGTCTAGTCGCGAACCTGTGTTACTGATTACTTTCCTCTCTCCAATGCCTTAAGGTTTCGCTATACTATGTCTGATTCGGTTTCTTGTTCTGCTCGTCTTTACTCACACAGTGGTATGAAAGTTGAACAGTTTTCGCATCAGGCAGTGTAATCTAGGTTTCATTCCTACCCGGCTATAGACGAATATATAGGCGAATATACGATGGCGCGACAGCTTATAGCTTTACGAGTTTACTGCTCGCCATACTGGCTGAAAGTCTACACGTGCACTATTATACACCAAAGTAAAGAAAGTTTTGGGATGGTCCACAAGCAACCAGAGAATCTCTGTGGCGTTAAACAAATAGGAGCTCGTAAAAAGCTCAGTACAGAGTTTAAAGAGGGAAATAAGTTAATACGTGTTACTCCTGCATTGATGGTTCAACTCTATTTCTAAGTTATGGGGTTTAAGAAAGGGCCGGGTTTTAGTATAATAAGTTACGGGAATAAAATATGTAAGATTTGTCAAGGGTCGCTGATGACATATCGAGTCAGCGTCACCAAGGACTCGTACCCTTCCCCTAACTCCTTTGTCCGTAAGCCTTTGTGAAGCATTGTTGCACATTGAATAAATTACTATTCGATGTGCAACCATGCGTAACAAAGGGTATATAAAGGGAGAAACAATGATAACTCAACAATCGTCGGTCGAGTAGTGAAACTCAGGAAGACGGGGATAAACACATCCATTGATGGGTATCTGAATTGGAAATTAGCTTAGGATTGGGGATGGCTCAACAACAGCCCGACAGGCATTCTTTCATGTTTCCCTCCTCTCCCACCCTAGCTCATGATTATGCGCTTCATGCTTCATATCCTGCGGACTCGTACCCTTCCCATAACTCCTTTGTCCGTAAGCCTTTGTGAAGCATTGTTGCACATTGAATAAATTACTATTCGAATTTGAAATATATAATAATTGAATGATAAATATAAGTCCTAGCACTTTGAAATAAATACTAACAGAACAAAGACAGTTAATTTTCAAAAAAATCAACCATGCATGCACTAATTAATGAGTATTATAGTGTAACGTTTTCAACTGTAAATTTGGAAAGTGGGCTTTTTTTCAATTTATCATCAGCTGATACAAGTCTTATTGATTTCATTTTTGTTATTATTATGAAATCTCTTGAAACTAGCTATAGTATCCTCTGCTTGCTTGAAAACATGATGTGGATAATGCACTACATCTAGCGGTCCAGGCAAAAAAGATGGTGTTATTGGCAAAACATCAACCACAGGGATCCCAGCCCTACACATTCTCCATGTTGCATATGCATTGAAAAGTAGCACTCGCTGTGAAGATAAAAAGATGATAGTATGTTGAGCATTTGAGCAATTCACATAAACTGAAATATGAAAAATAGAATTGTTTTTAAAAAATATACCTTCATGTACCTTGGAAGTTTTTAAATGTTTCCATATCAGAAATTAACTTACAATAATAATAAATAATAATCCAATCACAATTACACCTTCTTCTTTCTCGAAAAAAATCTAAATCCGAGATCAAAGAGAATTGAATTGATCCCAAATAGGCATAACATAACAACAAGTTTATCCAAACTTTCGTCTCGCTATGACCTAATTACTTAACACTACACCATCACTCTCTGTCATAAAACTGTACACAAGGATAATAAATTTCAATCTCTCAAAAACAATTCCTACTCTATGTCGTAGCCTGAGTAAACGCACCAAGTGCGTCTAGTCTATCTATGGATCTATCGTTGTGTCGAGATTACACATGACGTAATGCCACAGGTAAACCACAACTACTCTATGACGTAGCCTGAGTAAACGCACTAAGTGCGTCTAGTTTAATACTTATAAGTCGCAAATTGACATGGGTATATGATCAAATGCGCCTATTTGGTATTTACAATACTTATAAGAATTATTTCTTTATGTACTATATTGATTTTCGCCAAATCTGAGTCAGTTATTTGTGTCGTCGTCCCTCAACTGAGGGATATTTACAGTACGAATAGCAAAACCGTGAGCACGCATAAATATTTTAGAAATCGTTTATTGTTCGTTGAACAACTCAAATAACTCTAACTACAAACAGTTTATCATACTACACATCAGTCAAACTTCTTGTCGTGATATAGTAGTTTCTGAGTTGTTCAACGAACAATAAATGATTTCTAAAATATTTCTGGGTGCCCACGGTTTTGTGATTCGCACTGATAACTGTGGGCCTAAATTCTGCACGACCCACCTGTGACGTAAAGAATCTACCTCCTGTGTCTTGGAAATTCGATGATAACTCTTTTTTTATTTGTGTAGTAGATTTCCAAATAGTGTTAGTTCTATATCTGGGCGTTCCTGGACTTTCTAAAGATTGATTCACAAAGATGAGATCGAGGAAGTTCTCTAGCAGAGCTTGATAGGTAGTGAAGTTGATTGCGCGAATGTAATGGAGACCTATGTTCATTACCAATGTGCTGTGTTCTGTGTTGATGGATGGATGGTTCAGGGCATTCTTTATATATGAAATAACACGGCCACTGTCAAAGTCCAAATCGTCGTCTTTTAACTTCTCTTGCTAAGAGATAAATATTACATTTGTTACTACTAGGATACTATGATAAGAATGTAATGCGGTGCTTATTATATATTTGGGAAACTAGCGAGTAAACTAGTGTAGGCTGCGTCGGTGTTTGATATAAATGATAGGTAATATAATGAAATTTGTAACACCGTAAAAAATGATGACTTAACTTTACTGACGTTTCGAGCTTTAGCCCTTCGTCGGAGAAAAAAAGAGACGAAGGGCTAAAGCTCGAAACGTCAGTAAAGTTAAATCATCATTTTTGACGGTGTTACAAATTTCATTATATCAGCAAAAATCAGCAATTTGGTACACTTTTTTGGTGTTATGTTTTTATACCGGCGGTGATCTTAGGGATTAAATCGTCCGTGTAATGCCATTGTAAAAGGACTTTGAAAGTGGGGAGATAATAATTATGGCAAAAATGGGATCTCAGCTGACAGATGTATAGTTCTCAGTCACATTTATTACACATTTACGCAAATAACACCGTTGGGGGAGGGAGGGGGTGGGGGAGGTTGCGTTGGTAGAGAAGACTCGGAGGTACAAACATTTATAGACAAATGGTTATTTGTTACTATAGAGCCAAAAGCGTCCAAACAGCTAATTATGAATAATTCGCCTCGCAATTTGCCGCTTTGGTGATTTCTTCCCATGTTCCCTTTCGTCCCAGTCGCGTAGACTTGGAGCCTGTCGACTACGACAAATGTTTTGAATTAACTGTATAAAGAATTAGTGACAAAGTATCTTGCCAGGGGTTCTTCTTACCGTTTCGTCTCCAACGGGATAGACCCAGTTATATTTGTACGTTGCTGATTGGTAAACCTTACGTACATTCGGATTTGCAGCCATTGATGTACCAAATCGTAATGCCAGAGAATCACCATAGGACATGACGACACCAGAGGTCTGATTTATAACTGCATTACTCTCGTTGTATTTTGCTGATTGGAAAAGGTAGAATTAGAAATCAAATATAGAAAGCACAGAAGGAGAAAGCAATGAAGATTATGATGACGATGAAGATAATGTGAATTAATGATTACGATTGTGATGGTGACTGTGATTGTTTTGGTAGTGGTGATGGTTCATGGTGGTGGTGATGATGTACTCCAATAATTCAAGTAACATACGATTTTCTTTCTTGGGGTTTACTAACCTTCTATAAATGGAGCCCATTTCCCATTGATCCATCGTCCATATCCGTCATGAAGAAACGTGCAGTATTCCTTACAATTGGGACTGGGGAGGAGTATGCCTAAACAAATAAATAAAACCATTATGTTCCTTTATATACATTGTCGCGACATTTGAGCAAAACAAATTGTATGAAATTTTGAAGTGCAATATTCAAAATATAGTCATAATTATTTGGGGCAGAGACCGAATACCAATATCACTGATTTGCGAATAGCGAGTGCAATGCACTAATATTAACATGGTCGAAATATTATAAAATTAATATTGTCGAGTTTGCTCTCGATACTAGCATTTATAAAATTGTAAAACAGCTGTTAGAATTCGTTTTCCATCGGTTCATTGTTACTTATTATGCAGTTAAAAGTTGCTGAAAACAAAGAATCACGTGTCAAATGTTGTAGTTTTAGTCTAGTGTAAGTGGACAACATTAATGTCGTTGACTACATGTATAGTTAGGTAGCTACTATATAACCGTTCTATTTAGATGCAAATATAACATAAAAAGTAGTTTGCGCGGATTTTGCCAGAACGTTTCACTTCCATCTGGCTTCAGTAGTCATCACTACCAATATAAATGTGATGGAACGATAGCGCATGCGTATAAGATATTATTGCTACCTGTTTTGGTTCACGTTCTTAACCCCCTATCATGGATTCAGGCGGTTTACTTAGGTGTTTTTGCCTTGCGGCACGGGAGGCTCTGCCAAACTTACAAAAGTGCCGCCCCGAATTAAATCTATCCTACCTAAGTGATTCAGACAATCAGACAATGACTGCAATCCTTACTTTGAATATCAACATAAAGGCGTGGTTGTTTAATAAATATGGAGTGGTTTCCAGGAAATGTCTGGTGTAGAAAGTCATCTAATTCACCAAGACTTCCATCTTTCTGGCTCCTTCCATGGGCAGTACCTGGAATGCATAACCATGCAGTTAGCTACTTGTCAATCAATAAAATAAATCTGTTTTTTTTTTTGGTTAAAGCAGGCTATTTTCCAGCTATAGCTGGTGGGGTTTGCAGTCTTTCGCACAAACTCCACGCTATATTCTGTATTCACATGTTGGTTATTTTGGCGGATGGAGGAAAACGGGAGAACCTGAGTGGAGAAAAATCGATGTGGCATGCAAGAGAACAACACATTACAGAAACTCTGTTCACTTGTCGCCCGAGCCGGAAATCGAACTCGCTCAGGTCGATCGATCGCAGTGATCAAAGGTCAAAACTCTCACTGCTAGGCCACGGAAAGAAGAAAGAAAAGGCATAAAGTGACAAAAATAGTAATGCTGATGGCGATACTCACCCTTAATAAACCAATCAATTGGAGGATCTCTGAAACCATTACAAAGACTATAATCAAGATAAATCTCTAAGCGGTATTCCCCAGGTTCCATCACAAGAAATAACGCCTCGTAAGTACCGTTATTATGATCAAATAAAGTAGCACTAATAGACGCCGGGCCACGAAGGTAAACCCTCCACGTGTCTCCTCCAAAAGTTTTTTTTCGACTGTCTTTAGTCTTACTTTGAATAAACAGTCGACTGTATTCACGTGCAGGACGTATTTCTTCACTGACTATCACACTTGTGGATGCGTTGCTTCGCTCACTCTTTTCCCATCCAGGGTTCACTTTCCCCCATTCTCTATTATGAAAACACGGTTTTAGAATTCCCAACCAATCTACACGAAGTTTTCTTTCTCGATGCCAGTGCAATCGAAAGTGATCTTGCATTCCTGTGTTGATATATATAAAACGTTTGCTATAGTTTCCAACTTTATGTAGATTTTTAGAATTCCCATTGAAAAGTCCGTTTGAAGAGAAATGTATTACTTGAATGAGAACTACAACCATTATAATGATTATAGAAAAACGTAGAATATAGTAACGAAACGACTTTGCACGGTAGCCAATGCCTCCCATTATCCTGGAAAAGAATAACAGCATTTAAGAGGGCGTCTCCGTAAGAACGGACCACTCGGTCTGGGATCCAAAAAACGATTCCCCTTATATTTCTACCATCGAAAGTACTATCTATCCTTATTACAAAACTTGACTTAGAATTGTTGTAAATAAAATATTTCGGCCGCTAAGCGAATTTTCGTACATCGACCCAAAAACCGCCGAACGACACTGATTTTCAAGTTCGCAGAGGCCTACTTTCAAAGTCCGTTTTCTCAGCTTTTTCTTCAAATGAAAACTTATTTTTTGGGTCTAAACTATGGTTTGATGTCGTGTCTGACTAGAAAAAGCAAAATGTTTTTTTTTAGGATGTACAAATTACGAAAAGTGATATAAATTTATTGAGACTACTCTATGCGTGACACGAAAAGCAAAGATTAACGGGTTTAGAAAATTGCAAATTTCTCAAAAGTGGCACCTATCCCCGATATAACATAGCATTCTACCTTGAGATGAGATGCTATTTACTAGTTCTGAGCAATAAAATTTGTGGCACATTGCGTTTTTAAGAATTTGACGAAGCCCAAACTTGTACATTTTTACAGATATTTCCTTGCGTGACACGACTTGCCGTTGAGCCTAGACAACGTCAATCATTTGCACAGATTTTTAAAATTAATACTATAAAATGAAATAACAAATAATATATAGTTACAAGTTTATATTCAGATGTTATTATTGTCATAATTAGATATTTGAGCTCAATTGAAATTTTACCACAATAATGGTTTGAAAAAAAATTTGCATAAGTATATGCCAAATTAAAGTAAAGTTGTCTAACAGCATTGACATTTAAACTAATATCTATATTTAGAAACATGATTCTTATATTAAGTTGGATAAAACCTGGATGGCTTTTAAAACTTTTATTTATTTTATTGTTACTTTTACTAAACTTCCCGAGGCTGAGGGACATTTTTAAAATCACTAATATCCCGAAGAAGTCATGGTATTAGTTTGTAATACCATGATCACCGAGGAAATAAACGAGCATGGGATTTAGTTTGGGAGGGATTCTTCAAGGAGCGACATTAAACAATGTCATAAATAAATCAAGAAGGATAATATTGTGGTGTATGATGTGAGGGCTATTTTTCAATAAAATAAACACCTTGTTACTTTAATGCTTTAAACTTGATGATTTGAATATTTTGATTCTCAATGTCAGTTTTCAAAAATGTGTGCAGCGATATCAAGTATGGCCCATAACAAATGAAGTGAAGTTCCGAAACAGCGTGTAAATTTTCAGGGTTCCTGCTACTCCTTAAAGTGCTTATGTATGAAGTCAAAAATGGGACATATTTCCCTCAATTCTAGACATCGTGAGATTTAAAATGATATATGTATAAGCCTGATCGGGCAAATCCAGGGGGAGTTATTCGCGCGTGAAAGTGACGTTTTGGGCTTCATGTGCCAGGTAGACCGTTAATTAGACCGTGAGACTAGGTCGACAGTAATCTGTGACGACACAAGTTACTCTCACGTGACCAGCTCGATAAGCGTACGAGCTAGCGTATAGTCAGTTCGAGCTTTATAAATATAGATACGATTTATGTATATAATATACATAAGGATATAATATACATATACAAACACATTGTAAAGTATAATTATTGATATCTCAAGGAAAAAAAATTGTCTTAGTGTAGCATTCAACGAGTGTCACTTATACACAAAAATATACGAAATAAACTGATTTATTACGGTGTTTACGTAAATCAAACATACTTCAATAATGGTAATAATAAGGATATACAGGACACTATCGGGACGTTTTTTTAAAAGGCTCTTAACGCGTTTACTTTACATTAATTTCCCTACAAAGTATACATTTCCTGAAAGCTTAAATGATAAAGATTACATATTTAGTTGAAGTTTTAAATAAAATTTATTAGTTTTGGAGAGATCGGGCATATAGTAAGAGAGTGTTGTCTTAGCGCGAGATGTTTATTTGCAGAAGTGTTAATGTGAATGGATCAAATTTGTTGACCTTATTATTGTACATATTAAGTACTTATTGACTGAGTGGGAGGGCCGTACGGGAAAATATTTGGCTCGCGGTCACGACGTACGGAACGAGCGCAGCGAGGTCCGTACAAATGACCAAGAGCCAAATATTTTCCCGTACGGCCCGACCTAACTCAGTCAATAAGTTTTTTATCATATGACCCGTATTTTGCCCAGCGCGCGCCATTTTTGTAATGATGTTTCGAGTAGCTGGTCCGTACGTGTTTGTACGGACCAGGTGAAAAAAGCCGTACGGACCCCATCACGTGACTTTTTCCCGAAGGTTTTCTTAAGAGCGCGCGCCGGGCAAAATACGGGTCATATGATAAATTGATCTATCAAAGTGTGCCTGCGATTTGTCTTTTGGCGCTTCGTTATTTTTTTATTGATTTTTTAAGTTCAACCTACAAAATTTTCAGTGCATTCTTTAGTAAATGGCTAATATCTGACGTAAGAAAACGAAAAAGAACAAACGCAGGCACACTTTGAAACTTGAGATATGTTTGAGTCATCACGACGATTTTCGCGTTAATTGGTCGGAAAATCTCTGCAAATAAACCTTTTAAAGTTGTACATTTTATCAAATTCTACTACTGAGAAATTTGTAGTTTTGTTTTAATAGGATTAAAAGATTATTTATTCGATGTTGACAAGTTTAGGCTTTGTAAGTCAATATGCGTCACGTAAGAAATGTGATCCTTGACTGATCGTAACATGACTAAGACGATCTAGAACTCTAAAAACTCTGAGAACTAGTAGAATGTTGAATTATCAAAATAAATATCAAAAACTTTGTATGTTGTTGCAGTTTAGTTTGGTTTTAGCTTACTTTGTTCAGTTTGTTTTTGCTGTAACAACATGATACCATGTGGTCGTGACCTCTAAGATAACAAATTTTGACAGCTCCTGTCAATATTCCAACGCATTCATTAGACTATCAAAAATGCTTTTTTATTGATATCTGCTTTGCAAAAAATATTTTTGAACTCAATTTTTTATAAGGTTGTGGATTTCAATCTGTTGTTTGATTTAGTTTGTTTTTGAAAAAACGTGTACTTTGAGGTGAATTGTGTCCTGTGTATCCTTAACTAATGTATTAGTGTGATAATAAGTTTGAAAAATGTGAGTTTTTGCCGAGTTTATTGCCGACAAGCAATCAGTTTTGAAAGCGCTTTACAACATCGGTTGTAAATAAACACTTCGATTCAAATCACGTAATAAAACACATGTTATTTAGACAATTTTTTTTAAATTAAAACAATGGAACCCGAGGTGATCATGGTATTACAACAATATGTACCAGATGGACATTCAAAAACTATGATGAGTTAACATTATAGGAATTTAATAAAATTAATTAATTTAATAAGAATTTTACGAAAAAATAATTTAAGAGTAGTTTTGAACGTATCAGTCAGAGGAAGACATTCCCAGAGGAAGACGTACTTTCTCGGGCCATATATCTATTTTTGATCTCGTTTTTGTTAAAATATATATCAAATATGAAAATAGATCTGAAATATTCAATAATTTGTCCCTTTACAATGGCAAACAATTGCAGAATACTTAAATATTACTTACCGCTTATCACAGTTTAAATACGTTTTTACAAATATTTGCTTCTTTGTTTAAAAATAGTCGATTTCGTTCTACTTTTCCTTATTTTGTCGATGATTTTTGATTCGCATGTCCACAAGCAAAGTTCACCTGGGTCATTATCAGACCTGTACATGGATTAAAGCACAGGGAGACCATGTCTCTGTATTCTCTTCCATACATATTCATGGACCCAGAACCTTTTTGATATAATTGCTTCTTGGTTTAAAATTACTCGATTTCGTTATACTTTTCCTTATTTTGTCGATCATTGTGGATTCGCATGTCCACATGCAAAGTTAACGTGGTAGTCATTATCGGACCTGGATTAAAGCACAGGGAGACCATGTCTCTGTATTCTCTTTCCTACATATTCATGGACCCAGAACCTTTTTGAGCTCAGAGGGTCATTGCATGGAAATACTCGAGTGGGGGGTCATTAGAAAATATGGAAACAAAACGGTTAGGGGTCATCTACTTTTTGTTGTGAGCATCAGTGAGCAACTCTTAACTTATACTTTATATATCTAATTCCTTCCCCTTCCCCCCACCTTTCCTTTTTGTTTAGCCCCCATGTTTCTTGCTGGTATCAAGACAACAAAGGAACTCTAAAATCGGATGTTTCCCCAAACCCACAAGAACGCTTATTTTGCAGGATACAATAGAAAGCGTGCTCGATGCCCGCCATTTTGTAATTGTCTCTCTTTGTTTCAACAATTCCATTAAATATCCATACCACCCATACCACGACTCGATAATCATCGGTTCGCGGCGATACAATTTCTCGTCGCTACGCGACTCGTATATATTCCTAAACGACGATCAGCATTCCATAACCGACGAAATTATTCTACCGTTAACGTCGTGTCAATCATCAAATTTACATTTTGAATGTTCTGTTTACATGGTAGACCAATCAGAGCTAACTGGAACTCCAATTAGAGCTAACCGGAACTCCAAAATTGGAGCAGAATAATTCCGTTCCCCCAGAGTCTAATGTTGCTCGGCACTGCTGGCCAAGAGTAACGCAGGCTCTGGGTTCGAGATTGGCACGAGTCTTAAAATGCAACGCCGTCTGTACGTCTGTCTTTCTGACTTTCGTTAGGGCGTCGATAGTTTTGAAAGCGAGGCGATAACACCCAGCATTCTTTGCGACACTTGGACATGCTGAATAATCGAGGCGGCCATTTTTCGAAGATATAGACCTTCTATAAGCAAAATCGACATATTTTATGGAATCGCTTTTCATTCGTGAGGAAACTGTCCTACCACCAAAAAGCGAACAGATCACTGTCCTAGCATCGAAATACGAAGAGACTACAGCTATGGTCGAAAAGAAAGAGATATTCAAGTCTTTGAAACAAATTACTATGCAATGAAATACAGTTCTATACCATTGGTTTAACTTAAACCCATTGGTTTAACATTTAATAGTTGACTATTTCACTATTTTGAAACGAAAACGGCGATGAACATGAAAACTAATACTCCAACTACGAACTTTGATAAATAAAAAGCCAAACTGCGACGATTTTTAGTGTTGATTGCGACTTTTAACCGCTTTTCAAGCCATTTTACCGAGACGTTTTTTAGTCGTGCTATATAGCCGCCATCTTGAAGTTGACCGGAGAATAATCGGTATTCACGACTTCATGGCGAACCAAAGGAACTTCTGACAAAGTTAGATGTATTTTCCTGTGTGTTGTGTTTTTCTAAGTTGTATTTCTGTGAAGTTTGAGGACATTTACTTTAATATTGAGCGATTTATGGCTTGTTTTTGGCGACAACTTCGTAACATCTTCGGAATTCACTTCTGACATGGAAACCAAAAAAAAGACGCGTTGCATTTTAAGACTTTGTAGAAGGTTGTACATGGTCCAGCTGTAGGCTCACTGATTAAATGCTGTAAGCCAAATAAAGACAAAGCTTTTTTATCATCATTGAATTGCACCAGAAGTACAACAAGGATGTTGCATGTGCACCATCTCAATCCAGTGATATATTTTCTTTAGGTAAAACGTAACGCACAAAAAGTCGCCGATTCGTTAATTACATACAGAAGGATTGTAAATAAGTATTAATTTAAGTAATTACATTCAGTGTTGTTGAAAAATAACAACTATACATAACTAGTTCAATAACTGATTCACGAATGTATTTAAAAAAATCAGTCACATTTTAAAACGTTATTGTACTTTGCTCAAGTTATATATTAGGATAAACATATGCCGATGACAGGAGTACTTAGTCATCACTTGCATTAATGATTTAATCTTCACACCATAAACACACGTTTTAAAGGGATTTACCGTAGCCACTTACAAAAACTTTTGATGAATTTTTGCCGGATATTATTTTGACATTTTTTCATCTCAATCGGACCAGTCAGATAAACGTTTATATCGAGAGGATTAGTAGGCAAAGCCGGTTCTGACGCATTTTTACCTTGGTATTTAAAATTGGATTTCATGACTTTGGCATCACGGTATGGCGTCACCAGAAAATATAGTTGCCTGGATACTATATATTTTAGGAAAACTATATATAAACTAGACGCATAACTGCGTGAACTCGGGATTCTCTTTGATACTCTAACTAAGTTTAATTATAAGTACAATATATGAAAATAGACGCCTGCGTGAACGTGCACTTTCAGTAGAAATTTATTTATCTACTTATACCTCATATGAATTATTTGCAGTTTCTTGTTGTAGATTACCTGTAAAACTGTCACTATATTGAAGTTCATAATCAGTATCAAACACATTTAAACTTGTGGGTAGTTCTGATTGCATGAGAAATGACTGTCTCCAATATTCATTATCATTACAACTGAGATCATTTGATGAATTAATTTCATTTTTGTTATTATAAATTAAAGAACATAAACTCATTGCAACACATTGTTGTCCTTTATTCTGTCCAAAGATAAAAGCATTACCTTGGCTATATGGTGCTGTTATTGTCTTGCTTGGATCAATATATAGTGTGTTTTTAGCCCAAAGTGAAGCTGGCCTGAGATTGGTAGCCTGAGATTCACATTGCCTCAGATTCACATTCATTTCCGGGGGAGGTCAACAAGGTCAGTTTGTAAAAGCTTTATTACAAAAACACAACTGATAAATTTAAAGTAATTGCAAATCAGTTACTTGGGTTCAATATATTAAATCAATTTAGGGACGATATATAAAACTTATTATACACAAAGTTATATTTTACGTACGCTCCAGCCTGAGATTCAAAGCTACAGCCTTAGATTCAAATCTCTAGCCTGACATTCGAAACTCCAGCCTTAGATTCAAAAATAACAGTCTTATTGATTCAAATCTCTAGCCTTAGATTCAATATTAACAACAGCCTTAGATTCAAAACGCCAGCCTTAGATTCATATATATATAGCCTTAGATTCAAAACTCCAGATGCAAAGCCTAGTACTTGTGACGCAGTTAAACTTGATTGACTTCACTAGCTTGTGTACACCGATGATCCAGTACTTCACTCTGATCTTGCTTACTGTCGCAGAGACTCCGCAGTGGCTTTTTCTGTGTATATGTGCTGCATAAAGGCGCGAGAAGGCATGCTTGTAGGGAAGCAAAATCATCTCAGTTTGGTTATAACTTGCGTCCATCCAGTTTTCTAGGCGGCCTTTGACTACTATTATACCATCACTTCGTCTGGCGGGACATAATCGTCTTAAATTCTTGTCTTTGATGTTGATATTCTTTTGTGCTTCTTTAATCCACAGTACTTCAGCTTTCTTTATGTTATCTGGATTAGGGCACTTACAGGCATTCTTGAGGCTTGGTTTGTCTGTGTCGTTTCCGTACAGTGTAAATACACGTGCTGTTACTCTTATCAGCTTTGTATATGATGAAAATCGCACGATGTCAATTCTTGTGGCCAAATTGTCAACAGGTTTAACGTTTGTATTCATGATTAGTTCAGCTTGTGGTGTAACATAGCAGTTGTTGCTAATTGGCCATTCACTTTCTGGTTTCTTGAGAAATTCAGGACCATGCTGCCATATGCTGCTTTCATCTATTTCACTTGGTGACTTTCCTCTTGTTAAGTAATCAGCAACGTTCAGCTCTCCCTCTATCCAGTACCATTCATTTGGGTTAGTACCTTCTTGTATTTCCCCAACTCTTGTTGCTACGAATGTGTTGTATCCATAGGATTCTTTCTGGACTTGTGCTTGGACTATCTGTGAGTCAACGATGTGGTAAATCTTCTCGAACTTCCATCTTGTTTCTCTTTCGATGAATTCTTTGATTCTTTTGTTGAGTACAGCTGCACATAACTCTAGACGATCAATAGACATCTGTTTAGCTGGTGTGAGACGATTCTTGGATAAGACCAGGCTTGATGCAAAACTACCGTCGATTTTCCACCTTACATATGCACATGCACCATAAGCGTCTTTAGATGCATCACTGAATATTACGAGTATTGTAGGACCTTCAGCTTTAGCTGGCTTGAGACATCTATTGAACGAAATATTCTCCATCTCAAATAGACTTTGAAAGAATTGTAGCCATTCATCTTGTGAACTTGTTGGTATTGGCTCATCCCAGTCAAGATTTGAATTTTCTGTCCAAAGTTTTCTCATCATAATCTTGGCCTTTACAGTGATTGGACCAGCGAGACCAAGTGGGTCGTATATTCCGTTGACTTGTGAGAGAATCATTCGCTTGGTTAGTTGATCTGGAAATCGATGTGGAATTTCGTTTACTGTGATGTCAGACTCTGTATGCAGCTTTCTCCTTTTCGGAGAAAAGTTCAGTTTGATCTTATAATGAAGATTGTCTGTCTTTGGGTCCCATAGTACTCCCAAAACTTTCTCCTTGGTTGACACGATTGGATCTATCAAATTGATATCTTGGTCTGCAGTAACATCTGAACTTTGTGATACTATATCCAGGATTTCATGTTGAAATTTCCTTTTTTCAAGATTTTGTCGATGTCTTCCGTTAGTTTCATTGCTTCTTCTTTACTGGAAACGCTGTCAATGATATCATCCATATACGAGTTGTCAATAACTGTTCTTGCTGCTTGTGGATATTCGTCTTGGCTCATTTCTGCAGTTTTTCGCATTGCAAGTGTAGCGATAGCACCAGATGGTTTGTCACCAAAAGACACACGTTCAATAATGTATACATCAGGATTTCTATGGACTTGCATATCTCTCCACAAGAATCTGTGAGTGTGTTGATCCAGAGGACTGATCTTGACTGAATGGTACATTTTCTTTACATCTCCCATCAAAGCTACCTCGTCTTCTCTAAATCGTAGGAGTACAGCAAGTAAGTTGTTCAATAGATCAGGCCCTTTGGCCCAATAGTCATTCAATGAGTGTCCTTTGTAGTTAGCGCTGCTGTTGAACACAATGCGTACTGGTGTGGAGGTGGATTCTGGACGTAGTACTTCATGGTGCGAGATGTAGTGTACAGGACCATTGTAATCTTCTTTTTCTGTCTTAGTTAGCTTACGTGCTACACCTCTTGACACCATATCTTGAATCTGCTCTTGATAGACTTTAGCATGAGATGGATTTTTCTGTAATCTTCTTTCAGTTGACTCCAACATTTTAGTAGCTACTAGCTCGTTGTCTGGCAGATCTTCAGGGTTCTTTATCCAAGGATAAACAGCTGTCCACACTTTGTTTACATCATCGTAGTCGAGGTTCTTTTCGATCAACTTCATCTCACGTTCTTCTTTCAGTGAACAGTTTTTAGCTCCAATACAGCATTTTCCACATCTACATCCACCACATTGAGGTTTACAAGCAACTCTAAGGTTTTCAATTGAGAAGAAGTCTTCAGTACTAATTGGAGACATAGAATACAAACACGCATGATTGATTTGGCTGACTTGAATATCATCCGACGTATTTGGAATGCATCCACCGATACAACGACCAAAGTTATTACTTAGTAGCAACAAACGTTCGCATTTCTGCTCAGGCTTTGGATGGAGGTCTGCATAATTGTAACCAATGAGCACATCTACAGGTCCGACAGGTCTTTCGATTTCTTCTTCATGTACTCCCTCGAACAGCTTAACAATGTTGTTGACATTTACTTGCTGAGTAGTAGTTGAAGTAATCTGTTCTATTCCGTATGCAACAATGTTCACAGTGTTTCCTTCTTTGTCGATGAGAGTCAGTGTATATTCCTTCGAGTTCAACGTTTCAGCTTTACCTCCGACAGTGACGATGTTTAAATCAATGTTTTTACCATGAAGTCGTTCAGCTTTTGCTTTGTCATATGTTATAAAGGACAACGACGCTGCACTATCCCAGAGAGCGTTGACTGTTCCTTTGGGCGTCTTTATCTTCTGGTACTGAAGTAGACATGATTCAGCATGATTTATCGAAGAATTGCAAGTTGATACTGAGTGTTGATGCTTTTTCTCTTCGTGAATTGTCCTGTGATGATTTAACATACATCCATTTTCCCCGCATTTTCTTCTTCTTTTACAGTCATTAATGGCCGGAATGTCCGGGTTTCAAACAGGACCAGCAGGCTTTCTTTTCCTTGAGAAGTTCCCTTTTTTCTTCAATCGTCTTCGAAATGTACTGTTTACATTCATCGGTCCAATGGTTACCGTTACCGTGGATTAGGCATTTACGATATGGTGATTTTGTAGCTTGGTTGTTTTCGGTTTGGACAAAAGGCTTTGTTCTTTCTTGGTTGTTATCTGCAAAATGAACGGTTTGGACAAAAGGCTTTGTGGAAACTGCGTTGATGCGTATATTCGATGATTCATATTCTATCGCTCTTCTTTGGCTAATTAAGAACTCCAGAAGAATACGAAATTTATCTGTTTTGTCGATGCTTGGGTTGGTGATGCGCGAAATAGATGCGCAGTAGCCAACCTCGTTCCCAGGGCCCTCTCCCTTCGCTTTCCCGCCCCACCCAAAAGCGAAGGGAGAGGGCCCTGGGAACGAGGTTGCGCAGTAGCAAGAGTCCGGAACTACCTTAAGATAGACCAATGGGGCGGCCCTAAAACGCGGAACGGCGGAACGAAAAGGGGAAACGACGGAAAATGACCCATGGTATTAATTATCAATTTTTACCCTCGACTTTTTACCCTCGACTTTTTACCCTCGACATTTAGGTACACTCTTTTTTTCGTAAGGAATAATCTCTGATTTTCTGGTGTAAGACAAAACACTTTTCAACCAACTTGTGACGTAGCTTGGTTTAACAACTCGAACTAGTGTAAGACAAAACACTTTCCAACCAACTTGTGACGTAGCTTGGTTTATCAACTCGAACTGGTGTAAGACAAAACACTTTCCAACCAACTTGTGACTTAGCTTGGTTTATCAACTCGAATTTTTAGGTTTTGAAATGGAAAATATGTTTTCGTTAGCCTGCCAACTGGCTCAGTCAAGCCAACAGACCCTACTTAGCGCTCGACACGTCTCCTGCGAAGCTTTTGCTACTTTTACTAAAATCTTCAATAAACTCAAACAACACTTCTATAGTTATAGTTATAAAAAAAATAATGCTTTCATAGAGCACATTAACGACGAAAATGAGACATTTAATTTGAAAATTAGACGAGGCTTACCTGGAAGTTGAAGCAGTTGGTTGTAATGTGCGATCGTAAAATCAGTTGAACTAAACTGATCGGCATCAAAAGTTGCACTGATTGGCGCATGCATGCACTTGCTATCTAATGGGTTCTCTCACCATGGTAATGAGGTAGAATTAGATTCACAAGAGTCATTGAATGTAAACAATCCCGTAGCTAGCGTAAACAGACCCTACTTAGCATCGACACGTCTCCCGCGAAGGTCTGCGCGCCGAGATCAGAAATCCCATTCTGTTGACGTTTTATATTGACACCTCATTTGCATATATCACGCCATACACTAGTTAGCAGCAGCAACGCCGATAAACATGATAAACTATGAATGGCGATGCCGTTCGTGAAGCTTCTTCTATATTCTCGATTAATTCACTCACTGAAAACCAGTTGAATGCTTTATTTACGTTTTGTAATGGAAAAGATGTATTCGTTAGCCTGCCAACCGGCTCAGACAAGTCAACAGGCCAGGCTCGACACGTCTCCCGCGAAGCTTTCGCTACTTTTTCTAAAATCTTCAATAAACTCAATCAATCAGTGACAAACATACTTCAAATAACTAAATCATAGATGATATTAGAATATTATAAAATATTCAACAACTGAATATTTTTATTGCTTTAGAGTTTGTGAAAAATCATAAAAAACATCACAGTAAATTTTTATCAAAATAACTAAAAAGCTACTAGTTGAATAACACATTTTGTGAAATTTACAGCATGAAGACTATAATTGTGTTATTCAACTTATTTGTAGCTGTAAAGTTTAATACAGTTTTAATACGTTTTCCTGAGAAGAATATCGTTATTTCTTTTGATAGTTTATTTATTACATGGTATTAATTATCAATTTTTACCCTCGACTTTTTACCTTCGACCCTCGACTTTTTACCCTCGACCCTGGACATTTAGGTACACTCGAGTTTCGAAAGTCAGGCTGTTGTAATTTTTAATCTAAGGCTGTTATTTTTGAATCTAAGGCCGTAGATATTTGAATCTAAGGCTGGAGTTTTGAATCTGAGGCCGTAGATATTTGAATCTAAGGCTGGAGTTTCGAATGTCGGGCTGTTGTAATTTTGAATCTAAGGCTGTTATTTTTGAATCTTAAAGGCCGTAGATATTTGAATCTAAGGCTGGCGTTTTGAATCTAAGGCTGTTGTTAATATTGAATCTAAGGCTAGAGATTTGAATCAATAAGGCTGTATTTTTGAATCTAAGACTGTTATTTTTGAATCTAAGGCTGGAGTTTCGAATGTCAGGCTAGAGATTTAATATAATAATAATAATTTAATATAACTTTGTGTATAATAAGTTTTATATATCGTCCCTAAATTGATTTAATATATTGAACCCAAGTAACTGATTTGCAATTACTTTAAATTTATCAGTTGTGTTTTTGTAATAAAGCTTTTACAAACTGACCTTGTTGACCTCCCCCGGAAATGAATGTGAATCTGAGGCAATGTGAATCTCAGGCTACCAATCTCAGGCCAGCTTCACTTTGGCGTTTTTAGGACCAGGATTCTTCTCTACATCATAATATAGTTTACACTTACAGTAATTCATTACATGTGACTGAGTCTTATAGAGAGACGTCGGTCTATTACAAGAAAGGGACGATATATACATACACATGGCTTTACATTTGAACCCTCTTTGAGAAATAAATGCTTGTGTACGAATCCCTTTGAACTTTGAAGAATAATGCTCGCTTTTGACCTTTGAACAGTTAATATAATTATGTAACTTAGAAGACCTGGGTATATTTGAGCGTATTCTATGATAAACAAACCGTCTAAGCTTCCTACTTTTTGTGTTTAAACGCCTTTATTAATCGTGTTGGTATTCTACTTGGCTCACGACTACGTAGGCTCAGATTTCAGCCGTTGGGGTTTCGAGTATCGCGGGCGCACGAAACCCCAACGGCTGAAATCTGAGCCTAACGACTACGATGATAGCAAAAAATGTCTATAATTATAATAAACAAACCTTGAATAACGAAATCTGGTATTACTTGTAATCTTTATTGTGACTTCTACATCATTATATACATTCATACCTGTACAGTCAAACAACTAGTTTTATCTAATACGTATATCACAATCACTGAACGATGAAATGACAATAGTTTGAGTGTAGCAGTCGAAGAACTTGACTGTTTTGTACCCTAATAAAGTTACTAATATCAAATAGTGAAAACAGAAAATACTTCATAACAAAAGAAGCAAGGTACTTAGCATTATTATTATGAAAGAATGGTCATCTTTGAGAAGGCGGCCTTACTTTGAGTCACATGGTTGACAGTAAACACAAGTCGCTAGTCTTGTATCTTCTTCGCTTGAAATGCTTGCAATCCTCGTTTTTTCTTCGGTAGACCTTTGTTCACATTCTGTAGTTGAGCTCTTTGTTGTTTTAGAGTTTGTATGAGTTTGAATATAATTCGCTTTTGAATAGATAGGTAGCTTTTTGGATAGATAATTTACGATAAGCTTCACGATAGGCATTTTCGTGGGTGTGTCCAAAACGAAGACCGAAGACCCAAAAACGAAGACCCTCTCAAAATTACATTAGATTCGTTCTAAACTTCTATTCTTACACCAGGGTGGGTAAACAACAACAAATATTGCTATATGAGCCAATAAGGAAGGCTTTTTACTTGGGTCTTCGTTTTAGAAAAAAAAAAAAAAAACTCCAAAACGAAGACCCCCCCTAAAATCACACTAATATCGCTGTAAACGTCTATTCTGACACTAGGGTGGATAAACAGCAACAAGTATTGCTATATGAGCCTTTAAGCAAGGCTTTTGACCGGGGTCTTCGTTTTGGACAAAAAACTCCAAAACGAAGACCCCCCCTAAAATCACACTAATATCGTTTTAAACTTCTATTCCCACCTAAAATAACACTCATTCACGCTGTTTCCCTCTTGAATTGCCTGAAATCACGTGTTATGTTATAATTGACTAAGAGTGCAAATTCTAAAAAAAGCCCACTGGAATATCTGACAGGAGATCAAACTATCACTAAGTGGATATTTCTGAGTGTGGACCTCTGTCACAAGTCTTTACAAATTTAGATGTGACGTGTACACAACCAACATTCCTTATCATGGAGAATACCAACTGTATCGGCTATAATGACAAGGTAGTAATATATACAATGCAATTTATTCAATCATTTTCATTCGCCGGTAACAAATAGATTTTGGGACTGGGTTCGAGTTTTTACTCGCACTGGTGCTTGGGATTGTTTGAAAGGACAGAGACGCCATCTTGTATGACAAAGTAAGCCAAAACTATGCCGAATCATCATTATAATTGCTGTGTTCCTGGATGTTCAAACAACTTCAGAAATAGTCTAAATCTACATTATTACAGAATACCTAAAGATCCTGAATTGAGGAAAAAGTACAAAGTATTACTACGAAATGAAACGCTAAAACTAGAATCACTGCATACAAGAATATGCTCAGCTCACTTCGAAGGTGGAGAAAAACTTAGCAGAAACCACTTGCCATCTGTGTTTCCCTGGACAACAGAAAAAGGCCCAAAGAAGAGAATTAAAACGATTAAGTCCTGAAGAAGTAGCTGAAGTACAACGAAGCTGTAAAAAGCAAAGTAGACCGTTAAGAACTTGCGAAGGTACTGCATGCTAGCTAGGTGAACCAAATATATGCAATAATAACTATATCTACTGATATACCTTGAGACACCTCAAGATCAAAACTTCGGTTCTTCTGGGGAAAAAAATCATTCACCTCAAAATCGGTGCATTACTGATACGTCCCGTATGCCGATTCTAACTTTGCCTTCGGCGGTTAATCAAGAAAGTTTTACGTGAAATATATATAATACTAAAGTGAATACGTTTCCTTCTGTCAGTTGTCAAGGAAACTTGTTCCAAACTAAAGTCGGTCAACCGTATTTCTTTTGTTCCTCTATAGAAATGTGTGCTGAAAAGTTACTGTTTGGAACCGGAATCCATGGCAACTGACGTCACATTTTAGCACTCTGTTAAACTTACGTCTAATATTCTCACCCCAATCCCCACTCGACTTTACGCTCTTTGCAACAGGTGGGTGGCCTACCAGAAATATGTGCCACTTTAAACAATGATACCCGTAAAAACATCTTCACAGGGAAACCCACCACAATAACACGTGGAATCAGGAAATTCTACTCGACGTTCATTTTGTTTTTGAACCCGTTTATAAGCGGAAACATTCGTTGATTTGTCACGATACATGCATATAGTACAGTCACTATGGATATTTGTCAATTCAATGCCTTTCAACTCATTAGTTTTGCGGTGGTATCTTTACTACTTGTAATACCATTTAATCATTTGATCGGCTCTCTTCTACTGAAGTGTACCTCTGTGTTTATTTGGACTTTTGGCGTTATACTGTGCTTGATATTCATCGGGCTTTTTTGGCATAAATGCGTTAAGAAGACACCCAAGAGACCAAACGTTGAACGGGAGTTTTTGATGAATGCGTTGCTTTCCGTAGAGACTTCTAAAATTCCTTACGTTGTTGATCGTTTTCTTGAACTTGATCGCGCAGGAGAAACGCACGAAGCCGGACAGGAAGATACATCTTGTCAAATTCCCGTGGAAAGACGCTGTGTTGTGTGCCTTCATGCTGAGGCCTGTATAAGGACTTTACCCTGTGATCATCGAGTGGTTTGCGGATGGTGTGCTTGGCAGTCTTTGAAAATTTCCTTCGAAAATGGGGCTCCACATCGCTGTGTCATTTGTAGAACAGAAATCGAGGACTTTACAGGTAGTTTGATCAAAAACCTTATGAACATCAAGTGGAAGGACGTGCGTAAGATTGTGGACGAAATAAAACAGGGATAGAAGAGGATACGAACAAAAATGAGTTACCTTCCAGCGTCCTTGAAGTGAGCAGTTTTGCCATGACACTTGCTTCCATCAAGTACATTGTCATTATCATTTCCATCGGGTTTGCTAATGTTGCCAATGAATTGAAATCACAAATACGGATCGTAGAATCCATACGAGGTGCTGATGTCAAATCAAACTCAGGTCTTTTCTTTCACGGGGCAATTCGGTGCTTTCAAATCAAAATACAGTACAAGAAAGATCTGACTGTCTTGGTTTTGTCAGTTTCAAATACGAAGTTATGATTTTTGAACCGGGATTCAGGACGATTTGTCCTAGAACTGACAAATCAATGAAATATTTATTTTCAAATGAAGAAGAAAAAGGGTATTTTTTTATAGTCTTTTGGGGTAAACTGTAAAACATAAATAGAAATTGATAGGCAAATTACAACCATAGAAGACAATGGTATTTGCCCTAAATTTTTCTAGCAGGTATTCGAAATTGTTAAGTAAAAACCACTTTAGTCGTGGGATAATTTAGTTTTCAATTAATTTAGTTCTAATTTTACGGCATCATTTATTGGTGAAATAAAAGAACAATAACAGCTTACTGTAATTTTATATAAATTTTATTGATTGTAATTATTATTATAGTATATATATATTGGTATTATTAAAGTTTATTATTATTTAAAAAAAACATTATTATTTTATTATTATTATTATTATTTCCTTTATTTCACAAACAACCATTTACAATAAATGTTGCTGGTAGCTTA
Source organism: Metridium senile (assembly GCA_949775045.1). NCBI lineage: Eukaryota > Metazoa > Cnidaria > Anthozoa > Actiniaria > Metridiidae > Metridium > Metridium senile. Next base: position 3,079,943 of record OX459098.1, read on the forward strand.
TTACAGCTTATTATGTGAGCTGTCCCTAGAAGTACAGATTTCTGAATGTCTATGATGCTGATCTTTTCTAAATCTAGTCTATTCAAGTGGTTTTTGAATTGCTTTGAAATGGCCCCTAACGAAACTATAACAATTGGTATTGTCATTTATTAATATTATTATCATTATTATTATTATTATTATTATTATTATTATTATTATTATTATTATTATTATTATTATTATTATTATTATTATTATTATTATTATTATTATTATTATTATTATTATTATTATTATTATTATTATTATTATAAATCATTATTTCTTAAAAACTAAAAAGAAATGCAAACATTTTTATACGATAACAAGTTTCCGTTTCCAAGTCTGTCCCAGTTCTTTCACTGTCAGAGTTTATTTTCTAGCGATCCAACAGTAAGAGGACTGCATGTTTCGACTTTTCACTGAAATCAGTCTTGAGGCATTATTGATTAGTCGTCCATATTTGAAATTCCTTTATATCGGATAGCCTGCGTTGCTGGCGGTCTGCGGTCTTTCCGTTTCTCTTAAGCCGACAACGCAGGCACACAATGGCTCCAATTTATTTAGGTCAATTTATTTAGGTATTTTTTCCAGCTTTTGCAATTTAGATATATTTAGGGTATATATATATATATATAACCATAAAAGCGTCCAATCATGTGAGTGCAACGTCTGTTGATATGTTTGTCGACGACTGACCGGTTGTTCCATGTGCTTGGTGGCTCATCAATTGATTCGACGTTTTCCCACATCGAAACAACGAGAAAATCATTTTAGTGAACTCGTTTCTGAAATCACGCATGCGCCAAGCATAAACCATGGGATTAATTGCAGAGTTACTGTATAATAGAATTCGAACCCAGAACTTTGCTAGTTTACTTGCTGGCGTGGCGGGGTTGCTATAGTGATACAAGATCATTATGATACGGGGATAAACAAGAGCAATAAACGCTCCAATCACTATTCCAATTGTTTTGGTCGTTTTGTTGTCTCTATGTCGTTCTTTTTTCATCCGACTCTGATCGATGGAGTCAATCATTGAAGAATGGACGTTTTTGACTGCTCCTGATTTACACGGCGGAGAGGCGTCGTTGGCTGATTTGCTGGTGTTCCTCGAATGTAAATCGGCAACTGCGCTAGTTGTCGGAGGAAGTTCGGAAGTTTTTCGTAAATCACTCGTCGACGATGAACCAACCGCTTGCCTGTTCCTCGAATGTAAATCAACCGGGCTAGTTGTCGGAGGAAGTTCGGAAGTTTCTTGTAAATCACTTGTCGACGATGAACCAACCGCTTGCCTGTTCCTCGTATGTACATCAACTGAGCTAGTTGTCGGAGGAAGTTCGGAAGTTTTTCGTAATTCACTCGTCGACGATGAACCAACTGCTTGCCTTTTCCTCGAATGTAAATCAACCGGAGGAAGTTCGGAAGTTTCTTGTAAATTACTTGTCGACGACGGACTAACCGCTTGCCTGTTCCATGCATGAAAAGCACCTTGGTTAGACATCGGAAGAACAGCGGAATGACGACGACCTTTTGAATGCAGTGACGAAGATTTCATCAATCGCGGCTGTATTTCTCTTACACTCAAATTACTTGGCTTAGGTATCGGAATAACTTCGGAAACACGACGTCCTCCGGAATGCTGTAGCGAAGATTTGTTGTTTTGCGGCTGTATTTCCCTAACTGTCACACTGCTAGGGTTAGCTATTGAAGGAATCTCTGCGAAATCTCGACATCCTACCGTAAAGTGTACATTTAACGATGACTTATCGACTTTACGTTTTCCTGGCTTTTCGTCAAAGCCAATTTCAACAGTGCCAACTTTGCGATTTTGGCGTCTTTTTCTTGATACATTTGCGATGTGGAAAATGCTCAGGTAGGCTACCATGATGATAAACGTAACAAGCAGGACAAAGACAATGAAACCTACCAAGAAAACATCATCGGTAATTCCTGGCACGTAAGGGAGACTGGTGAACACAACGGCAAAGATCCAAAAGGTGACGATAATCCCGAGCACTCGCCGAGTTGCAAAACGAATACCAAATCGATATCTCATCGGGTATTTGATGGCAATACATCGATCGATACTTAGTGCTCCAAGATTGCAAATCGACGTTACTATATTTACACGTCCTAGAAAACCTGCAACCTGAACAGCCATTGGTAGAATATCAGCTTTACCGTTGTAGAATGAAAAATGTTGAGCCGCTCTCACGGGGACGAGGATCGTACACACTAGCAAATCAGCAATGGCTAGTGACACGATGAAAAGGTTGGTTGCAAATTGTAAACTACTGTTTCGAAGAACTGCTAAGCAAGTTAGGACGTTTCCTGTAGATCCCACAAGGCAGAGAATCACTTCTACAACTGCTGCTACCAAAATCCTCGCTTCGCCCTTGAAATCGGTCGTTTTGGCACCATTACGAGATTCCGTATTGGTATACTTATTAGTAACGTTAAAGCCACTCTGTTCCATATTCTCTTTGGTGAATGGTGCAATCTTTTGTGTCTTCACTTATATCCTCACTTCAACTCCCACTATATCAAATGTATGGCGCGTTTTTCGTGTCAAAATTCAAGTTCGACATTCGTTTTTCAAGTTGACATTCGTTGTTCAAGATCGACATTCGTTTTTGTGACTAGCTAGCTCGAAGAGGCTAGTAGCCACTATGTCATCGGGCATGAATGAATGAAAGAGTGAGTGTTAGCTTTTCCGTGAACCGAACTCTTCTTCGGCGATTACGAGATGATCCGAACGATTACGAGATGATCCGAACGGACGTTTTCTTATCGACTAGCACTTGACACGTGACCCGAAATCTTCTTCGGCGAATACGACATGATCCGAACGATTACGACATGGTCCGAACGGACGTTTTCTTATCGTTTGATTGAGCGTATAGTCTACCATTTGTTTTTCTCATCTCTGCGAGTTTGAAGGTGAGTTGTCTATTTTTTATGATGCTTTTCTCCTATTTATCTACAATATCCAGGCACAGTTTTCAGTGCATTTATAAAGTGTTAGATTATCAGAACGTTTTCAGGTTTTTTGAGGCTTTGTGGAGACTAAATGCTGTCAAAACGACCATTCAACCGAAGCGTTTGTGTGACTGCCCGACTATGTGGTACCAGTATCGCCGTAGCTCTTTGGTGATTGTTAAACAGCCAAATCCGCTTTGGAAAGCAAATAATCTCTTTCGAGAGATCGAAAATTCTCTTCGGGGAGCAAATAAATCCCTTAATTCGGGGAACAATTAATTTCCTTCGGGAAACATGTTAATTAATATTGCTTCAAATTTGTTGAACATTTTGTTTGTTTACATTGATTACTTTGACAAAACTGTTTCATGGTACATTATTAATGAGATAAAGAATAGTTTGTTTATCTCACTTGTTTTTGTTGAAAATTAAAAATGTTTACAGAGGTTAGATTGTATTATTGTCTAGTCCTTTTATTTGCTGCTTTTTTTATTTAAAACTCTTAATTCTGCAACAAGAATTCAGAAATGCGATTGTAAAATTCGTATCAGTAAATTAATTTCTGCTCAACTTGACCCAGTTCCATCATAAGGCATAAATATAGGTTTTCATGCGTCAAATCTCTATATTCCTTTTGCTATTAAGCTAGCCACATGCAGTCCTAGACTGCCTTTAATTCAAGTTCGACATTCGTTTTTCAAGTTGACATTCGGTTTTTTTAAGTTCGACATTCGTTTTTCAAGTTGACATTCGGGTTTTTTAAGTTCGACATTCGTTTTTCAAGTTGATATTTTTTTCAAGTTGACATTTTTTTCAAGTTGATATTTTTTTCAAGTTGACATTTTTTTTATTTGGGCTTCCTGTGTTTATGGCTGGTCGTGGGATCTTAGGTCAAAGCGCGGCTGAGGTATAGGGAGTAAACAAAATATCGGTCACTGATGCAAAAGAATGTTTTTAAGACGGATTCAACATTTCCTACAAATGATCGACCATTTTCAAAGCTTGAATTGCAATACAGCTCCAGACGGGGATAGAAGAGGATACGAACAAAAATGAGTTACCTTCCAGCGTCCTTGAAGTGAGCAGTTTTGCCATGACATTTGCTTCCATCAAGTACATTGTCGTTATCATTTCCATCGGGTTTGCTAATGTTGCCAATGAATTGAAATCACAAATACGGATCGTAGAATTCATACGCGGTGCTGATGTCAAATCAAACTCAGGTCTTTTCTTTCACGGGGCAATTCGGTGCTTTCAAATCAAAATACGGTACAAGAAAGATCTGACTGTCTTGGTTTTGTCAGTTTCAAATACGAAGTTATGATTTTTGAACCGGGATTCAGGACGATTTGTCCTAGAACTGACAAATCAATGAAATATTTATTTTCAAATGAAGAAGAAAAAGGGTATTTTTTTATAGTCTTTTGGGGTAAACTGTAAAACATAAATAGAAATTGATAGGCAAATTACAACCATAGAAGACAATGGTATTTGCCCTAAATTTTTCTAGCAGGTATTCGAAATTGTTAAGTAAAAACCACTTTAGTCGTGGGATAATTTAGTTTTCAATTAATTTATAGTTCTAATTTTACGGCATCATTTATTGGTGAAATAAAAGAACAATAACAGCTTACTGTAATTTTATATAAATTTTATTGATTGTAATTATTATTATTATAGTATATATATTGATATTATTAAAGTTTATTATTATTAAAAAAAACATTATTATTATTATTATTATTATTATTATTATTATTATTATTATTATTATTATTATTATTTTATTTTTATTATTATTTCCTTTATTTCACAAACAACCATTTACAATAAATGTTGCTGGTAGCTTATTAAAGCCCAAGATCTAACCCGATCCTGAGAGCTGAAGCACTTTTCTTAATATTTGAGCTGTCCCTAGAAGTACAGATTTCTGAATGTCTATGATGCTGATCTTTTCTAAATCTAGTCTATTCAAGTGGTTTTTGAATTGCTTTAAAATGGCCCCTAACGAACCTATAACAATTGGTATTGTCATTTATTATTATTATTATCATCATCATCATCATCATCATCATCATCATTATTATTATTATTATTATTATTATTATAAATCATTATTTCTTAAAAACTAAAAAGAAATGCAAACATTTTTATACGATAACAAGTTTCCGTTTCCAAGTCTGTCCCAGTTCTTTCACTGTCAGAGTTTATTTTCTAGCGATCCAACAGTAAGAGGACTGCATGTTTCGACTTTTCACTGAAATCAGTCTTGAGGCATTATTGATTATAGTCGTCCATATTTGAAATTCCTTTTTATCGGATAGCCTGCGTTGCTGGCGGTCTGCGGTCTTTCCGTTTCTCTTAAGCCGACAACGCAGGCACACAATGGCTCCAATTTATTTAGGTATTTTTTCCAGCTTTTGCAATTTAGATATATTTAGGGTATATATATATATATATAAAACCATAAAAGCGTCCAATCATGTGAGTGCAACGTCTGTTGATATGTTTGTCGACGACTGACCGGTTGTTCCATGTGCTTGGTGGCTCATCAATTGATTCGACGTTTTACCACATCGAAACAACGAGAAAATCATTTTAGTGAACTCGTTTCTGAAATCACGCATGCGCCAAGCATAAACCATGGGATTAATTGCAGAGTTACTGTATAATAGAATTCGAACCCAGAACTTTGCTAGTTTACTTGCTGGCGTGGCGGGGTTGCTATAGTGATACAAGATCATTATGATACGGGGATAAACAAGAGCAATAAACGCTCCAATCACTATTCCAATTGTTTTGGTCGTTTTGTTGTCTCTATGTCGTTCTTTTTTCATCCGACTCTGATCGATGGAGTCAATCATTGAAGAATGGACGTTTTTGACTGCTCCTGATTTACACGGCGGAGAGGCGTCGTTGGCTGATTTGCTGGTGTTCCTCGAATGTAAATCGGCAACTGCGCTAGTTGTCGGAGGAAGTTCGGAAGTTTTTCGTAAATCACTCGTCGACGATGAACCAACCGCTTGCCTGCTCCTCGAATGTAAATCAACCGGGCTAGTTGTCGGAGGAAGTTTGGAAGTTTCTTGTAAATCACTTGTCGACGATGGACCAACCGCTTGCCTGTTCCTCGTATGTACATCAACTGAGCTAGTTGTCGGAGGAAGTTCGGAAGTTTTTCGTAATTCACTCGTCGACGATGAACCAACTGCTTGCCTTTTCCTCAAATGTAAATTAACCGGGCTAGTTGTCGGAGGAAGTTCGGAAGTTTCTTGTAAATCACTTGTCGACGACGGACTAACCGCTTGCCTGTTCCATGCATGAAAAGCACCTTGGTTAGACATCGGAAGAACAGCGGAATGACGACGACCTTCTGAATGCAGTGACGAAGATTTCATCAATCGCGGCTGTATTTCTCTTACACTCAAATTACTTGGCTTAGGTATCGGAATAACTTCGGAAACACGACGTCCTCCAGAATGTTGTAGCGAAGATTTGTTGTTTTGCGGCTGTATTTCCCTAACTGTTACACTGCTAGGGTTAGTTATTGAATGAATCTCTGCGAAATCTCGACATCCTACCGTAAAGTGTACATTTAACGATGACTTATCGACTTTACGTTTTCCTGGCTTTTCGTCAAAGCCAATTTCAACAGTGCCAACTTTGCGATTTTGGCGTCTTTTTCTTGATACATTTGCGACGTGGAAAATGCGCAGGTAGGCTACTATGATGATAAACGTAACAAGCAGGACAAAGACAATGAAACCTACCAAGAAAACATCATCGGTAATTCCTGGCACGTAAGGGAGACTGGTGAACACAACGGCAAAGATCCAAAAGGTGACGATAATCCCGAGCACTCGCCGAGTTGCAAAACGAATACCAAATCGATATCTCATCGGGTATTTGATGGCAATACATCGATCGATACTTAGTGCTCCAAGATTGCAAATCGACGCCACTATGTTTACACGTCCTAGAAAACCTGCAACCTGAACAGCCATTGGTAGAATATCAGCTTTACCGTTGTAGAATGAAAAATGTTGAGCCGCTCTCATGGGGACGAGGATCGTACACACTAGCAAATCAGCAATGGCTAGTGACACGATGAAAAAGTTGGTTGCAAATTGTAAACTACTGTTTCGAAGAACTGCTAAGCAAGTTAGGACGTTTCCTGTAGATCCCACAAGGCTGAGAATCACTTCTACAACTGCTGCTACCAAAATCCTCGCTTCGCCCTCGAAATCGGTCGTTTTAGCACCCTTAGGAGATTCCGTAGTGGTATACTTAATAGTAACGTTAAAGCCACTCTGTTCCATATTCTCTTTGATGAATGGTGCAATCTTTTGTGTCTTCACTTATATCCTCACTTCAACTCCCACTATGTCAAATGAACATGATAACTTTTCATCTACGCCGGAACAACATGAAATTTTAATTTAGAAAAGATGAAGTTTACGCCTTAATGAAACAATATATAATTGTTTGCTTTAAAGAGGGTCTTGGAGTTTAATCGCAAACAGACAGCTCATTTCATCCGCTAATATATTTTATATTCCTCAAAACTGTCAGATTTCAGATCGGATAGCGTAAGGGTTCCGGAGAGCAGAGAAGGAACAAATCAAATTAAGCCAATGCTTTTCGGCATTGCGCTAAGAACAAAGGAGAGCCACACTAAATGCAACTACTAAGATGTTGTTTGAACTCTTATCTTAACTTTCCGTTTAATTCAGGAATAGATAACTAATCTATCACAACAAGCTGTGATCAAAAATCAATAAAACGTGCCGGCTTTATTGCACAGAAGAAAGTCAATCTGCTTGAAACTTTATTGGTTTTAAGTTCGCATTTTACAATAAATTAAACCATTTTGGTGGCGACATTTGTTTCGCAACTGAGATATCACAACAAACAGTTTGTCACAACTATCATCACAAATTACTTAAACGTGCCCTATATTGCACAGGAGAAAGTCAATCTACTTGGAACTTTATTGGTTTTTAGTTCACGTCATTTTACTGATAAATTAAATCTATCACAACAAATATCACAACAAACAATATCATAACAAACTATCATCACAAATTACTAAAACGCACCATATATTGAACAGCCTAAAGACTGGCAATCTGCTTGAAACTTTATTGGTTTTTAGTTCACATTTTACTGATAAACTAAATCATCACAACAAATATCACAAATTACTAAAATTGTATTGCAGGGGCTAAAGTCAATCTGTTTTCAGATTGTTCTTAAAGTTCCCATTTTAATAAATTATACAATTTTGGTGGCGATATTTGTGCACAAACGTAACACTAGAGAACTTAATTATGTTTATGTAAACAATTTTTATTATGTGTTTTTGCTCACACCTTATAATTGTGTTAGACTACAAAACAGTCCCTACTTTGACGCGAAAACTTCGAGGAAATGAGTTGGAGTTCGATCGAGTGAAATTCTGGCTGCGAGAGAATGAGGAGAGGATTAATGATCGATATTAATAATAAAAAAAACTTTTTTTAACGTCTCAATCTTCTAGAAAGACACAGTGCGCCCTACTAATAGGGGAGACTCACTCACACTCACTACCTCTACGTTTCAATATTTTGCACACAACTCTTTTCCTCGGAGTTTCGCGTAAAAGTAATTGTGTTAACTGTTGAAAAGACATCCCATCTAGTTATCCAAAATCATATCATTTAACTCGCCATTAATTATATAAATGACTACACTAAGAGATAACGATTGCATCATGTCAAATAATCTTGAAGTCGCTTCCCTAGTTCAGGTATAGATAAAGATTTTACATAAACAACGTATGCAGAAAGCCGGAAGTAATAAATACCCATAATGAGATGATAATAGCTTTTTAATTCAGTCACTCGCTAAATAAAAAATAAAGAAGTTGGACCTTTTCGTAATTCATAAAAAAATGCATTTATAATCTGTCAGTGTTTCAAATTTGAAGAACGAAAATGTGGGAAAATTGAAATTTTAATGATATTTTCCCATATTTTTTTCCTTCAAATGTAAACGGATAAAATCTCAATTTGCATCCGGTTCAAAGGTCCCCGAATGTTGCATGGTGGCTGCGAATTCGAGCAAACAAAAACCATAATATATTTGTACACCCAATTACAAGAATGTTGTCACATGAAAAAAGAACATTAGTAATTTAGTATTAGTAACAAAGGAATACAAAAAGAGTTCAGCTTGAGTGATCTTCTTTTGTGATCTTCTTTTGATCTTCTTTTATGTCTTTTATTGAATTCCTTTCCCACTATAAAATTACAGAAGTCAGGACAACGTTTTTGCAATTATGGGTATGTATTCCCATAACCAATCCATTTATTTTTCTAATTAGACATGTCTTGACTTATTGATCTGATTTTCGACAAGAAAAAGACTGCACTTTGATATCATCTCACTCCAATGTTTTATTTGCTTATAGAAATTCTATGATGGTTGAAGTTTTGACTTTTTTTTTTAATTTAACGCTTTTGCCCGCGCAGGTCATTTAATTCAAAAAAAACTTGTAAATTGTTCAATTCGACTGACAGAACTTCTGAACTTCACTTTAGTTTGCTAAAATCAATAGTTTTGACTGACACCAACTCTGGTATCTAATTTTCACGGCGTTTATTAATTTTGTTCGTTCATGCATACGTATAATCGATGGCCTTATAAAACTGAAACGTTTTGATTGCTGGTCAGACACATTCAGGGGACATTCCAGTGATCTACACAGGTAAGCTAGTTCATAAAACACACAACCTCTGACTACCTTTTTTCTTTTTAATTAAAAAAACAAACATTTTATTAAACAAAAAGTAACAACAACAAATTTACAATTGAAATAAATATTACATATAATGGAAACGGCAAATTGTTTTTACATTAGCGATATATATACTATATATACATACCGAAAAATATCCCTGATTTCTTTAGACAGAATCTTTTAACATTGGCAGATTTTGAGAGTACCCAAACCTCTGACTATCTTAATGTCTCTGTCTCGGGAAGTTTGGATTTGTTGACCATATGGAGGGTCTCAGGATGTTACTTTGACGGTTAAAAAATCGCCTTTTTGACGGTTAAAAATTCGGCGTTTTTACGTTTTATTTTCAAAAACACCACTAAACGTTATCGGAATTTGTTCAAAAGCCGGATACCACACAAAAAAAACAAAGCGCAAAAAGCTATGCGATACCCTATTTCAAAATTTCAATCTTAATACATTTAAAGATACCAAATCGCTGATTTTTACCCATAGCAGATACGACGAGCATACCCCTTCCCTCCCCCTCCCGGGTTCCATGGACTGATTTTGATATTTGTGCTACTGAAATTGTTAATAAGAAAACCTTCTTTTACAGATTTTGCACTACCTCAAAGGGGATATGATATTCACGCTCTTTCTTATTGGAAGCCTTGCTTTCTGGGCTGTCGCTGGTAGGTGATCTACCTCTATATCTTTGCTTTCGTACGTATGACTGTGAAAAGTTCATTTTTGTATGCGTGTCTTGGGTGTCAAGAGTGGCCTAGCGGAGAGAATGCTGGCCTTTCACCACTGTGACCTGAGTTCGATTCCCGGCTCAGGCGACAAGTGAATAGAGTTTGTTTGATGTGTTGTTCTCTCTCATGCCACGAGGGTTTTTCTCCGGGTTATCCGGTTTTCCTCCCTCCGCAAAAATCAACATGTGAGCAGAGTTGTGTGTTGTAAAATATTAATATAGCGGTAGTGAGGTTGAGTGAACCTCACGGAAGAGCCCCGACGGGGAGTGATGGTTGTAAATATACGACCGTGATGTTTCTAGACTTTTTTGACATGCCTTGCCTTGCCTTGACCGCATTCGCGCCGCGAACTTTTCATAGTCATACAAAATATGCACATACATATATTTAAAAGAAATTGGAAACTAGTATACACCGTATGCAAAAAAGCAAGGGACTGTGATCGAGCAACACGAAACAGCATGAATAATAAAATATTTCAATAATTTTTTCCCTTACAAGAAAGAGCATGTCTAAATTAGTAATTTTGTAGAGTTACCAAAAACGCGAAAGCGAGGCTCTAAAGGCCCAAGTGCAAATTTTAAGCCAAATCTTTGTAAATTCAAAAAGCTGTGACTTTTGCATATCAGAAATACCGTATGCAATCTTGAAAACAATGCCGTTACCATATATGGTATATTGTAGGTGAGAAGTAACAAAAGACTTTGATTAGCGCGCGAGATTTTTTCTTTTTTTTAACAGGTTGAGATTGCAACAGAACAATAGGCATGCCTTTGGTACGGATCAGTTTATGTTACTACATTGAAATTTTGGAATATCACTAATTTCGATGTGCTCTTTCTAATAAAAGCAATGGTGTCTTCTAATACTAGAGCGTATTCGTATAACCTATTTCTTGTATGCTAATGAGTTTTATTATATTCATGAGCATGAAAACAATAGCGCAAAGATTATGCTTGAGTGATTCACTTGATACAACTAAGATCAAACACAGGAAACAATCGTTTATGTTCACATTAAATGTTTCTCTCTTAAAATAAACACTTGAACGAAAGGCATGCAGTCATGTCCAAAACCACTTTTGAGTGCATTTTATGAGGTCGTAAACGTCTTTCATCCGGCCATCGCATGAAATATGACGAAATTCATGCCTGTGCCTTTGAAAACACTGAAAACACAGTAAATGTTTACTTTACACTGCGTTATTTGTCGCCTTCGCTGTTTTCGTTCACAGTTACGAAACGTGAATCACTCAAGCATGGTCTTTGCGCTATTGTTTTCATGATCATGAATGTAATAAAACTCATTAGCATACAAGATATAGGTAATATACGAATTCGCTCTACTGATTAAGTAAGGAATTGCCTTTTTGCATAGGGTGTATAGGCTGCACCAATGTGTAATACATACTGCAGCCAATAAAATGAAATTTGGAACACCAGTATTTACAGTGCGAATCACAAAACCGTCGGCACCTAGAAATATTTAAGAAATCGGTTTTTGTTCGTTGAACAACTCAGAAACAACTAAATCACCGCAAGAAGTTTGACTGATGTGTAGAATGATAAACTTTTTGTAGTTAGAGTTTTTTGTGAGTAGTTCAACGAACAAAAAACGATTTCTTAAATATTTCTAGGTGCCCATGCATGGTTTTGTGATTCGCACTGTAACTTATGACCACAATAAACGATTTCTTAAATATTTCTAGGTGCCCATGCATGGTTTTGTGATTCACACTGTAACTTATGGCCACCAATGCGAATAGAGATATTGTTCTTGACTGACTAGCCTATTATACATGTGAAAACTCCATTGTTTTTCAACATGAACACGAGGCTAGCCAGTCAAGAACAAAAGGACATCGCCGTAATCCAAATTATTTTATTTCAACTTTAACGAAATATCCAGATTGTTAACTTTAAAAAATGTTAAAGTAGATCGATTTTTCTTTAATTTCTATATAAAATTAGCCAGTACTATTTTGTTGAATATGTGCTAAAATAAAGAAAATTTATATAACTCATAAATTTTGCTTTCAACAATTACATAAGATGTACAATGCATTTCGGTCTTGGAATGCACTATTTGTATTTAGTATTCAGAAGTCTACCTTTTTAAAAGAGCTGTAAATATAAATAAAATATCTCACTATAACTGCCTCTGATCCAATGTAGGTGATTATGCCAGTGAATCTTTGGAAGCTCACAACAAATATCGAGACATCCACAATGCATCACCATTACGCCTCAATAGACAAATGAGTTCTTCCGCAGCAGCTTATGCTCGTACACTCGCTCGTAGGGGAGGCCTCATTCACTCTCAAAAGAAAGATCGAAACTACCATGGAGAGAACCTTGCAATGCGATGCAGCTCTTACGACGAACCACTTCCTGCCAGGACAGCTGTAAAAAACCTGTAAGAGTAGGAGGGAGGAGGGGGGAGGGGGAGGGGGGAGAGTTTGCTCCCTTTGTCCAAGTGGTATAGATGATCCTTTAAGAGTTGCAAATATTTCCTGTGCGTACCTTTTAAGGTCCTTTTCAGTAGGGTTGATCTGATCAAAAATCAGTTACGTAATTACATGACTTCATACCTGTAAGGGTCATTTCGCGGGGGACGAGGAGCGAAACAACGTCTGTTTTCTCAGGCTAATTTTAACTCTGCTTTGTTAGGGGTTGAAATCAACAATATTTTACCATTTTTTCGATCACCCCTTCGACAAAGGGATAATGATATGACATGACATGACATGACATGACATGAATGATATGATATGAATGATATGATATGATATGAATGATATGATATGATATGATATGATATGATATGATATGATATGATATGATATGATATGATATGATATGATATGATATGATATGATATGATATGATATGATATGATATGATATGATATGATATGATATGATATTGATATGGAGGCCATATTGGCATACGATGTATGATGTTGATATCGTCTGTTCACAGATACGACGAAGTCTGCAAATACAACTTCAACAGACCTGGATATTCCGATGCAACCGGGCATTTCACTCAACTCATCTGGAAAGGTTCACGAGAGCTCGGTGTTGGCACGGCCACAGGTAGAAAAAGAGGAATGAATTGTCTGTATGTAGTGTACAGGTACAAAGACACAGGCAACATGAGAGGTGCTTTTGAAAGCAATGCTGTTAGAGGTTCATTCAGAAATAGCTACTGCTCGACTTTGGTCCAAAAAGACGAACCCGAGGAGAATTAAAGAACAAGATATCGGCCGGATGAAATGAATGCATGCATATGATTGTAGCTTCGTGCTAGATGAATAGGATAATATAGGAAATAAAGCAGCATATATGTTTATCATTGTTTGTTTCTTGGAATAGTGGCAGTTTAATCGAAGGGACGGACCACTAGATATTTTAGGGGGAGTGGGGTTGGGGGATTTTGATGTGCATGAGGCTATACAAAAAGAAGTTTTCAGCTTTGCTCGATATTTCTTTCAGTATTATTTGTTGTACACGATATTATTTTTACAAGGTGAACAGAGCCTCGTTTTGAAACCACTTTCATCAAGGAATGCCTGGGTGATTATGTTAGAGGACAAAGACAATGAAACCTACCAAGAAAACATCATCTGTAATTCCTGGCATGTAAGGGAGACTAGTGAACACAACGGCAAATATCCAAAAAGTGATAGACTAAAGTCAATCTGTTTGAAACTTTATTGTTTTAAAGTTCCATATTTTAATAAATTTTAATAGACTCATTCAGCTTCAATGTTTATTTACCCACTTCAAACCACGTGTTGATTCCCTTTGGATTTAATCATTTGTTATGCATAAATATTTTCATACTTGACATAAAAGAACAACTCTCAAGGGAATGTCATGTGGTCTGAAATGTGCAATTTGCATACAGAAATAAAAGGGTCTATTTTTTTTTAAATTTTTTTTTTTTTATTTGTTTCGCAGGAACGTAACGTTAGAGAACTTAATTGTTTATGGGGAAAAATGTATTATTTGTTTTTGCTCACACTTTCCACTTCTACAGATACATTCTGCGTTTCCATTTACGGTGCTCAAATTTACCTAAAAAGATTAATATCGCACTGGGACACCAGCATCCTCGGGAACCCAGGGGTATTCTTCTGTCGCTCGTTTCTCGCTTCCACAACATATACCCCTGGGAACGTAGTCTGTTGGAGCTTGTTCCGGAAGTCAAAATTCAGCTATTTCCTGATTGGTCGACCTTATTAGAAAATCAAGATAACCATTCAAAGAAAGTCGTGAAATAAGTTTGAATTTTGACTTCCGGAACAAGCTCCAACAGACAACGTTCCCAGGGGTATATGTTGTGGAAGCGAGAAACGAGCGACAGAAGAATACCCCTGGGTTCCCGAGGATGGGACACCAATAGTAGGTTGGTCCTTGTAGTGTAGTAGTAGTCAACACATCGGACTAGAAAGCCGAAACCGTGGGGTTCAATTCCCGCCAAGGGCATATGATATTTTTCTCATGTATCTGTATTTCACTTATATACACCAAACGCATTTCAATTCAGTTTTCACTTCTAGTCATTTAACTCACCATTAATTATATAAATGACTACACAAAAAGATAACGATTACATCATGTCAAATAATCTTGAAGTCGCTTCCCTAGTTCAGGTATAGATAAAGATTTTACATAAACAACATATGCAGAAAGCCGAAACTAATAAATATCCTCAGTATAAATACACAAATGATTATCAGTAGAAAATCGCGCGCTGTGATTGGTCGAGAAATTCACATTATTGATCGATACCGGCTGTAATTACCTACAGCGCTTTTAGAAATTGGAAGTGAACAGTTTTTCTTCAAAAGAGGCTGGTTGTTTAGACTTTTTGAAATAATCGCTTTCGTATTTACACTAAAGCAATTGTCCTATTTCACTATGACGTCACATCAAAACATTCTATTGTCTTAACGCTAAGGATCATGGACGCCAGTGCTTGGGGGACAGATTCATAATAACAATACGAGAATACACAATAAAATTGCATTAACAAGACGGAGAGGAAAGAAATGACAACAAAATGCCATAAATATGAAAGTATAAACATAGTCACATAACATACATAAAAACTAGATAATATGAAGCTCAATTTTCGAAGAGAAGGAAGATTTAGTTGAAATTGCAATGTGACGTCATAATGAAATAGGGCAATTATCCAGGCTCAGTGGATATCGGTGAATAATAACTTAGCCTTCGACGAATAATTGTTAAATAAGGAGATAATAATATTTTTTTAATTCAGTCACTCGCTAAATAGAAAACAGTGCGTTCCTTTTAGGATCGTTTTGGGATTCTTGCTCAAAAGTCAATTACGTAACATGACTCTGTACCTGTAAGGGTCATTTTTACTTGGCATTGCTAGTAAAAATAAGCTTAGCTGCAAAGAACATCGCACAGTCATTTGTGGTTGGGGTTTGAAATCAACAAGGCTTTGACAGGTCTCTTAACTGATTTATGCGTACCTCACAGGGCAAAATGACAGATTTAAATGAAATTGAAACATTTCCTTGAACTTTATTTTTTTTTGAAAGAAATTCCTAAAAGGTATATTTCAGCGACCTTTAAGTTGCAACTTAAATCTCTTTAATGAAGTGTCTCTTAAAGGATCCAAGCCGTCTTAACCACGATGCTTTGCGCGCCTCTAATATTGTACATGCTTGCAAAGTGATCTTTCACCAACGTTGATTTTGTCAAAAAGACAAATTGGAGTCTGATGGTTATGATTTAGCATGAGACGCTTGAAAAAAACATGAGAACGCTGTTGTCTGCTAACGTGTTTAATAGCTGTTATTACAGTTATATGCAAATGATTTTGAACAATGGGTTGAAGTCGAGGCTTTCGGGCGAAAACAATAGGTTTGCCCGAAAGCCTCGATTTGAATCCATTGTTTGAAATCATTTGCATATAACTGTAATAACAGCTATTGAATTGGGTAAATAGTCCTTCTAAAACTCATGAATAACTAGACGCTCTATGAGCGTGAAGTCGGGCTAGTTGTGGATTATGCAGTTTAGTCTTTTAGCCCAGTAGGAGTGGTGGGACCCAGTTTTTGACAGCTAGAGATAACTGGAGCTATAACACTGATGCCCCTTGGATATACTCTGAAGATATTAATAATCTTAATGAATACTCCAGTTTCGAGATCTCTTTTACTCAGTGTTAGCCTCAATTGTGTGTAAAATATGCAGAAATTTAGATAAAACTCGTGAGATTTCGATATATTTTTATTGTCTTCTATGCACACAAATATCTTTCATTTGCACGGACTGTTACTGAACAAAAGAAAATATTACATGGTTTTGAGGCTAACACTGAGTAAAAGAGATCTCGAAACTGGAGTATTAATCTTAATTGTCTGTTCAAGACAAATTTGTAAAATGTAGATGAAAAATATTACAGAAACACCGTATTTGATGACTTTAACGCACTGATCCCTTTGAAATACACTAAAAGAGCATTATCAAGTGAACTGTATAAATGACATGGTACAAATACCTATGATGATGACGTAAAAATGTTGTAAAATCAAAAAAGTATGCAGGAAACGCACTAGAAAGGACATCGCAATGCGCGCCTGCAAGATTTGACCGATCAGAGCGTGCGTATGATTGAATCACCCCTGTGTGTACTGTATTCTTTAGTAATACATGGTTTCCGACCAATCAGAGCGCACGTAATATACTAAATATATGCAACCAGTTGGTATCCTCGGGATCCCTGTGTTATCCGTGGTAATGGGCTCCCTGTGGTTTAATTTTTTTCTTAATATTTATAACAATTTTGTTTTCAGAGGCTAGCATTTGATATTGTGTAAGCAATCATTATTTTGTATGTACGCTGTTGTACAAGTAATTTTATGTACAGCACATATCATATAAACATAGTCTCAACAGCAATAGAAACAGAGTGAAAATACTTTATTATAACTAGCAACAAACAGGTTTGGTAACCTGAATACAATGTACATCAACATGTTATTCATCTTCATCAGTGCATCTTTTACAGCGGAAATCGTTGCATCGCGACCAGACATGCAAACCTCCGTTAGGATTTTGGGTTTTTCTGATCTGCCAATCACATCTCGGGGGGCGGTACTGCCATTGTCTGCAAATTTTTCCTGGAAGCGTCGAGAAAAACGTCCACTATTATCAGGTTTTCGCGAGCTGTTGTTTACCAATGAAATTCTAAAATATGGAAACTGATTTAGAAGAAACTGTTATTTCGATAGAGCTCCCAGACCTTGAGGAGACCCAAATTTGGGAAAATTCTAATGACACGGTAAGTGATAAAACGCGTCAAGTTCATTGACAAATGTACCTTTGGCCTTATTAACATGTAAATTGACTTAATTTCTCCGTACCGTAAAAGTGCTGCTTGGGTTCTCACTAAATACACTCATTTTTTTTTTATATAGCGAGAAGTCGCCTTATATCTGGCTACTAAAGATGGAAAAGTAGATGGGGCGGAACACGCGCCGTTTATTCTGCCGTATCGCTGGACGTTCAACACACTAAAAAATTGCATTGAAGATTACATCGTAAATCGTCTTGGCTATGAAAACAAATCAATTGCGCAGATATACTATAAAAGAAGTGGAAAAAGTCGGGGAGTAGTTGCCATCAACTCCGACAAGGATATCCCATCTTTGCTCGGTGAATACCCCTTGAAAACGCTTGGCGGGAAACGCTCTAGAAAATCAGTGATGGTACTAGCAGTTGATCTCTCTCAAGAAAGTGAAAAAATTACAACTCCAAAACACGAGAAAAAATATACAAATGTTGGTAAGAAAATCTCCCTGTTGTTTGCTTTAAAATACAAATAGCGTAAAAATATACTGACCTCGACAATTTTTGTTTAGGTCAGCAAACCCCTCGCCGTTCACCAAGACTATTAGAAAGAAGTTCAACATCAACAACAAAAGTAACACCATCATATATGGACGTCTTCTTATTTGTTGTCTCAAAGTCTGGTAAAGGGGAACCAAAATTGTCAAAAACTGCCAGTGTTATTCATAATGTCTCAAAAGATATCACTCTAGTTGAATTGAAAGAGCTTGTAAGGGCACGTGAATCTCAGACATTTATGTTTGTGCCAGTAAGTGGATTCTATTGGTTGCGCAAGGGCACCAAACAGATGGTAGATCTGAAGAATGAGGCAGACTTTCGGCATTGCAAAGATGAGTATAAAGATTCTGGTATTCGTATTGCTTGTTCAACAATCGACATAAACTCTGGATCTTCAGGTTTGTGGTGAAAATATAATATAAATAATACAATGACCTACAAACAGCAGAGCGCAAACACTTCAATCACAATACAAAGGAAACAATACTTCATTATAGCTTTACTTGTCTAAACTATAGGCACTATAATAGTCACTAAATAAAAACGATTTATTAGACAGTAACAAATATAATTTATTTCATTGATTAAGTGTTCACGCTACTACTTCAATACTAGATTATAATAATGTTTATTTTTATCTTATTAGCACTATTTTGTGCTAATTATCACTATTGACTATTCTTAAAACTATTCTTAAAGTTACACATGGATACAAGGGTCAAGCCCGCCTGCACTGGAATTTTGAAAATAGTCAATTTGTTTCACAGGTTTGGTGTGGAAGGGACTGATTGTTAATTATTTCACAGGGGAGGGGGTGGGGGTTTGGTAGGTTAGGCAAAAAATGACAAAATTTGTAAAATTATAAACAAATATACAATTATTTCTGAGGTGCTGAAAAAACTTCAAAAACTTCCCTCTAAATCTATGCTTTCCCACTTTAATCTGACCTTTGAACTATGGCTTCGCTGGAAAGCACCAAGCATTTAAGTAATGATGTGTGTTAGAAGTAGGCAACTCTCTATTGTTCTGCGGCAATAACGACCTCCCCACATAAGAATGTCTTAGTTTTCAGACTGAAAGTATATCAGCCTAGCATATAGGTAACACATTTTAAAAACCTCTGTTCTGGAACAAAGTTTCTTTTGTACTAAAATATCTCGTCCAATCATAAGCGCTCAAAACAATAGCCAAAAGATGTTTACAATTTAATATGTTCCCCACATAGAAATTTTGATATATAAAGGCTCAGGATGTCTTAGATGAAAAGGGAATTAGATATCAAATAAAATATTTAAAAAAACCGTTTAGTTTTGAAGTTATGGCAGATTTTAGTGTTTTAACCAATGAGATGGATTAGACAATGCACAATTAGCACCTTTCTGCATTCCATTGCTGTTTGCCTGCCTAGTTCTTACACACATCATTACTTAATAGAATGTTTAAAATCAAGTGTAATTATTAGAATATTTTTCTAACAATTTACTCCCATAACATACACAAATAGGTATTAAAATATCCTTGAAATTTCAGGTGCTAGTGCTAACAATAAGCAAACAAAAAGGAATCTACAGTATTCAATGTCTACAGACGCGGATTCACGTGAACTGGAACTTGTAGATGCAGTCACAAAGCCAAAGCAACTCAAGACATCTAACGATGTTTGGAACGATATACATGTTGACCTAGTTAGAGATCTGGAGAAAAAAGGTACAATCAGCAGGTACAGTGTCCGCCACCTTAAACTATGGACTGAACTTATCGTAGAGGGAAAGTCAGCAGGCCTAGGAGATGAGCCTGATTGGGAAGAATTTATAGATGTGATTGGTGTCCCCCCCAAGAGGAGATCAAGTGAAAAAATGTCTACTCCACAAAGCCAAGCTGAAACTAGTACTGATCAACTCTTAAAAGCTATGATGATTCAAAACCAAAGAAATACAGAGGTATTTCAGACTTCTTTACTGGCTATATTGGCAAACCAACAGGTATGTAAGACATTGTAAATGAGGTAAAGTCAAACATAAGTCAAAAATTATAAAATCATGTATTCATCATGTTATACTTTTATTGGACATGCTCTGTATACAGGACCAGGTAATACTTAGTTATGGTTTATTATTTAAGTACTATGTTCAAAGACACCATAAGATTATCTTATTGCACTATGCATAGTATGCATTTTATCTTTAATGGCTCATTGCTATTTTGACAGAAAGTCATTTCAAACTCACAACCAATGAGATAAAAAATTCAAAGGTTTTGTTAAGAAATAGCTCATGATTCAAACTTGTTTTATTGAGTCCTGATGTAGTTAGTTACAAGTATGTAGTAGAAACAAACTCTAAACTTATATTGTTAAGAATTCATACAAATTATGGACTTTTCTGTTATTAACTTCAGTTGCAGAGCCCTGTGGCAAATTCAACATTCAACCCAAAGCTACTTAGTTCAACACCAAGATCCACTTCAGACACTTCATCAACCAACAGCAGTTTCTTCGATTATGTGGAAAGAGAAAAAAAGAAGAATGTTGCAGGTTACTCCTCTAAAGAATGCATACATTTTCTAGAGGCAAACGACCTTAGCAAATTTGTCCCTAAATTTATTGAAATAGATGTAGATGGTCCATTGTTAGCCAGCCTTTGCCATCCAAGCTTTGGCCATAGCATCCTAGAGGGAATGGGAATCAATAGGGACGATGGAGAAGTGATTGTGCAAGTAATCGAAAAAGAAATGCACTCTTAAAAATACTGTTACAGCAGTTCTCAGTCACACTTTCACCGCACGCATAAAAAGCACCGCTATAAAACGTGAAGTTGGTGGACGTCAATCAAACTGTGTTTTCAAGACGCACTGTGTTTGCTACTTCAGTCGGGTTCCGAAACATGTCTAAATCCGACGAAGAGGATTTTCGACAGATTCAGACATGTTTCGCAACCCGACTGAAGTAAAAAACACCATGTGTCTTGTAAACACACTTTGATTGACGTTCACCAACTTCACGTTTTATAGCGGTGCTTTTTATGCGTGCGGTGCACGTGTGACTGAGAACTGCTGTAACATTGTCACTTTGTTGTTGCTGTTCAGTTAGAATTTTGTAATTTAACATGTTGAAATTTGGTATAGACTTACAGTGCTGTTTATCCAACCAGGGCCAATCAAATAAAACCAACCAAAAACAGTAAAACTGATATATAGTTATAGTATTCTCAAGCTCATAAGAATCTTCAATTAATAAATTTATGTGGCCCTGGTTGAATTAGCAGCAATTTAAGTTACCTTGAAAGTTGTTGTTATTGCTGGTTACTAAAAGTAACCACTGTCTCCAAAGAAACCTCTGCACTGATCTGTTGTTATCTTTAAAAAATCAATGGAGTGCACTTGGTAAACATGCATTAACCAGAAGTACAATGTATATTGACTTCTTTGAATTCTGGTAAAGTGTGCTACATCATTACAAACTGACCATTTTACTTGGAAAAATTGCTATGGGTTACTAAACTGTGACAATAGATTATACCACTTTTCTGTTAAAATATAATTATAATTTTTGTATTTGTATATACATGCAGTGCAAATCCAAATACAGTGGGCAGACAGAAATATGTCTAGAATGTTCTATTGTTCTTTAACCAATCAGAGACAGCACACTATTAGACTCTAACCAAAAGATAACAACTATATGCTTCTGATTGGACGAGAAACATTCTCAACATAGTTCTGTCTGTCCACGGTATTTGTATTTGCACCTTAAAGAAATAGAGATATTTACATTGTTTTAAAATTTATAGTTATAAAATCATTTCAACCTCATCAAAACATGTGATGACCAATGTGTAAAACCTGGGGTAAAAAAATAATGACCTGAGTGGGTATAGTGTTCATGTGAAAATGCAAATAAAGATATTTTGTGAGAACTAGTGCAAATTAAGCTCAGTTACAGCACACCAAAAGTTAGTCAAACCATGTATATTTTTGTTTTCACTGCTTTCTCTGAATCTTTTTTCATACTACATACAACACTGTATACCTAAAAATGTTGAATTTGCAGCCAGAATTCATATTAAAAATACAAATTGGTTAACAATCCGGAAGGTCTAAGTGTAGATCGAAACGTCTGAATAAATCAAATCAAAATTAAGCCAGTCAAACCAATTTGTATTTTAACACTATATACCTGTTGTAATGCAATTTCAAAACACCACTTTGGGTACTTAATGCAGATGTCTTGATTCCTTTTAAGCCACTGTTTTGCACAGCCAAAAGCCTCTTCTATGGGGTTTAAGTCGGGAGAATAGGGTCTAAAGTATGAAAATGTAGGATAGAATATTTGAGGTATAGATAAATGGATATAATCATAAATATTTATAATATTTACATATCCATAATTATATTTCAATAATTATAAACAAACAGCAGTGTTTTAAATTGAGTATAAAAACTCAAGCACATACCAAGGTATGTGTAATTTCTTTATATATAAAGAAGCTGTCGGAAACCACTTACTGTGTTTTATGTGGTATATATAAGGTCATTCACGAGTTTTTTGTAAATGTACATACTCACGGTAGGAAAATCACAATTCCACCTTTCCTTCTTACAGCTGCAATAACATTATCCGACGTGTGGATAGCACAATTATCCATTATAACCACAGAACAGGCCTCCTGTCTAGCAACTGATCCCACACATGGCAATACAAAAGTGTCCATTGCAAACTCAAACTGGAGCTGGTTGTAGGCACCAAGAATTGTATGAGATGCCTTAACTCCTTGGTTACTAATGGCGCTTAAAACACTGTAGCGACTACCTCTGGTGAAATTTCCTTTAACAGAAATTCTTGAACCTTTCAGACCTCTACCATATCTCCTCTAAAAAATAAATCAGACATCTTCTTTTGAGGGCAATATAAATATGTGTAAACATTTAGCTACAATAGATGGGATAGTTGTTCATATTTATTTTGCTTAAATCTTTATGAAGGGGACATTTTGGGGGGGGGGGGGGGGGGGGGGCGGTTCAAATCCCGCAATACCCCAAAAAATAATTTAAGATTCCCGCACTACCGCAAAAAAGTTTGCAAATACCACATACCGCACAACATTTAATTAAAATCAAAGGTCATTAAACGTTTTCAGTTTTTTCACCATCCATACGTACCAAAAAAATACAAAAACAAAAATCGTTAATATCGCATACCGCAGGAATTCTAAATCCCGCATTACCGCTAGATTTTGCTTATTTCACCGAAATACCGCTTAAAAAAAGAATAAATATCGCATAACACAGGTATCCTAAATCCCGTATTACCGCAAAAATGTATTCCTTTTACCGCAATATCGCATTAAAAAATGGCCAATACCGCAATACCGCAAACCCCAATGTCCCCCTCCTTTATCCATACAATCTTGTGTTTGGGCTTCCAGTGGCCTTTATAGAAAGACACCATCCCGAAAATACTCATTACATTACGGATTGATTTTTGATATTTCATTTACCTGAAACGTTCTTTCATCTTTCGATGACTCGTCAATAAAGAGAAATTGATGACTTCCGAATAGCGCCATTCTGTGGCGAAAAGCTGCGCGTTTTTGATCGTTTCTTTGTCTAGCAACAATGCTGAGCTGTTTTACAAACAAAAATACATATTTGTAGGCTAGTGTATGCACTCTCATAATTATATCTAACTAGAAAGGCTTTTAAAGCAAAGTATTCTACCTTTCTTCGCGTCCATCCCATTTTACTTAAACATCTCGAGATAGCAGACACAGAAACAGTTCTTCCAGTCAAATATTCTATCCACTCTTGAAGCTCATCTTCGTAGGCCTCTGGGTATTGTGAGATTATATTTTTTAAAAGCAAAATGTCTTGACCTGTCAAAATAAATATTACAGAAAATTGAAAAACAATAAAAGCTAATATTAAAGCTCATTTTTGTAGATCAAAATATATATTACGCTTACTGAAAGAACCGACTAATTAAGTAAAACAACTGAAACACTTACCACTTAGTTTTCGAAGTTTTTTCGGTCTTTGTCGATATTCAATTGACCTGTTTTCGTGAAACAATTTTCTTATCTTTTTTACAAAAGTTTGCCCGACGTGCAAAGTATTTGCAATGTCTTTTGTACTCCGTCCTTCTCTAGACATATAAATCACCCTCCATCGCAGTTGTAAAGAATATTCTCTAGTCATTTCAAAGCCGAATTAAGTAGTACTCTGATAACTTAATAAATAATCATCTAATCGTGAAATATTTACATAGAAGGTTCCAGGAAAAATTTGCAGACAATGGCAGTACCGCCCCCGAGATGTGATTGGCTGATCAGAAAAACCCCAAAACCCAAAATCCTAACGGAGGTTTGCATGTCTGGTCGCGATGCAACGATTTCCGCTGTAAAGGCCCTCTTGCATCCAAGGTGCATTGCAGCCGTTTGTTTATGTTTTGAAAATATCTATTGTTAAAAGTCGCTTTCTAATTGGTTAGAAAACCGACCCCGCAATACGGGCTACTCACGGGTTTTTCACGTTGTTGGATTCAGGCTGTCAAGCTCGAAGACTTCGAAGAGTTTGTGGTTTCGTGTACTAAAAAATGATATTATGCATGGAATCCGAAACGTTAACGTCCATGGATATTACTATAGAAGGTCAGGATGACGACGTGAATGCATACGGTTCAAAAAATGTTTACATAAACATTAAACATTCAAGAATATACTGTTTAATTTTGATAGCTTTGCCGAGTGTTGTTTAAAAATCCATTTCACTATGACAAACACATTTCGGATTATAACAGCAGCTGAGTCTTCATTCCTTGTATCAACGTTGACACGATGCAGAAGGACTTCCATAAATACGCTATCGGTGGCGGTTCTTTCGAAGCCAAGTGCGATTTTTCTCTCCCTGAATAGGTCGAACACAGAGCTTCTGCCGATCCTTAGACTTGGGTCGCCCGGGAAGACGAAGCCTTCAACGACGTCATGTCGACATTTAGATCAAAAATATGTATAAAAAAGGTCGGAACGACTAAAATATTATCCCAGAAAGCTTAATTAGATATTAAATTATACGATTATAAAAAGAAATTATGAAAATTAACTCTTTTAACTAACGATGGAAACGGATTCTATAAGATTTTGCAATTCTACACAAAAATTGGTATTTTCCGTATGTGAGAAAATCATCGAAGCGCGCAATGCATCTTGGATGCAAGAGGGGCTTTAAGATGATTAACTAAAATGCAAAGTCTGCACAACATTGATATTTTAATAATTAAACAATGAGAAGAATCATAGGCCCCCTATGGCCAACTCGTGGATCACTGTTAGAACATTTTGAAGGCGCTTAGTTTTTAGACCACTTTTAATGTTGACTTTGTAGGATATAATTTAAAAAATCTCAGAACATTATGAAAATAATGAATGTTAGCATATTGAAAAGACAAGGCATTGATTTCAAACAAATAAAACTTTATTTATAACAGATTTGAAATTTATGTATAAATCTTAATTGTACGGCCACAAGTTCCTAACCTCTAAGGAGATCTTTGGAGATGTTAGGCGATTTTAGCAAAAAGCTCTTAAATTCTTAGGCGATGTTAGGCGATCTGGGCGATGTTTATATGAACCGGAGAAGGCCGATTGCACATGTAGATTAACTATTAAAAAGATGAATTATGTTTTGAAAATATTGATATTTATCAAAAAAAAGTATAATTCTATAATAGTTACTTGTTTCTTTGCTTTGATGGCAGTTTGTATTGGAATAATCCAGCTTTCATGTCGTTGTTTTTATCTACCTTGGGCTCCTGACTTTGCTGATCAATCAACTTTCTGAGAATTCGAGGATCGAGTTGGCTCGAGTATCAAAAACGGTCTGATATTGACATGTTTTAGAAAACCTCTTTCCGTAAAAACGTTAGAAAATAACAGCTAGCAATTGTATAATGTCTCGAGCAAACAATATGCCCTAAGCCAAAGCTGATTTGGAAGAATAAATTGATGTAGAAGTACTAGAAATCCGAATAAATTCGTGTTCACATCCAAGATGGCGATTTGCTTGGGCTTCCTGTGGTCCAATACCTCGTGCTTTGAACGAGTCAGCCGTTTTTAAGCCGTGTCTGGGTGCACGTTTTAAAATTCAACGTAAACAAATTCATAAAAAATTATTTACAATGCAGTATGTTTGTTTTTGTTATTTTTACGTGTCTCATTCTCGTGTTTGATATATTACTTTACACTGTTCGAATCGAACAAACTCAGCTTCGATACTCTCGATAGCATGTAATATATTATTCTCCACACTGTGACTAGAACCAGTGGAATTTAGAAGTGTTTCGATTAGCTTCAATTGCTTATTAATCGGTGTAAATGTTTTAAATTACCGCAAGTCAAATTGTAAAGTATATCAGTATTACACGCTATCGAGGCTGGGGTTGTGGACTTGAACCGTGAAAAGGACTATTGTTTAATTAAGGTGGCTCGAGGTAGTTTTGAATGGCGCACACATCCCTTTTTGAATTCGCAATTACATGATCTTACCTTCGCCCCATGAATGTGAATTTTACACCAAATGACAGTCTTGGATGAAAGTTTTGAACGATGTTTTAATTATGCTAATCAAAGTTTCCATAGCAACGATAAACAACTTGTTTGTAAAATGGTTTTTCTTAAATATCTTTTGAATTTGAGCTGATTGCGAAAAACCAATAAATGTGCTATAAACTACCCCGTTTAGCACATCAATTGGGAAAGTTAGAAGAAAAGTTATCTGTTCGATAATGAATAAATCACGAAAACATTTAAATGTGTATTTTGTTCCACTAATTGCAACAGAAGGTTTTTTAACGTTTTTCCCATCCGAAAACCTTCCTCTACAACATATCAAAAATCATATGGAATCATAGTTGGGGAAGTAGCCGAAAAAAAGCATTTGTAAAGGCTATCTGTGGCTCTTAGCTGACATGTACATGACTAAACGAGGCTATCTCCGGTTTTTGCTCAGTAAAATGTATAAAATAGATTGTTCAACACTACTAAAAGTAGATGATTCTTTTAGTCTAATGAAAACTTAAAATTTGGTATTCTATCAATCATCACAAATAAAAAAATCATACTTTAGATATCTATTTAATAGCCGTTTTAAGCTAAAAATTAAAATTAATATTAAAATTAAAATTTGTTGAGGATCGAAAATTGTTTCATAGACATATCAATAACACCGGAGTACTAGAAATCAGTAATTCATATTTCATGCGTGTGTGGAGGGGACAGAAACAGGGATTAAAATATCCTTCCTCCCAAATCTTATACCGCTTTTCTCCCTCCTCCCTAATTTTTCGACCATTTCTCCCTCCTCGAGCCCTGATTTTCTTTGTTCTTCATAAATATAAGCTATTGAGGCTATTCATTAGAGTGCAAATGGTACAAATTTGAACCATTTAATAGTTTGTATTTCAGAGATAAGCTGTTCGCATAAAATTGGCCCAAATAATAATATTACGATATTAATCAGGCCAATAAGACCTTATAGTTCAATAATAGGCCCTTTGCAGGACATGGTCACGTGTTTCATTCCACTATTCTCTTTATGTCACAGAAAAGCATCGAAAAATATATTTGAAACGGGTAAAAACTAAAAGCTGCCCCGATTACTAACCTTGAAACGTTGCTATCTTGGTGATGTTCACAAAGTAATAGAAAAAGAAAACACATAAAAACGCTAAATTTGCATGTCAAAAACAACATTTCAAGGAGGTAAGACGGACGACAGGTTTATAGACGAAGAATGTTAAGTATTATTCTTAAAACTAAAGAATAAATTATTAAATAAATAAATTATTATCTCTTTTTACCTCTTTTTTTCTTTTCTCTCTTTTTTCTCTCTATTTATTTTTGCTGTTTCTCCCTCCTCTCTAATCCGTTCTTCTCCTCTGTGTTTGTGTGTGTGTTTTTTTTGTTTGCTTATTTTGTTCTATTTAATAAAATAATTAAAAAAGCAGTAGATAAATAATTTGCAAATTCAACGACTGAAATGAAGTACTAATTGGCGTACTCACATTATTACAGTCAAAACACCTGAATCGTGAACACGTAGAACTCACTATTGTTTAGTTTTCGAAATTTGTTTCCATTAATCGGAAATTAATAATTAATATGAAAAGAAAAATGGGGTGTCCCGAGCTTGTTTTCGAGATAATCGGCATTTAATGGATGCCTACGCGCAAGATTTTGAAGAAAAACTTGCGAAAACGCGATATGAAAAAATCACAACTAGTTTTTAATATCAAGCACAAATGCCGGGTTAGGCCCGGGTCGCATTTATATACCAAACTTTGGTCGATTTTTGTTTACACAAGTGTTCAAATCTGTTATCACAACCCTTTCCCTAGTGCGACCTCATCTAAAATTTGTCGCTGCCAACCAAACTTCAAATACGCCGCTGTCCTGCTCTAAAGGCCTCCAAACTTTGTAAAAATGTCAATTTTGACAGGTTTGGTAATTATCACTTCAACGTGTGTTTCTTCAAAGTCAACAAAAACCACACACTCGATCAATCGAACAGAGATGAATCCGTGGTATTATCGTGATTTGTACGGGGAAATGTTCTATTTTTCAATAACAATTGATACTGTAGTCAAATAGCTGAATCTGCTCCAAAATGAGACGCTTAAATGTACCTATCAAGTGACACTTGGTTGACGTTTGCGATTGGCCTAATATTATAGTGCGAATACAGTTTACACCAAACAAACTTTGGCAGGCTAGTGCGAATGGGGCCTTTTACCAGTTTGGCAAAAATTTAGAAATCGGCCAAAACTTCAAAGACGCCGTAGTGATGCCTCGAGGCAGCCCGATTTTTTGAAATTTTGCTTAAACAAAAGAAATCACAGCCGGAACTGTCAACGCTTGTCAATTTTGTTCGAACAGCCATAACAGACAACTTTCGAAAAACAAAATAATGTACTTTTAACTTGCTTGATGTATGGAAAAACAGTCCTACGGAGACTCGGAGAAGCATATGTTAAATGTGTGACTGTAGGCAACCAGTTACGGCTTCATCAGTGATTGAGAGTTGACTGTTTTCGCTTCAGATATCACATCGGGACAGTTGCAGAGTCAAAGCTTTCAAAAGAACTACAAATAACCTATATTTTAGAACACTTTGATTCAGTGTTTGCAATAATATCCACGCTAACGCTGACATACAAATATCGGCATAGATTTGCAATGCGAACGTGCTCAAAACTTCAAATAATTGTATTTCCTGTGTCCGGATTAAAACTTTGGAGGACATTTTGAGTAAATTTTTAGATTTGGCCATAGTGCGACCCGCCGCCTAATGAATCATTCTAAAATACAACATAGATGGTTTTGAATAAAAGACAAAGAAATACCTTGTTTTTTTGACCGGTCAAAAATTGTAAGCCACCGTGTAAACGTAGCCTAAATGCTAAATATATACGGACGAAATAAAAGTGAAAATATGTATTTGTTGTTGAATGATAAATTTGAACATATCTTAGTGTTCTGTGTTGTTGTTAAGAAAAAATTAAAAAATGCTATAAAATGCGTAAAAGCCACCCAAAATGACACCAAATACATAAGACTAAGATATCTTTTTTCAAATTCTTTTCAACTTTAAATACATGTTTTTACTATTATTTTATCTCATATATTTACTGTAAAAATACAACCTCGTCCCCAGGATCTTCTCGGCCGACTCCAATTCAATTGAATTGGAGTCGGCCGAGAAGACCCTGGGGACGAGGTTGCAGATTTATACCACAACGGGCATGCGGTACAAACATCGTGGAGATAATTGAGCAATGGCGGACTGATGTTGCCGGGATATGCACGGTATAAAAGTGGTAACATTTACAACATTTACTAGAAATAAACCAGGTAAGCTACACCATAAAATTTAAAAGCATTAAAATGTTATTCTACCATGTAGTAAACGCATATAATTTAGGTCAAATTTACTCGACGATTCGTTTGAGAACTACGGCTCGTTTATGCTCTTTCGAAAGATTTACATTTTGAATTGATACTAAAAAAGACTTGTCTCACTATCGTTTGGGAAATATTTTAAAGCTGGTTGTAGTTAAAGAATTCCGTTCCCCATGTACTAGGCTTACGGCAACAATAAATAAAGGCAAGCGAGACGATATGAAAATTCATTACACTATATTATAAAAAGCCCGTTTCGAAAGAGAAGCTTCTATTCACTTCAATATTTTTGTTTTTACACGCTTGCTTTTCCCTTCGAAGTAATCGGCATCGTGTTCACCCGGCGTATTCAGTGTCGAGCCAAAAGCAAGCGTGTAAATACAAAAATATTGAAGTGAATAGAAGCGCTTAATAACCCTAAATAGAACTAGAATGATTTAGTAGGGTAAATATTCGTAGATTCGGTGAATTAATTGATAAACGTTCGACTTACGGTCCAATAGTATTTTGAGGACATTGAACGGCAGCCGGTCACCCTGCTGCTGGTAATATACACTTAAGAAAGCAGTGCTATAGGCGTCTATTATCATGATCATATGATAAATCACAACTCGTGGATCATTGTTAGAACATTTTGAAAGCGCTTACAGTTTAGACCGCTCCATTACGATTATGTAATTATTTTCTCGGATTAGCTTGAGATGATTTGAAGCGAAAAAAAAGTATTCAATGTTGTTGTTTTATTTGTATTTTTTTGGTTGTCCTCTATTTCCCTTACGGTCCGTCGTTCCGTCAGTCCGTGATCCACTGACAAGTCTGATATTTACCTGGTTCGATCTTTGGTTCGTGCAGAGATACATGCGAGTTCAAAGAGTGTCTAAGAAACAGTGTTATTAAGTTGTTCTTGCAAAATAAACGCCAGAAAAAGCAAAATAGATAGTCATTGAAGCAATTGGTGTTATATTTGAGGCGATTTGGGCTGTTGGGTGTAGTTTTTAGAGAGGCCGTTTTAGCTGTTTATTTGTTGTTGTCGAGGTCGACCTGGAGGTTTAAAACCGATCACGTTATCTGACATATTGTAAAGAAAGAAATATTACTTTCATCTACATATACATAGATCGTTAAGTTGAACTACTAGATAATAGGGTGAAGCGATTTAAGTTTTGCAAATAAGTTTGTTGTTCTGTGCAAGAAGCTAAGAGCTTGTCAATCGCCAGTTTCAATCGCCGTTCGAATTTGTACGAATTAATAGTAGTCAATAAAATTAAACTATATTGACAGATAAACCCGTTACTTTAATCAAAAATATAAAAGAAATAATTACAATAAGCAATATATTTACCCTAAAACATCACTAAAGTATTATACTGTTGTTGTCTTCACTTCTAGTGTGTATCGTACTCTCTAAGAATGCTTACAATGCTGTTAAATATCCAGTAGTAACAGCTTCCTCCTTTGTAACTAGTTGTGAATCCATTCCATAGCATTATGAAAGGATGGATAAAAAGTAGCTTCTGTTTATAGCAGGGAAGATTTCTCGATAAATTTCATCATAATAAGTTGGTTCGCTTGGTTCGCTCGTAAATTGCATGATTTTTAGTAAAATTCACAGTGACCATTTCCGAAAACATTCGACATAAACTTATGTGTAATTCTACTGCGAATCATGTGGCGTGAGCACATAAAGAGAGTATTCTCGATTACTTCGACCGAGAAATCATTCCTTCGACGAATCAAATATCCATGTGCTTGAAGTACGCTGACCGAGATCTTGGGGCTCAAAAGTTTACACTGACGATCTAGTGAGTGAGCGAGTGAGTGAGTGAGTGAGTGACACTTCCGGTTCAAAAGCCCCATCCCAATAACTCGAGGATCTTAGATCCACGAGTTAAAAATGACGTAAAACACGTCGTGTTTCATCATGAGCCTGCAGACAAAGTTGGCGGCAATAAACAGTAAAATATGTGCAAGATCATAATTTTACATCTCAAGATTCAAAGTGGCTTTATAATCTCACCAAAACTTCAGGATAGAACGCAATCCATTCGAAGGACAAAGTTATGACTTGAGTTTTTAAAGAAATTATTCGAGAGTATTTCAGTGCACAAACAAATGGATTTATCAGTCGGCAAGTACTGCATTTAGTCACAAAGTTCTGCAAGACTAGAGATCCAGTTGGCGTTTTAGTTGTGTAGATCGATGCATGCTCGAGGTTTGAACTTTTTTTAGGAGTTGCGAGGAGATTTCAGCTATTTGGGCCAAATAATGGGTTCTGATGTTGAACATCACGAAGCTACCATCGATCCACTGGTATGTCGAGTCATTCAAAATGAACTTGAGCGCTCTGCCGCTCAAAAATTACAAGTCAATTGTAAAACTATTAATAGATTCAAAAAAATAATTAAAGAAGAACAATTATTAGAATTAAAATATATTTGAAATTATGTAACTCGATTCATTTTAAGTGAAATAGAACATTATATCTGTTACAATTCATAAATCTTATTACAAATCATAGAGTACAATAATCCATTTACTTATGATTATACCAATCGATAATTTGAATATTTTATCTACAATTTGTATTTTAAATCAATGTAGTTTTATATACTCTATAAGCATATCCTTTTTCTAGACTACTATTCTTAATCATTTTTACACTTACCTAATTATTGTAATTTTAGAAATATTATTTATATTATTTGTAACAATGACTGAGAATGAATAAAAAAAAAGCATTAAAATGTTTTTCGCGCTACTAGTCCACGCAGATTTATTAGAAGGGATAGAACCGCATTAAGGGACATTCACTAGAGTAGAACTGTAATTTAGAAAGCCAAGTTTATATAGGGAGGAAAACTGCAACCAAAATGCTAATTTATATGGGTAATAAAGAGGAGACTGTAATAGTGGGCAATGATATGTACATGATTTATTTGTCTGGGATTGAAATTGAGCCATATGTGTATATAGAGAAGAGGAGATATTATTGAAAATTGAAATAAAACTAAAAGGCACTTATAGTGCGGTATGGAAAGAATAATCATAACAACAGTAATATGACAGTAATAGCATTTTACAATGTCTCAAAGAGGGCAGTGTATTTATTTAAATTCTATATCAATGGATGTATTAAGTAAGAAGATTGGGTTATTTGATAATTGTAATTATTTGTAATATAGGGATTTATTGGTGTGACAGGAACGTGTTTGATAAGTATTGATGATAGCAAATAGGGAAGAGATGTAGGTTAGAAAAGTGCATGTGAATTGATAATGTGTAATAAAGCATTTAAACTTGAACAAGTGGTTAATGTGAATAATGGAGCAAGGGGGTTTGAGCTCAAGCAGGATACACGCACTTGGTAATAGCTATCATGGAAGGGTATATTATGATGAAAATTATATAAAAGGAAGGTGAAAAGAGATATATTACAAAAAACAGACGTTCATCATCAGGTGTTGAGATGGCTGGTAGGGATAAACCAAACATGTTTCAGAACAAGAGCTAGACATCAATTGCTTTTATCTCATTATCTATTATATGTCAAAAGTTATTGAGAATTTAGTGTACCGGGAAATGAGAATTGAGATGGAATGTACAAAACTTACAGTCCACTTTTTCTTCCATTGCATGACTCTGCCAGTATTGCTTCATCCTTTGATGTAAAATCAGTTGCCATTACAGTGTGAATAAAAGTACGGTAGGCAGACCAAAATATGACTGGAATGTTCTATTATTCTTTGACCAATCTGAGACAGCCCCATAATGAAATCTAACCGCAAGATAACAACTATGCTTCCAATTGGACAATACATTTTTCAGCGTATTTCTGACTGCCGGCGGTATTTGTATTACACTGTAAAAGCTTAGAAACTCAAAACAATTTTGACCTACAATATGATCACTGTATACTGCCTTTAATAAGCTCCTGTAGAAGTTTGTTGAAAATCATCAACAGGTCTATAAAGTTTTTTTGTAAAAAGACCCTGTGAGGAGTCACTCTAACATTTCCTGCATGGTACTATCACACCGGTTCAAAAGATGAACTTTGTTAGCACATTGACCACACCCTGCACTCACTAGGCCAAAAAAGCAGTGCATGCCGTCAATATTAAAATTGTTTCATAATTAGACCAAAGTTACGTTTTCTGAAAGCTCTTGCTCAAAAAACTCATTTCTGTTCTTTTTATTTCATTTACCTTAATGTCTAAACAGTTATTGAGAATTTAGTGTTCTGGGAAATGAAAAATGAGATGGAATGTACAAAGGTTGTTGTCAACTTTTTTTTCCATTTCATAACTCTACCAAAAGTGCTTCATCCTTAAATGTCAAATAAGTTGCCATTAAAAGCTTATAGAAACTCTTACCTATTTTGACCAACAATATAAAATGTACAGTCACTGTGGAAGTTTGTTGCAAATCATGAACAGGTCTATAAATTATTTTTCTAAATAGACCCTGCGAGGAGTCATTCTAACATTTCCTGCATGGTACTATCACACCGGTTCAAAAGATGAACTTTGTTAGCACATTGACCACACCCTGCACTCACTAGGCCAAAAAAGCAGTGCATGCCGTCAATATTAAAATTGTTTCATAATAATTGTTTCAGCTTTTGTGTTTATTTTCGTGGTTTGGGAAGACAACATTACGCTCAAAGTATGATAAAAGTCGTGCTTATGCATTTTAGATTTGAAAAGCCCGATAATACCAGCATGCTTGTGCTCAAATGCCGTCGGCGCCAAACACGATCATAAAAAGTCACGGCGTGTTTGAATCGCGTGGCCGGCCAGTTCGACAAATATCATTTGTATTAATACTCGCCTTAACAAGCTGAAACAAGCATCTTCATTATAGATTAATATCTCTATTCCGTTTCGTTTCGTTTCGTTTTCGTAAAACGGTCATTCATATGCCTATAGCCCTCTGTGATTCGGCTCGTTTTAAACTATATAGATTTCTTACGGTGTAAATCACTTTCTTATTTCTTTTCGCTAGCTAAAGAAGATCTCAAAAGTTGATTGCCAAACATTTAAAGTTAATTAATCAATTTTTTTTCATTATTTATTATTCGACCTGCAACCTGCAACCTGCAACCTGCAACCTGCAACCTGCAACCTGCAACCTGCAGTTTACTCCCACCGGTTCTCAGTCACACGTGCACCGCTCGAATAAAAAGCACCGCTATAAAACGTGAAGTTGGTGGACGTCAATCAAACTGTGTTTACGAGACGCATGGTGTTTTTACTTCAGTCGGGCTGCGAAACATGTCTGAATCCGACGAAGAGGATATTATGGGAATTCAGCTTCCAGATTTAAACATGTTTCGCAACCCGACTGAAGTAAAAACACCATGTGTCTCGTAAACACAGTTTGATTGACGTCCACCAACTTCACGTTTTAAAACGGTGCTTTTTATGCGAGCGGTGCACGTGTGACTGAGAACTGCTGTAATATCGACTAATAGATTGATTTTCCATTGATCGACTGATTATCATCGATTGGACACTACGGGTTTTCTTAGAGCGACAAATAAAGGGAAGGAGAAAAGTACCCCTGCTCGCAGGATAGGCCGACCTGAACTGATATCCCCGTAAATTCTAAATTGTTATTACTTTTAATTATTTAATTTTGTTAAATATTATATTGTATTGTAAGGTCTGGTCTTGACTCATCCTCGGGAACCCAGGGGTATTCTTCTGTCGCTCGTTTCTCGATTCCACAACATATATGTTGTGGAAGCGAGAAACGAGCGACAGAAGAATACCCCTGGGTTCCCGAGGATGGTCTTGACTCTGAAGATGACTTCCACACAGGTTGCCGAAACGTCAGTCACATCAAACAGTCCTTCTTAGGGCTACATCCACCCGGATGATCCTATTACAAATATTGTTACTTCGACAAATATTGTTACTTCGATAAATATTGTTACTTCGACAAATATTGTTACTTCGACAAATATTGTTACTTCGATAAATATTTTATCATGAAATTAATGAAGACAAGATTTGTAGTTTTAATGTTTTTTTTTTTATTATTAAGAGTGTTTATAGATGTAAAGATTGTAGTATAAATAATATATATAACTAGCCTACCTATCAGTAGTTGATGCTGACTTTCAATGTGATTAGCCGATAATCTAGCAGTATTGAAGTTTCATACTTTTATTATTTGAGTGAAATAGTACTAAAGTCGTACAAAATAGCAAGGATATTTTGAAACAAAATTGCTTGATGTTAATGAGCTTCAGGTGGACAATTTTAAATGAAATTAAGTAGTTTTATATACACATTTAATTCCAAGTATACATTATCGTTATTATGTATTCTAAATGTTCATTGTTTTTGGTCCAAGCAGCCCTTTAAATCACATGACAATATGAATTTATGCATGCAAAAAGTAATTATCAATATGAGGTATGCATTTACATGAACTAGTTTCACAATCACTACAAGCGTGCAAAATAAATATGAAATGAACGGCTAAATTTTGCATACTATAAATTGTTTATATGCTAATATTAGTAATAATGGTAGAAGTGCATACACTAAATCCATGAAACAAATAATAATTGTACCGAATAGTGATAATTTACAATAGAAAATATTTACTATTAAATAATGCTCATGAATTTGGTGTAAGCACTATAGGATTTTTACAAATCCATGCATGAGCTATAGGATACATGACATTTATGCACGAAAGTAGAGTAGACGTACTAAATCCGTGAAACAAATATTACTAATTACTGCTTAAAAGTGTTGATGAGGCAATAGAGAACAAAGGAATTAGCATAATTTAGCACCTATTTTGTACTATTTATGTTTCATGGATTAAGTGCGTTTACTCTACTGATCGTTGTATAATTTACTAACAAATGAAAGATTACTTTACTAGCAAATGTCAATTAATAAACCACAATATAGGGTTTGTAATATCTGCTTTATTACCTCATGTGTTGTATTACGCTTTAACGAAGTTCAAAACCCCGATAAATAGCTAAAACATTTGAAATCCCGAACGACATATTATATTTGATTTAGCAGGTTAACAGTTTTGACCCCGTATTATATTTTATTTTAATAGCAAACTTCAGAAAATTTGACACTCTGTACTATATATGTACAGACGATCGAAAAAATTTCTGAACTTGTAAACTTCAGAAAATTTGAGACCGTCTCTGTATTACACATATACACGATCGAGAAAATTTGACACTGTATTAGGTGTGTACACGATCGCAAAAATTTCTTAACTTACCGAACATAATCGAACACTTTTTTGAATTCACGACTTTTGTCTTCCAAACTGTTTTAAGGACATTCCGTAGTAATAGATTTTGACATAACTTTTTATTGAAACTTTGTACAGTTATACTTTAAGACATGGGCATTTCAAAAATGAAATAAAAAAGGGGGGTCACCGTGTTGGTTTTGGCACTAGATCACGTCAAAGTTACTCATTTGGACGGCGCGCGAGAGAGTAATATTTCGATGTATAAAATGAGAAGAAAAGGCGATCAATGGCACTCTTTTTTAATATTAGTATTGAAATATTAGGTTTAATTACATCTTAGCATCCCAAGTCTTCATTCACACACAATACTTGGATAGTAAAGTGGACCTGTTAAAAGAAAATAGCGATAATGCAATACACGAGCGTATTGATCGCGAACACCTGGATGACAGAATATTACCACAATTCTGAAATATCTCGAAATCTGGACATAAATTTTTATTCAAACTCGGATATGTGTTTGCAAACCTGGATACCATTAGTTTAACACCATAAAAAAGATAGGTCACCGTATTCGTTTTGGCGCTATGGCACTTTGAATGTACGAATTGTGATCTTTTAGTAATACCGACATAGCGCGCGCAAGG
The DNA here is from genome assembly GCA_949775045.1 of Metridium senile. Classification (NCBI taxonomy): domain Eukaryota; kingdom Metazoa; phylum Cnidaria; class Anthozoa; order Actiniaria; family Metridiidae; genus Metridium; species Metridium senile. Next base: position 3,118,189 of record OX459098.1, read on the forward strand.
TGCGCGAGCTGTAGCGCGCGCTCTCGCTGGTTCAAAATTGTGCGCAGTAGAGCGTGCGCAATGCAAAACTACGGAATGTCCTTAAACTGTTTTAAAGCGTTTTTAAACTAATTAAATTTATTTCTTTGGTGAAGTAAACTGTAACAAAGATATTTCGTTCATGTAAATGTTTATACATGTACATACAACCATACTGACTCTAGTACGTATAGTACAGATCGAACTGTATCATAACATTTTCCGCGCAACTTTCTTCGCTCTATCTCGTGTAACTTTCTTCCAATGACAATTCACTCATTTTGACTTTATAGCGTGCAAATCTGCTCTGTGTCAGATAAAGGAATACAGCCCGGGGGGGGGGGGGGGGGGGGTTCTCCCTTTGTCTAAGTGGTAGGGGTGATCGGCGGAGGTTTTGGAAACGACCCCTAAAAGGTACGTACAGACAAAAATAACTGTTAAAGCCTTGTTGATTTCAACCCCTAAAAGGTACGGCTGTGCGATGTTCTTGCCAGCCAAGCTTACTTTTAGCAACAAAGCAGAGTAAAAATGACCCTTACAGGTACAGAATCATGTTGCGTAACTTGTTTTTGAGCCAGGACCCTAAAAGGTACGTACAGGAAATATTTTTAACCCTAAAAGGTACGCCGATCACCCCTACCACTTCGACAAAGGGAGTACACCCCCCGGGGAAAACAGTTTACAAATAAAAAAAGAAAAGCAGTGTACACAAGTTGCTCTCAATCGCGAATGCATGTGCACGCTCCTAAGCTACCAGCAGTGTTCGGAACAAGAAAGTGAGTGTAATACACGCTAAAAAACGCGTGTAATACATTCGAGCTGTACTGTATTACGGAACAGTTTGCATTAACTCGGCACGTTACGTTCGATTACGTTCGAATACGTTAGATTACGTTATACGTCGGGTGTATATATATAATACAGAGTGTCAAATTTTCTGAAGTTGGCAAGTTCAGAAACTTTCTCGATCGTGTATATATATAATACAGAGTGTCAAATTTTCTGAAGTTGGCAAGTTCAGAAATTTTCTCGATCGTGTATATATATAATACAGAGTTTATTTAAACTAGGATAAATTAACAAATAACTAGCTTACACTTGCATATTGTTAGTGTCCTAGCGCCCTTGATTGGCCTGTAGCTAACACAGAAATTTTGGTATATAAAGGCTCAGGAAATCTTAGATGAGAAGGGAATTAGATATCAAATAATATATTAAAAAATCCGCTTAGTTTTGAAATAATGGCAGATTTTCATGTTTTAACCAATGAGATGGACGGATTAGACAATGCACAATTAGCACCTTTCTGCATTCCATTGCCGTTTGCTTGCCTACTTACACACATCATTACTTAACAAACTAACCCTATTTATACAAATTACACCTAAAGTATAAATTACACAATAATGCCTTAACATAACAGCACGTCGATAATTAGCCTGAGAACTGAAACAGACGTTGTTTCGCTCCTTGTCCCTCCGCGAAACAGAGCGAAACAACGTCTGTTTTCTCAGGATAGCTAATAATACATTTTTTCTTAAAATACATTTAATTGTTTTCAAAGGAGGCTAATACCGTATGGGTCAGAAGTTCAACCTCTGATGGGCTACAACAGAATTTAAGGAGGAACTCAGGAGTAAAATTATTGTGTATGCTCGTCGTTATCTCTTACAGGTAAACTTCAGCGATTTGGTATTTTTTAGACTATTAACATGTAAAAGTATCGTGTATGCTCGTTATCTATTAGGGGTAAACTTCAGCGATTTGGTATATTTTTTAAGGTATTTAAAACATGTAAAAGTATCGTGTATGCTCGTCGTTATCTCTTAGGGGGTAAACTTCAGCGATTTGGTATTTTTTACGGTATTAATTATAAGTAATAGCATGGCTTGTACGCGATATTTCTGATACGAATCACAAATTATGTTCATACTGCGGCGACATCATTTGCGGGCTTCATAATGCAGACTGTAGCTTCGGCTGCGACAATGATTTACAAATAGGTGTATATTAGTTAGTATGCTTTCCCTCAAACTGAAGGCCAGTTTTCGGTTGCCTCTCACTTTCATTCACTAGCCCCTCTCTCCCGATAAAAATGAAAATAATTTTATACTAATTTTTTGATATTTATTTTCCAGATCTTGGACTCACAATCACTGCATCGATACGATCCGAGTGTCTATATAACAAATTTAAAATGCGAGTAATTCATTTGAGTTTCTTTGCTTTGAGAAAAAAGAAACGGACGTTCATATTGCTCGTATGTGTCTTAGCTTTTGCGTTATATTTATTTTTACCAGTATTCTTGGAATGGCTTGGTGGATTTCATTCTAAGCCTTGTAAATGTGACGCAATAAAAGCACCTACAACTGTAAAAAACGTAACTACAACTGTAAAAACTTCTACAACTCCTCAACAACGTTATATACAACCTGATTTTAAACTTATTTTACCTTATGTTGAGCCAAAACTACGGCCGCAGGAGAAGAGCATGTTTATGGCAGTCACTGTCAATTCTGCAGCTAAAGGAGACCGGAATCGAATATTACGACAAACAATCCGTAAAACCTGGGGTGACGCCAATAGACCACAGAATAATACACTTAAGTGGAAACTGTTTTTCGTCTTGGGTGTCGCTGATAATCAAACTGAACATGAAGCTAACCTAAAAGAGGCCCGTGAACATAACGATATCATCATTGGAAATGTCACTGATAATTACAGAAACGTTGTCATCAAGACATTCATGGGTCTCTTCTGGTCTGTCATTAGGCTATCATGCAAATATGTTTTCAAGACTGACGACGATATTTATGCACGCGTTCCAGGTTTGATAACATGGCTCGTTAACTCTGGCTCTCCTAAGTCTTTCTACGGAGGCGTTATAAGTGAATACCTCCGAGTACCTCGCGATTCCAGCAGTAAATGGTTCATCTCTTGGCAACAATACAGCGGGAAATATTTTCCACCGTGGTGCCATGGTTCGTATACTGTATTCTCATCTGACATCATCCCTGATTATCTCATGTACACTTACCGTAAAATACCTTTCCACTCAGACGATGCTTATATTGGTATAGCATCGAAAGAGTTGGGCATCAATGCGACTAACATCCCTGGATTTACTATAGAAAACAATCATCCAGAGAGGGTGCGGTCGGCTAAGGAACTGAGGGAAGCGTTAACTATAGGACATAAGGTAGTACCAGAGGTTATGGTCAAATATCACAACTTTTATACCAGGAACAATTTAGAATAATTACGATGTATGCAAATGCGATACATAACTCAGTATTTCAAAAATCGTTGTCGCAATCAATGCTATATAAAAACAGCTAAGTCTATACAACTCAGAGCCTCCCAGGGGTTGATAGGGATCAAGGGAGCACGGGCATTTATGTTTAGGGAACAAGGGGGCAAAATATGATAAAACAATAGTTTTTTGGGGATCATGGGAGCATAAGGAGCATTTTAGGGAGACAGTTATTTTACTTGTGGGGAACAAGGATTTAGAATAGAATTTTAGAATAGAATTTTATTATAATATTTACATGGCAGTGTAACTGAATTGCGTAAATTTACAATACTAAAATAAGCTAATTATAATTAAATGTAAAATATATATTTATATTAAATTGTATGTGAGAAAATGCAAAAAGATAAAAGCAGCATGGGAACATGCACCCCCCTGTGAGGGGCTCAACTCAGTATATTGAGTAAATCATGCATTCAGGATGTCACTTTATAGCGAGTAAACCTAACTCATTAGTAAGAGTAAACTTTTACTCACTATAGAGTTGAGTTTACTCACTATAGAGTTGGGTTTACTCACTTAAAGTGTCATCCTGAATGCTTGATTTACTCAATATTCTGAGTTGTATCTACTTAATGATAATAATGATAATGTATTTATATAGCGCACTTTCTATGTGTATATATTCAAATGCGCTTTACACATTGTAAAGCTGTTTTTGCAGTGTACAGTCCACACTCTGAAGCATGCAAAGGATGTCGGCATTTCTTCTCTTGTTATCGATTTATTCATACAAGTTTTGGTTGTACATATTTGTGTTTCATGACCCGCATAACAAGTTATTGCATTGGCGGTATAGATAATGTCAAAAATATTTCTTGAAAAATCGTGTAATTAATCACAAATTGTGTTCATATTACCGACATGCTTTGCGGGATTCAGAGTTTGAACTGTAGCTTTGGCTGCGACAACGATTTTTAAAATAGGTGTAAGTGTACTATTGACTTTTATCTTGATAGAACACTTACTGCGAGTTTTTTGAAATGACTCAAACAAAATCCAATAATTTATAGAAATTTCAAAAGAAACGTTGAAAAATACACAAAAATATATATATCGGAGTCTGGGAAGATTGTTCTTAGTACACGTCTCTGTATTGCTTCGAGCTGGTTAATTAGGTATCCAGCAGCTGGGAAGAACCATGCTGGCGCTGCATACTCAATTATTGATCTAATAGATGTTATGATAATGATGATAATGATAATGTATTTATATAGCGCACTTTCTATGTGTATATATTCAAATGCGCTTTACACATTGTAGTTTGCTGTTAGTAGTTAGTATATATTAGTGTAAGTGTAGGCCTTTCACTGAAGATGGTCGTGACCTGCGTCCTCAGTCGTTCTTTTACGTCCCCCCGATTAATGGTTAGTGTGTGAGTGGCGAGACGGGACCTCCGATTTAACGTCCTTATCCGAGAGGACGCGAAGCCTAACAATTATAAACCGAAATAAATACAAAGTTATAGCATTCTCCTCAATTATTTAAAGACCCTGAGTGATGGTCCGGCTGGGGTTTGAACCCCCGACCTCCCGGTTAACAGGCCGTGCTCTCCCAACTGAGCTAACCCGTTAATCAGATTACATAATGTAGATTACATAATATATAATAGAGCGAATTCGTATATTACCTATTTCTTGTATGCTAATGAGTTTTATTACATTCATGTGCATGAAAACAATAGCGCAAAGACCATGCTTGAGTGATTCACGTTTCGTAACTGAACGAAAACTGCGAAGGCGACAAATTAAATGTGAACATTAACGATTGTTTCCTGTGTTTGATCTGAGTTGTATCATGTGAATCATCGAGGCTCCATACATTTACTGTAAAAGAACACAGGTGATGAGCTTGGGCTCCCTGTGGCTTGACGGAATGAATGGCGATTCCACGACCGAAAGGAATTGTGGTTGCTTAGTGCCCGCGCAAACGGTTCCAACATTTGCTTCAACATCCGTTCGATTTTGTTGAATGGCAATGTTTAAACACTTTTAAACTCTTTCAACATTGTTGAAACGTGTTGAATTGATGTTGAATTGATGCTGAAAGGGTTAATTTTTGTAAGTGCTTAAACATTGCCATTCAAACAAAATCGAATGTTGAAGCAAAATGTTGAAACCGTTTGTCCGGGCCCGTATAAAACATATCCTAGTGTTTTATTTCTGGATTTTTAAGCACAGTTTCGTTAATTTAATTTTGAGTTCTTCTTTACTATATGGGGCTGGTATTGGCCTTTTCCAAAACGAGTAAAGGACTGGGTACTAGTTTCCCTAATTAATGTAATTAAGAAATGAACCTATATATAATATAAAAAAGAGCAGATCAAGATTGTGATTGTGATTTTCATGGACCACGAATTGTAGTATTGTGTGGTGCATGCTGGTAAGTGACCATGGATACCCCTCTTTCCCCCTCTCCCCCCCCCCCCCCCCCTCCATTTCTTCCTGGTTGGCAAAAATATCATAACCCCCCTATATTTTGTTCAGTTTCTACTAAACCCCTATAACTGCATACAATTAGTAACAGTCCCCTATATATCTTCCGAAAATAACGTGACGTACCCCAATCCAATATTGCCGACGCTCAAAGCCCGACGCTAAAAAACAATAGTTAGCTATTAACCAATTAACTGATACAGTTCATAGGTTTTCAGTGAATAGCGCTGTGCATGTCATGTGTTACGTCATACACATGGCCCCACTAGTGTGACTCACTCTCAACAAAAGAGGATGTTAGGAAACGTGAATATAAAAAAAGAACACCGGAAAACAGCCCAGATCTAAATCAGAGTGTGCGAGCATGCAGCTGACGTTGAAATAGTTCAAAGTCTTTATCCAAATAGAGTATGCACATGGCATGATAATGGTTTTTTTGGCCACTTTTAAAAAATGCATAAGACATTTCGAAAGATGAAGAACATATGCCAGGATTGAATCCATGGGCTTCCTGTACTTGCGAGACCGTTCACAACCAGTAACTAATTTCAAAATGGCGGCGTCGACAACTCTTTAATAGCATCTGGCATAAAAATGACAATAAATTTATTTTAATGTTGAAATACAAAATTTTAAATGATGGAAGATATAAGTGTGTTTATGATGGATCCAACACATGTTGATTTTGAAGTCTACGATCTTTGGCTTAAAGGTTTTACCGGTATGTATGGCTTTTCCTTGCTTTGCTGTCAATATGCACAGGCGGTTTTCGATTCAAATTAAACTATTATCTGTACTTTTTAACTTATCTAGAAGCCGAAGCAAGTAAAATTCGAGTAGAGGATGACAACTTGATCAAGTACGGAGCTACTTTCAACGTCATTGTTAGCGATACGAGCGATCATTACCGCTTGTTTGAAATGTTGGCGCACTTTCTTCAAAACCCCGTCATGTTGGGAAAGCAATTGTTAGTACAAATATCTCCAGAAACTCAAGATAGCCTAATACAGAAGTAAGATAACCTCACATAATGTATTAAATCTTTATGTATTGTATTTTTAACAAATAGGTGAAGTTAATATCGGAAAATAATAACCAAGTGGCATCAAGGTTATTAATCACCTTTAGTATAAATACAAAGGTGATTATACAAAATCGCGCGCTCTGATTGGTTTGCTATCTCGGATTATCAGCCGATAATCACCTTTTCGGACAAAATGGCTGCCAGTAGTTGTTTTGTCACTGTTAGCGAAGATGAAATTGAAAACTTTAAAGAAAATGCTGTCCCAAAATCGACAAAAGAAGCTACTAAGTTTGGTGTCAAGCTATTTAAAGGTATCATAGTAAATTTTCACGTTGTTTACAATTTTTACGCGTAACGGTCGCGCTTTTAAAAAATAAAATATTTTCACTTTCAATGCTGTTTCCTTCTTTCTTTTTTGAAATAATCACCTTTGTATTTATACTAAAGGCAAAGTGATTATCGGTGAATATTTACCTCGCAGCTCGAAGACTCACCGCTCGGTAAATATTCACCGATAATCACTTCGCCTTCGGCGAATAATTGTTAAATATTCATTGAATCTGAGGTGGATAATTGTTTTAGTACAAATACAAATGTAATAATTTCAAAAAGTAAAAGTAACTGTCATAAATGTCATGCAATTATCTGTAATTATTTACGTCACAGTGCGTGCTAGTGCAGCATGTGTGAGCCCTTCTTATAATAAACATCATGAACCAGGACTTCAGGTCCTTTGTGTTACACAAACCATAACACTGGTGCCGAAATCCAGGACCTTTCTCATGGCAGGGGAGAGTTCTACCACTGAACCACCAGTGTTACACGACTGTGTCAATCGAGATACTTAAAGAGTGCTTTGGTGATAAGCAAAATCTTATTAAGGCATATTAAGACTCTCTATCTAGGGCTTATGCGCCATCCAGCGAAGTAACAAGCCTGCAAATATTCTATGACACTTGTCAAGCAAACATTTGCAGCTTAGAAGCCCTCGGTGTAACAATCCACTCATACGGCAGCCTTCTTATCCCAACACTCCTGAAGAAACTACCAGAATCTATATGCTGCGCAGTGTTAAGAGCGGACCAATCAGCAGACAAGTCACTCAACAAGTTGAGAACCGCACTCCAAAATGAATTTGAACCAATGAAATCTAGAACGCAACACCAAGCTCAAAACCCTTAACCCTAAACCCTAGTTTCCAAGCACCTGAAAGAGCTCGCAACTAAGAAGTAACTTTTCTATCATTTCTTCCTAGCTTCTAATCATCTATTAATTATTTCATAACTTACTAGAGCAAATGCAGTTACAGTCAAAGGACATGAAGCATGCCCGTCAAGAGTGCACCTTTTTTTTTATTATTCGATTCTTGACTTAATTCTTCGTTTTCCAGAATTCAGTTAAAGTATTTAAAAACTGAGTGAAACCTTTTTAAATCTCACAGAATAATCAGATTTATTATCTATATTAATAATAGTATCAATTATTTTTGATATCTTAATTATTTATATGAATTTTGAGAAGTTTGAAAAACGAAGAATGAAGTCAGAAATCGAAGAATGAAATGAATAATACGGTCTAGATGGGCACGCTTCATGTCCTTTGACTGTAAACCATGAGATCTAAGAAGGTACTAACAAATAGTGAATATTTTGTCACTATCGCTCAACCAGAACATCTTGAGACAAAAGAGCAATACACAAGAAACCTCACTATCTTTTGTTTTATAATTTATTCTGGGTGAATAGTAGCAACAATTAGTCACTAGTGACTATTTGTTAGAATTTACTTGATATTATTTCATGGTTTAACTGCATTTGCTCTAAATAGTTGATAACTAAATTACTAATTGCATCCTAAATAGTTAGTAGTTGTTTCACATATTTATCATGTTCACACTTTATGTTATTTCTATTTTATTAGATATTATGATTTTGACAAAGAAGTTATAAGGGAAATCCTGGGAAAGAAACTGACTGGAAGACAGAGGAAGGACTTGGATGATGTTTGTGAAAAGACTAAAGTGTCTCTCAAAAGCTGCAGAAGACAGGTTTGTGCCATAGAACAATCTCACACATAACTACACAACTGCATAGAAATATGTAGAGGATATTACACAGTGGTGCAAAGATATGAATTATATTTTCCAGTGGTGAAACAATAATATTGTTTGTAAAGGCTGGCTCACACAAAAATGATTACATCTTCATAAAACTCGCAGAAACTTGTAGCAAAAGTTTATAAAAGCTACAGTAAAATAGCCGTTTTTTTCACACGTGCATTTACATTGCCGTAAAATCGCCGTAAAAATCACTTCTCAAATCGCCACAAAAATCGTCCATGTGAACAGGCCTTAACACAAGAAAATAAAATTCATATCTTCAAGCCAACATGTAATGTTCTTTTTATTATGTGGACAAAAAGGACGCACGCGTACATAACTTTTTCATATCTTCACTATTAGTGAAAATATGGAAAATATGAGTGTTATAGTATCCGGGAAAACACTATTTTCCATATGATAAAATGCATTATTGACCGAATGCCAGTATGGCATTATCATATATTTTTTTTGAAATTCATACTTTAGTTGACCATTACATTAAAATTATAGATTGGAATGACATCAACAAAGGTATAAAGTTTGAGACAAATATTAAATTGTTGAGAAGTTATGAGAATTTTAAAAATTATGTGAAAAACACCTCAACGAGGCTAGCAAGGAAACAGATCACTGAACGCATACATGTACAAATCTCTGTAATTTTGATTCAATTAGCTTAACTTGCATTATATTTATAGAAATAAAACATTCCCCAAATACATTGTTTTGCTTGCTCTTTCTGATGGTGGTGCTTATTTTTTAAGATTAGGTTTTAATCTCTGAAAGACAATTGGCATTTGTTCTATGGTAAACAAGGAAACACCATCACAAAACAAACAAATAATTAGGATTATTATTATTACTATTAGGTATATTTTAATGAATTGTGATTTTGTAATATCTTGATTTGAAAATTTTATAATTTTACCCAATCATGTAAACAGTAGCTATTTATCATTTTTTAATGACGAAAACAGTTGTTTTTAACATTTTTTAATGATTTTCTATGGATTTTCACTTGACTATAATCCTTGTTTTCAGTTTGACAATGTGAAGAATGTGTTTAGAGCAATTGAGGAGAGTGAAGGAGGAAGTCTATCAGAAAACATTATGAAATACTTTCTGCTGTCAGATGAATTAGCAAGGTACTTACAAATAATGACAAGTCTTAAAAAATAATCAGTTTATTGGTCAATCAATCAGTCAGCCACTCAATCAATCAATCAACAAATCAATCAATTAATCAATCAATTAATCCACAAACTAATTAATCAATCAATAAACAGACCAATCAATCACTCAACCAAAAAAAAACAATCAATCAACCAATAAACAGACCAATCAATCAATCAATCAACAAACCAATCAATCAACTAATCAATCAAAAAACAGACCAATCAATCAACCAATCAATCAATCAACAAACCAATCAATCAATCAATCAACAAACCAATCAATCAATCAACCAAGCAAGCAATCAATCAATAAATTAATCAACCAATAAACAGACCAATCAATCAACCAATCAATCAATCAACAAACCAATCAATCAACCAATCAATCATTCAATCAACAAACCAATCAATCAATCAATCAACAAACCAATCAACCAAGCAAGCAATCAATTAATCAATCAACCAATAAACAGACCAATCAATCAACCAATCAATCAATCAACAAACCAATCAATCAACTAATCAATCAATAAACAGACCAATCAATCAACCAATCAATCAATCAACAAACCAATCAATCAATCAACAAACCAATCAATCAATCAATCAATCAACCAATAAACAGACCAATCAATCAACCAACCAATCAATCAATCAATCAACAAACCAATCAATCAATCAACAAACCAATCAATCAATCAACAAACCAATCAATCAATCAATCAACCAATAAACAGACCAATCAACCAATCAATTAATCAACAAACCAATCAATCAATCAACAAACCAATCAATCAATCAACAAACCAATCAATCATTCAATCAACAAACCAATAAACAGACCAATCAACAAACCAATCAATCAATCAACCAACCAATCAATCAATCAATCAATCAATCAATCAATCAATCAATAAACAGACCAATCAATAAACAGACCAATCAATCAACCAATCAATTAATCAACAAACCAATCAATCAATCAACAAACCAATCAATCATTCAATCAACAAACCAATAAACAGACCAATCAACAAACCAATCAATCAATCAACCAATCAATCAATCAATCAATCAATCAATCAATCAATCAATCAATAAACAGACCAATCAATAAACAGACCAATCAATCAACCAATCAATTAATCAACAAACCAATCAATCAATCAACAAACCAATCAATCAATCAACAAACCAATCAATCATTCAATCAACAAACCAATAAACAGACCAATCAACAAACCAATCAATCAATCAACCAACCAATCAATCAATCAATCAATCAATCAATCAATCAATCAATCAATAAACAGACCAATCAATAAACAGACCAATCAATCAACAAACCAATCAATGAATTAATCAACCAATCAATCTTATTCTAATTTATTGAATGTTTATTTGATTAGGCAGTATGCCAGTATAGTGTTCATGGCCACCCACAGATTTGAAACAAGTAAAAAGAGGTATGGAAATGTATTTCTCTTGTAATGGACAACGATAGAAGAGAGTTGGTAATGTAAAGAGAAATGATTTCCTAAATGCATGAGAGGACTGGGTATGAGTTATGTAAATGATTATGTAAATTAGCAATGTGTGTTTATAAGGTTGATTGAGTGTCAGTTAGGTTATTGTGGTCTAAGTTCGCTTAGTTGACACTTAAAGTTCGCTTAGTTGACACTTAAAATTCGACTTTACTTTCCAAGTTACTACTATCTTCGTTGTATTATGCCTCGCTATTCAACTAGGAACCAACTAGGAACCAACATAACCGGCAGAGAGAACCGAAAACATCCACGCATAGGTCACGTAGCTCAAGTTCCACTACAAGACGATTTAGTTCGCGTTCAGGACGCGTTCAAAAACCCAATGACACTTGAAGCCATTCAAGAGTTCAGAGAAGTCTTTGACCCGGAATACTCCGATAGGTTATCGGTAGAAGCAGGTAGTGACTTGGAAGGGAACCGCCGCGAAGATGACGTGAGAAACGAGCCAAACCACGATCTGGGGGGAAACGCACCTCGTCAGGAACCGGACATGCCGGCCTGGGCGAGGACTCTATTGGAAAACCAGGACAAGGCCCTCGATGTAAGCAAGAAAGAGCTCAGCGAGCTACGCTCAGAAGTCAGATCGTTAAAAAGAAAAAGAGACGACCTGGGCAAGGATAATCTGTTTGACTGGAAGAGGAAAGGAAACCAGAAGCAATTTCAATTTAATCGGACCGTGGAAGAACAGCTTGAGGACGTTGCCGTGTCCAAGACTTTGTTGGAAGCAAGAACGCTAGCTGAGAAAGGTTTGTCTCTTATTTCTGATCGTAATAAACTTATAAAGATAGCGGATAAACACGGCTGGGACACCGTAAACCAATATGTTACCGATCCTTTGGCGGCGGACGACGCAGACGATAAGAAGTTGCGAAAAGCGGTAAAAGACGCCGAAAAATCTAGGGAGAAATCCAAGAGAGAGAAAGAAGCGAAATCGCGCCGCTCTTCACGCGCCAGAGCGTTCTCCAGTACGACGACATCGTCTTTGGGCTCGAACCGCCTTGGTCCGCCACCATCTACCTCATCGGACAGGGTTGTCTTTACGAATACTGACAAGAAATTCTCACAAGCGAGGTGTTACCACTGTAACAAAGCTGGCCATTTCAGCCGTGATTGCGTTAGCAACGAAAGTAGCTTCAAACCCTGACTAGAAGGTGACATTAGTGCTGATTTATGTGATAGTGATGATAATTATGATTGTGAATTTGACGAGGATGTTTCTTTAAATAATTGTAACGTAAGAGGTCGATTAAAGAAAAACTTAGATTTTTGGCGTTATATCGGTGCCTCTAGCATGATTTTAAAAGTTGTAAATGATGATTATTTCCTACCTTTTCTGAAAGAACCTAAAACATCTATGTTTGCAAACCATCCTAGCGCTATTTATCACAACGAATTTGTACTAGACGCTATTTCTGAGCTTTTATTAGCAGGCTCGATAGAGGAAGTCAGTTTAGACCTTATACATGTGTGTAGCCCTCTGGGAGTTGTCCCTAAGAAAAATAAGAAACTTCGTTTAATTCTTGACTTGCGCTATTTGAATGATCATTTGCATACTAAAAAATTTAAATACGAAGATATTTTTGTTGTATCACAACTCATTTCTCTAGGGAGGTGATTGGTTTATAACTTTTGATTTGAAGAATGGCTACCACCATATTGATATTGGCCCTATACATCGTAAATTCCTAGGGTTCAGTTTCATGAAGAATGGAATTAGTAAGTATTATGTCTTTGCATCTTTGCCATTTGGACTGTGTACTGCCCCATATATCTTTACGAAAGTACTAAGACCAATGGTTAAGTACTGGAGGGACCAAGGTAAGCGCATGCTAATGTACCTCGATGATGGCTTCGGGTGCGCGTCTTCTGAGGAGGGTGCAAAAAAACCTATCTTCCTGCGTACGCAATGTTTTGGTCCAATGCGGCTTTATAATTAATGAGGAAAAGAGTATCTTAATACCTCACCAAGTTGGTGAATTCCTGGGTTTTACCATAGATCTAAAACAAGGTTTGTTTTTAGTCCCCCAAACCAAAGTTGATAATTTGATGATCTTATTACGTGAAATTAACCACAAACACCAGTATGTTTCGGCACGCAAGGTTGCTAAACTGACGGGGACTATTATTTCTATGGGCTTGGCCCTTGGCCCTGTAGCCAGACTATTTACGCGCTATCTCTACTCAGTACAAAATAATGTTTTGTCTTTGAGCTGTAAAGTTTGTTTGTCAGAGGGTGCAATGAATGAAATTCAATTTTGGATAGAAAATTTTTCAGATCTTGTTGGTCAGCCTGTATGGCACTCTTCACCATGCATCCATGTGATTTCCTACTCCGACGCCAGTAATTCTGGTTGGGCAGGTTATGTTGTACAACTTGGCCAGACAGTAGCACGTGGAGACTGGGATGATATAGATTGCATTCAAAGCTCTACCTACAGGGAGTTAAAGGCAATTCGCTTGGTCTTGGAATCCTTCGCTTCAAGCCTCGTCCACAAGGAATGTAAACATCGATCAGACAATCAAGGGACCATCTCAATCCTTTGTACAGGTAGTAATAAGATACATCTACAGTCTGAGGCGACCAGGATCTATGCCATCTGTCGTCAACATGGCATACGACTCTTCCCAGAATGGGTTCCAAGGCATTTGAACCAAAAAGCAGACTACTGGTCCCGGGTTATAGAGACGGATGATTGGATGCTCAACCCTATCCACTTCAGGGAACTGGATGCACTATGGGGACCCCATACTGTTGACAGGTTTGCAAGCTTTAACTCAAAACAGCTTCCTCGTTTCTGCTCGAGGTGGTTATGTCCCGGCTGCGAGGGAGTTGATGCCTTCACAATGAACTGGAGTGTTGATAATAATTGGCTTGTGCCGCCTGTATATCTGATCTCAAGAGTGTTAAAGCATATGGACTACAATGGAGAGTCCGGCACACTAATTGTTCCATATTGGCCATCCGCTCCTTGGTGGCCGCTATTGTTTAAGGATGATGGCACTCTAAAAGACTTTGTTACTGGTTGAGTAGACCTTCCTTGTCATTCAAGGACATTTCTACCTGGTTCAGCTGAAGGAGATCTATTCGGTTATGGAACCCCATCCTGTAGAATCTTGGCCCTAAGGATCACTTGTCCTAGTTAAGTATCATGATTGTTGAAGCCTACTGAGGTAAGACGGTTCTAGCTCCCCGCTACATTAGCGGAGGCAGGAAATCTGCTATTGCTATAAATTTTGCTCTGGAGCTCCCCACTACAGTAGTGGAGGCATGGTTGGTTTGTTGCTATTGCTCCATATGATCTTATTAGTGTATTCTGTCCCGAGCTCCCCACATTGTTTGTGGAGGTACTGTCTTGCTATTGCTCTGGTGGACATCTGGTTTTATTCATGTTGCATGTTTCTTGAAATACCACTCCATAGTGAGTAGAAGTTCTTACGAGTTCGTACAGAATGTCGTTTGTTGTGATACAAACTTGTTGTGTCTGCAACCAAAGCTTCCCCCTCAAAGGAAGTATAGTAATTTCCTTTACCTTAATTCATATTAGAGTATTGCTCACTGTTGCTATTGTTGGTCTTTTTAGGTCTATCCACCAGTGGTTGCTGCGAGAGCCTGAGGAACCTCGGCGACATGCGACTTTCAGCCTTAGCCAATGAACTTCCTAATATCATTGTATGTGACCGCGCACCCTCCACAGTGTCAAAATACTACAACAGTTTTGAAAGATGGCAGAAATGGGCAACCTCCTTTGGTCTACCTGCCTTACCCGCTAAAGGTGCTCAATTAGCTTTGTACTTGTGTGAGCTAGTGAAGAAGAGTAAGTCACCAGGCCCAATCTTGTCTGCTGTGTATGGTGTTTCCTGGGCACATCGCAAGGCACTGGCCCCTGACCCATGTAGCCATCCCTTAGTTGTTCAGGTGCCTGAGGCAGCCAGGAGACTCCTTGGCCGCCCGACGACAAGGAAGGAAAACCTCACCAGGGACAACATTCGTGCAATTGTGAAAGAATTTGGCCAAGTAGGATCTGGCATTGCAGACCTTCAAATTGTCACAATGATTACAGTGGGCTTTGCGGGCTTCCTCAGATGGAATGACCTATCCAATATTAACTTCCAGGATATAAGATTTCACGACTCTTATATGAGCATCCTACTTAGAAAAAGAAAAAACGACCAATACCACAAGGGTACTATGGTGAATATTACTCGTTCTCAATCTGATTACTGTCCAGTTGCCTTAACTGAGAGATTCATAGCAAGAGCTGGCATCTTATGCGGGCCAATGTTCCGCGAGATTCAGGGTCATGGCTCAGGAAAGAAGATATCAAACAACAAACTCCGATATGGTACTGCAAGAGTTCAAGCACTAAGAATGCTTGCTGCTATTGGTTTGGATGCAAAACGATACGGGCTACACAGCCTTCGCTCTGGAGGGGCATCCACAGCCTCACAGGCTGGAGTGCCGGAGAGGCTAATCTCTAGTCATGGAGGATAGAAGTCAGAGTCGTCTCGCAACTGCTACATTCGAGACAATAACGAAACCATGTTGTCTGTTTCCAGAGCCTTACAGATGTAGTTATCAGACACTTTTTCTATTAATTTTACTTACTTTACTATTTTCTATGCTTTCGCACTGTGAATTGTGGGCTTAGGCCAACCACCGCAAATTGTGTTTTGTGTTATGGACTAGAAGAAATACTAGGAAATGTATTTCTCTTGTAATGGACAACGATAGAAGAGAGTTGGTAATGTAAAGAGAAATGATTTCCTAAATGCATGAGAGGACTGGGTATGAGTTATGTAAATGATTATGTAAATTAGCAATGTGTGTTTATAAGGTTGATTGAGTGTCAGTTAGGTTATTGTGGTCTAAGTTCGCTTAGTTGACACTTAAAGTTCGCTTAGTTGACACTTAAAATTTTGTTTTTACACATGATGTATTCATTTACTTGAAAGTATAATAAAAGTGAATTGTGGGCTTAGGCCAACCACCGCAAATTGTGTTTTGTGTTATGGACTAGAAGAAATACTAGGAAAAGAAATAATGAATATTGTAAAAATTACTGTTGTTATAAAAACTCATTGATTACACTCTGCTTTATTATTATACAAACAAATGCATGCAGGCTGTATAGACTGCAAGATGCATTAATTATGCAGCTGCAATCATGTGCAAAATACCTTGGGACATTATCTGGATTTTACATGAAAAATATTTCAACATCATTTTTCCGTTTCCCCCTCTCCCCCGTATCAATGTTGACTTTTGGGAATGTGAAACGGTTGTCATTTGAAAGACCAATCAACATTGCTCAGGGGGGAAGGGGGTTTGCAATTCAAATCGATACATTTTGTATATGTTTTAACACTCAAACAAAAATGCTCATAAAAATGTGACAATGTTCCAACAATTTTGCACATGATTGTAGTTTTTGTATCTGTATCTGATTGCCTATTTATCTATCTGTCTATCAGGTTGTTATACTTGACATTTGACGACTTTGCATATTGCTGTGAGCAAATGATAGAGAAGTGGACTGTGGGAACCGACGAAAACGGCTCAGGTACATTGCAATCCTGAATCTTAGTGATTAATATATACTCTTTTGTGTGGTTTGTGCCTTTAGAAGTCAAAACTGAAATAGTTTAAATAGTTAAATACTATTGACTAAGACTTTGTTGTACGCTCTACTGTTCTGGTGATTTGATATTAAATTTTAAATTTGAAGGTCAAGATGTTGGTGAAACAGGGGCTGAATTTGACCGCACATTTCTCCAAGACCTTAGAGACATTAAAGTGTTTGTCAATGATAGAGATATAGTAGAAGAACACAGAAGGTACAAATATACAAAATATACCAACCATTGTGTACTGGAAATTTATTGTATTACAAACAGACAAGCTTACAGAAAAGCAAACTTACAAGCAAACAAACATAGATACAAAAAGACAAGCAAAAAAACAGCAAACAAACAAACAAACAAGCAAACACACATACACTCAATCAAACAACCAAACAGACAGACAGACAGACAAACAAACAAACAAACAAACAAACAAACAAACAAACACACAAACAGACAGACAGACAAGCAAAAAAAAAGACCAGCAAACAAATAAGCAAACAGACACTCAATCAAACAAGCAGACAAGCAATTATTGTTGAGCGATAACATTATTCATGCTTTAATTGGGATTTGTGAATATTTTTACAACAAATCAAGGCTATCCCTGTGCAAATGTGCCTTTTGTCAAATAGTACAGCGGTGCTAGATCACATGAATATCTATTAATACTCTTTTTGATTGTTTAGTTTAGTTTGCAGTACAATTTCCAAGAAAGGACAAGTAAAGCTCTCTAAGAATGTAGAATCTAATTTCAAAGTAATGTATTTTTAATGTATTATACACAATTCCCCCCCCCCCCCCCCAAAAAAAAGTCAATATTTGATAGTCTCCATCACAGTTCTTTCTGCCATAATGTTATTCAATTGCTGTAATTATGATTGCAGCATGAAAACAAGGGTAGATGAATGCTATTAAGCTTAAGGATGTTGTGTTTACAACTGTATTTACAACAAAAAGGTTGTATGATGCAAGTGGCAACCACTCAACTCATTGTTGATCTGCCTCAATGATATCATTGTTTCATGCTGTAATTAAAAAACATTCAATACGGGTCCAAGAACTGTTAATAATAATAATAATAATAATAATAATAATAATAATAATAATAATAATAATAATAATAATAATAATAATAATAATAATAATAATAATAATAATAATAATAATAATAATAATAATAATAATAATAATAATAATAATAATTTCCATTTATATAGCGCCATTTCCAGAAGCAACAAAAATCTTGTTCCATTCCAGGTGCTCATCACCATTTTGATTTGATAATTATTATTGTTTATTTTTTCAGAGTTTTTGTAGAGCTTTGCTTAACATTGCAGCTGGGTTGATACACAGCAAAGACATGAAAGACATATTTAATGACTTTGTAGAAAAGGTACAATCACTTAGCGAAAGAACGTCTGTTTTCTCAGGCTAGTCACACATGTGCAGTGCTATTTAATGAAAACCTATGAACTGTTTCCTCATAAATATGTATATATAATATGTGTGTGTAAAACTAGGTTCATCATTTTCTTTCTTAGTTTATTGAGCCTTGTAAGCAAGTGGATTGGGAACAAAGCGATGTGGAAGAGTTTCTAACAACACTTGTTAATACATGCAGTAAACTAGAATCACTAAACAAGTAAGAATTTTTGTTTACGCGACATGTTTGCATGGTTGAGTCCTGGCTCGGGCATGGATTCAGTATATGTGAGTTGAGTTTGTTTGATGTGTTCTTCTCTCCTACGCCACAAGGGTTTTTCTCCAGTTTATCTGGTTTTCCTCCCTCCGCAAAAATAAACATGTGAGCCAAGATGTGTACAAAATATTTAATGTAGAGGTAGTGAGTGTGAGTGAGTCTCCCTGATTATAGGACATATGATACGTGTCCAGCTAGAAGATTGAGCCATTAAAAAGTTAATAATTTATTTTTCCTCACAATATTCTGCAAATGAAGTAAAAAATATTTTCTCTCTCTATTTATCAACAGAAATAACAATGAAAGGCTTTTACCTGTCTACATCAGATATTTTAGTGTGTGTCAAAAATGCATCACCAAGATGTATCATACTTGATTATTGAACTAAATGCACGACAGATATACAGTAAAACCCAGCGTATAAGAACCTAAAATTTAAGAACCTGTCAGGCTGAAATTTTCATATTTTTTTTGTAAAAAAAGAGCCATGTGCAAAAGCATTGACCTGTATGTAAATAAAATAGGTGTTGTAATAATGAAGTGAGTGATGCTAATAGAACCTAGATAGCCTGATTTCAAGTTAAGCACCATTTATATAAGAACCTGTTCAGGCTGACTTGGAAAAATCTCGGTTCTTATATGCGGGGTTTTACTATAGCCGAACTAAAAATGGTTGGCGGTTTCAAAATACATGGTTTGTACAACTTTGAAAAGTCCTTGCATTTCATCGTTTGTCTTGCAAAGTGCTTGAACTCAATTTTCCCTTCAACTGACCTTGTGTATTGGAAGAAAGTGCTTGAAAAGATAGATAGAGTCTTCACATTTTATATAGTATCAATTGTAGATGTAAATAAATTTATTAAAATTATTAATTGAGAAATTTGCATTTATGTAGTTCTTCATTAGTGTTTGTGCATGTTGCTTTACACAGGTACATTGCAGTTAGAGCGGATTTTATATCTATATTATTATGGCAGCTATTATATATTTATTATTTATTGTAAATGTAGTTGGTTTATATTTTGTGTAAGGAGGTTGAATGAGGTGGTTAGACCTGTATGTCTACAATACAAACCGTTAAAGAATAAATAAATAAATAAACAAATAAACAAACAAAATAAATAAATAAATCTGTTGGCTGAATTGGGAACAGTATTTTGACCTTCCCTCCCCTCTCCTAGAGAAAATACAGGAATTATACCATGAAAATCAATTTAATTCTTTTGGGCACCTTTACCTGGCATTTTATTTGGTTCACGATGTCTTTCAAAATTCACATAACCCCCTCCCCGCTTACTTTTATATTTTGTCAATACTGTCGTCATGACTATTACACAGGGCTCCCATCTAAATTAGAAGGCACAGTAGAATTATAAGATGTATTTTATATTTTGGTCATATTTTATTATTCAAAAATAAAAAAGCCTAAATATTTGTTTATCTTTTTTGTTAACTACAATCAAAATTACGTCATACTAACAGTTTGTTTACTTAGTTGCCATGGGTGCTCTTCGTATGTGCAATATGTGATGACTTCGAAATCCAACATGGCGGCTAATGACATAATACGTTCTCACTTTTCGTTCGATTTTACGCAGTTTTCTTAACTTTAAAATCCTACATTGGATATTCTTCTCTAAAATAAAAGTATTTTGCCGGTATTGAAAAGCATTTATTGTGAGAAGAGTTAAAAATTGCCGGTTTTTAAGCGGGTACAGCTGCTGGGAACTTTTCGAAGCCCAAGCTAAAATCTCATTTTCGTCTTGTTCAGATGGGTTGTGGATCTTCTACGCCAGGAGTAGTAAGTTTTAATTTAACTATACATTACTTATTTTTCGTTTATTGTAAGATAGTTTAATTCCATAAGCTTGTGTTGAAGGAAACCATTTATAAGTTTTAATAATATTCCCTAAATCTTTTTAATATGTCAGCTAAAAAAATTCATCAAAAAATATACATAAAGTTACAAACTGAATTGATGGGAAAAGGTTTTATCAACCACGTTGATCAGAATAGACCTTTTCACAGTTCTCTTCCATCAACGTCAGCCTCGATAGCATGTAATTTGTTCTTTAGAATTTGACTACAGCCCATGAAATTTTGAAGTGTTTCAATTGTTTGATAATGAATACATTCCATAAATAACCACATGCTGTAGTCAAATTGTAAAGAATATATTACACGCTGGGTTGATCAACAAGAACTATGAAAATGACTTTTGCTATATGCTTATGTAGTGGGTGGTAGTGGGGAGTCATTATTGGAGGCTTCTTAATGTGTGGAAGAAAAGCTATAACCCTTTTTTATTCATATACATGTACTATATGTAATTATAATCACAGGTCCGTGTCCCAGCGCAAGGGCCTGCTCAACATGTTACTACAACAACAACCTATCCTGGAGCTCAACCTGGTCAGTACTACAGAATACGACTTTAATTCAAACTGTTTTTAAACTTCAGTGCTAACACTATATCCAAGAGGGAAATGCAAGAGGGAAATGCATTTCACCAAATTCAAAATCACTGGGAAATAGAACTTGCATTCCAAACTTTTCTATGTGATATCAGTAGAGGATCTGGGGGGAGGTCCAACGGTTCCATGCAAACCCCAGTTTTTAATGACAATAGACTGTCTGGAATCTCTTTTCTCTGCTCTTGGGATTCCTGTTTTTTTACTCAGAGTTATCTGGTTGTCCTCCCTCCACAAAAGTGAACATGTGAGCAGAGTTGTGTGTTGTAAATATGGAATGTAGTGAGTGTGAGTGAGTGAACCTCAAGGAAGAGACTTGATGGAGAGTGATGGTTGTAAAATATTTATATTTATTTGTTATATCCTGATTTGCATAAGTTTAAACTTGTATTTTCTCCGACAGATTTACTTTTATCTTGACAATTTAAACGTTGGACTTTCATAAAAACTATACAATATTCACGACCGATCTGTATCCAATATACAACAGGTGGCCGTCGTATATCGCATACAGATTGGTCACTCATATTGTATATATTACTCAAAATTGATCTATTTTGGTTCTTGCTCTTTCAGCAGTTCAGCAGGGTTACCCAGTGCAGAGAGGCTACCCTCAGCAGCGTGCTCCCCCACAGCGACCATATCCACAACAAACAATGGTCGCCGGTGGTCCAACTTTTGTACAACAACCTAACACTGTGGTCGTCCAAGATAGAGGGAATTCTGGTGGTGATTTCATGGTCGGCATGGCAGCAGGGGCAATGATGAGCAATGCTATGCATGGACCGCATTACCATGGTGGTTACTATGGTGGATACCATCATCATGGTTTCCATGACCACGGTTTCCATGACCACGGAATGCATAGTGAAGTACATCATCATGAACATTTCCATGAAGGTGGGGGAGGGGAATTTCAACAAGACGTTGACTACGGGGAGAACATGGGTGGTGGTTATGATGGAGGTGGATTTGATGACGGAGGTGGATTTGATGATGGAGGTGGATTTGATGATGGTGGTGGGTTTGATGGGGGTGGAGATTTTGATTAGTAAAATTTTATTTAAAAAAAGAAATACAGTAAAACCCCACATAAAAGAACTAGTGATTTTCCATGTCAGGCTTAAGTAGTTTTATATAAGATGTATGTCAAATTCTTATATAAATTTAAGTGGAAAATTTTCAACCTAAAGTTTCTTGCACTTGATTTATATGTGGTGTTTTACTGTACTTGTGAATTTTCTGTTACTAAATCTCCAATTGTAAAAATATGTATATATATTTAAAAATATTTAGATACAGTTGAGTTTGTGCCGCTAGTTACTTTATCCAGCATTCACGACAAGGAGTGATGTACTCTGTTGACATGGTCGCAAAGATTCTGGCTTCCAGTCATTAGGGTTTCCCAGAGCCTATGATTTGGAGATTGAGTAGGGTCAGGATATGAGAATGCAGTTGTGTTTCTATATGTAGTCCCACCACTCACCAATCCCATTGTTGAAATGAACTAGGGAGGGGGGGGGGGGGACCCTTTGTCCAAGTGGTAGGATGATCAGCACTTCTATTAGAGTTGAAAATATTTCCTGTGCGTACATTTTAGGGTTCGGGCTCAAAAGCAGTTACGTAACATGACTCTGCATGTACCTGTAAGGGTCATTTTTACTCTGTTTGTTACAAAAAATAAGATAAGCTGCTGGCACCAAAAACACCACACAGTTGTAACTTTTAGAGGTTGAAATCAACAAAATATTAACAGTTCTTTTCATTATGCGTACCTTTTAGGGGTCATTTTCAAAACTGCCAATCACCCCTACCACTTGGACAAAACCAGTCCTCCCCCTGGGGAGTTTAGCATAGAATATATTGCCAAGCAATTGGGGCCCTGCCCTGTGTCTCTATCCCTGCCATTGTGGCAAATTGATTAAAATAAAATTAAAATAAAATATACAAAAAAAGGAAAACCTGCAAATTCTTGGACATTCATGGTTATCAAAATACTTGACAAACTATTACCATGAGAAAGATGAGGATATAATATATATACCAAATGTAAATAAAGTGAGAAGTTCCACAGTCCAAGTTTATATACATAGCAGCAAGGTTCATAGGGTTTTTTGTGCATTTAGGGACAAAGAGGTGAAGAAGGATAATGAAATAGCTTTTACCAGTGTGATCTTCACATAAGGCCAGATGGACCTCGCTTTCATGCAACTTAGAACCTAGTCCTTCTCGATTTGGTGTATGTTCCTGTATATTGATTTGACAATAAAATCTCAGAAGTATGTTATTTTTGAGCAAAAACAATCAGGTTCATTCTCATCATTTTTTATGAATTAGCAGAGTTCTCAAAACAAAGCCACACCCTTTATTCTTTGACCTGGGGACTCTTTGTAGGGTTGAAAATATTCCCTTTGCGTACCTTTTAGGATCCTTTTAGGGTTCTTGCTTAGTAGTCTTTGCCAGTTCTCTTAATTTATGCGTACCTTCTATAGGGGTCATTTACGAAATCGACCGTCGATGACCCCTTCCACGAACGAGCCTGCGGAGTTGATGGACTGCGGAAGTTCTCTAAAATTCAAAATGGCGGACGTTGTGGACAAAACTGGCACAGAATGTCTGTACTCTTTCTTGTCGTAGCACGGCCATGTTCTACCATCCATGGTTTAAAAAAAAAACACGCAACTAAAACACTGCTTGCATGATTTCAAATAATCTCATTTATTTGCAAATCAAATTGCAGTAGCTTCACTAATTCAATCGTAATGGATGCATTGAAAATATTGTTTTTGAATGATGATTGCTTGTTAGATATTGTATCTTATCTGGATGATTTCACCTCGTTTTATTGCTTTGCCTTAACTTGCAAACGATTCAACCAAGCTACAATCATTGACAAAACTGTTGGCACGATTGTTGATTTTGTTATGTTCCTATATCTGTAATACCCCCCCTCCCCCTGTCAATGTTGCTGGAGGGGTATATGAACCTTGTCAATCGCGGGAAACATTTCCAACTCTTGTACTCTTTCATGAAAAACAGCAACATTGTATTGGGGGAGGGGGGTAGACAAACTTATCCTCATAAATGAAAAAAATGATAGACCCACAAAAAAGTGTCCGAAATGTGATCGTGCCAACACATTTTGGCAATGATTGTCTGAGGGACATATTGTGGAATTTCATTAAAAATAAACGAGTAAGAGGTCAGAAGCGTTCCTAATTACAAGCTATGCCTCGAAAGGAAAAGATTGATATGTAATATGTGTATATCCGACCCCTAACGACATGAAAACTAGTGGAAATGTCATTTTGCCGTAGCAACCCTTATATTTAAGTGCGAAATTATGCCAACGTAACAAGGGGATACACCAAAAAAATATTTTAAAAGGTCTCTAACTTAATAGAATGAAGTAATTATCAGAAAAGATATCATCACCTTCACAGTTAATCCAATAATAACCACGTTCTCTTTAAACAATGATTTTCTTATCAACTACATCTTATGTAAATACCTACGAATGTGAAGTTACTTTTGACGTATATGCTATAATTGACGCGCCTCAAAATTGCTACATTTTGTACGTAATAGCGCAAACGTCACATATTGCAAAAGATGCACGTCACTGGTTTGGTACATTATAAAAGTTGTGCATTTGTAAAATAAATCTCATACTTCAAAGCGTTATACATAAAGAACATTATACAACAACTGAGCAGAAAACGTCTATTTGAAGTTCACATTGTGATCATGGCAGAGTCAATGCCGAATCGTTCGCAACGTTTGGTCTATTTAGTTACATACAGTCGAGCAGATCCCGAAAAAGTCCATTCTCGTGAATCGTTTGCAAATATTGTTCGTAATGCATGGGGTACATCAACGACATCGCGTATTGTACAGTTTATAGTCGCTAAAGAAGAGCATAATCACAACGATACAAACAACGACCTGTCCGACAAAGTATATCACTACCATATGGCTCTAAAGCTCAACAAAAGAAGTAGATGGCTTCTAGTTCGTGATACATTAGATGCAAGGTTTGGAATTCAAGTCAATTTCAGCAACAATCACAGTAACTATTATAGTGCTTATCGCTACTGCACAAAAGAAGATACAACACCGTTTTTATCGCCCGACCATCCAAGCTTAGAGGACGAACCGAGAACTACTGCAGCCTCTGCAGCTACAACATCTCGTCGAGCTGATGGCCAAGACAGTGGCCCCAAGAAGAAGCAAAAGAAGAAAAGAAAACGAATGCTAAGCGTCTACGAAGTAACCACTATTATTCGAAACAATAATATCAAGACTCGGCTCGATCTAATGGCCTATGCAGCAAAACAGGAGAAAGAGGGAAAAAAAGATCTTGCACAATTTATAGCGAATAGAGGGATCAGAGTAGTAAATGAAGCATTATCTATATCTTCACAACTGCAAGATGCTGAAAAGAAACAAGAACGCTTGAATAAAAGTCGCATAGAACTACTAGTAGAGGAAGGTGAAAAACACTGTATAGAAGGATGTGAAAAGAAATGGCTAGCGGCCGCACTACAGATACTTCACCGAAATGAAATAAATGTGCATGTCTATGCTAGCGCAATTTACTCAGCACTTCACTATGGACGTGCAAAATATCGAAACATATATATATATGGACCGGCAAACTCAGGTAAAACATTCATGATTTCACCTCTGAAAGCTATTTACCATGCTTTTGTGAACCCGGCAACTGGTGGTTTTGCGTGGGTGGGTGCAGAGGAGTCAGAAGTAATAATCCTCAATGACTTTAGATGGTCGCCTTCTATAATCGCATGGTCCGATTTCTTGCAAATGCTTGAAGGGGATACTATGCACTTAGCCGCACCTAAAAGTTTTGTACAACAAGACATTCTCTTCGACAAGGACTCACCCTTTTTCGCGACTGCAGATGCCCCACTCGTTATGATAAAGGGAGGATCAATAGATCGAATTAATACTGATATGATGAGAGTACGCTGGCATTATTTCGAATTTTGGAGACAAATACCAGAGGTTGAGCAATGTGCAATGAAACCATGCGCACGTTGTTTCTCAGAACTTATTTTAACTAATAAATAAATGAACAAAGAATATGTATGTATGCTAATAAATTTTTGTACATACATTTTTGCTAATAAATTTGTGTACATACATTTTTGTCTGTCTGTCTGTCTGTCTGTCTGTCTATATATTTATATCTATAATTATATATATATATAATATATGTGTAATAAATATAAATATCTTTATATCTATACTACATAGATATATATATATATCTATACTTATACTATAGATATAAATATATTTATTATCTCTATACAGAGATAATACATTAAAGAAAACATTGTTTGTATAGACATGACGTCTGTAATGTGTCATTCAACACCATGTGCGCTTGTATATAGTTGTCCGTGAAATAGCAACGGTTCTCCACTGTTAAATAATAGATTACTCCCCAAATTAAACAAATATCCCTCCAATTTTTTCAACAATAGGGTTTGTATATATTCTTTAATTGTCTGACGTTTAGTTTATATTTCAAATTGTAGTATTTAACTCAAAACCAACGGTACTCCACGTTGAATCACTTATAAAAAGATGAAGACATGTTCAAAACAATTAATACAAGTTTTGTGTGGAGTACCGTTGATAAAATGGGCATGTTAGGCTTTTTGAATATAATTTCTGTAGGAAATAGTTAGAATAAACATCAATAAAACATTGATCAAGGTCTAAGCTCTTTTTATTGTTGCACTTAGTGAATCATTACGATTTTACAATGGAGTACCGTGTTCTGCACAGAAGACACTGCACACTATATAAATACTGATTACGTGACAACAATGTGATTGTGAAAATATCAATTTCATAAGACAGTGAAGAGAGTGAAAATGGTCTTTAAAGGCAAAATGGATGTACTAATACAAGGTAGTAAATCTAATATTTAGTTCTTAATCCCTTGGATTTAATAATATCTTCAAGTCTTTTGGGAATGCTTTGAATAGTTTTGTCTATGACAGTTGTATCAAACGAATATAAAGTATCAATAACACGTTCTTTAAAAGTTTCAAAATTCTCTTTAAGAATATTTTGCTCTATAGCATCATTATTTATTTTTCTTTTAACTAAATTAAAAATATTTTCAATCGGATTTAGGTCTGGAGACCTTGCAGGAATACACACCATTGTAGCCTTTGATTTTTTTAGTGCTTTTTTAGCTAATGAGCTATTTTGACTAGGATCGTTGTCCATAACAAATTTTCTGGCTTTGGTTTTTGAAAACTTTTTGAAAATGTTTTCAAAATTTCTAGTAATAAAGTCAGCGAAATACTCGCCATCCATTTTGTGGTATTGTTCAATAAAAATAGCACCTTGTCTATAACTAATAAGAACCAAAAGGTGGAGCCTTCTTCCTCCTGCTAGACTCTTCGAACCCTTAGATGTTATTTGTAATCCCTCATTTCTTTTTCTCCAAACCCTCCCTTTAGGACTCATTGCATTTGCTTTCGGATTGTACTTATGAATAAAAGAAACTCCGTCAAGATAAAATACCATGTCCTCCGTCCAATAGTTTGGTGTAGTTTTCAATGTTTTAACATTGTCTTTTGCAAATTTAAGTCTTTTCTTTCTGTCAGATTCACTGATTAGTCCCTTTCTTCTTGTCTGTAAACTCTTGTACCCTAATCTTTGTATTTCTCTGAGGTAAGTCCGGTAGCTTGTTTTCCGCTGCGAAAGCCCGCAATACTCTATTAAAGATCGATTTCACTGTAAAATTTACGTCCTCTTTCCTGATCCTTTTGATTCCCCTGGATAGAATTCTTCTTTCTCTGTCAGTTAAGTTAGTCTTTCTTCCCAACTTACTTTTCTTGTCGGGTTGTTTTGAATTCCGCTTCATTTTGTTTAAACCAATTCTTCTTACACTGCTTTTTGATATAGAACACATCTCTGCTATTTCCGAAAGAGAGTATGTGTTTTTTCTAAACAGAACATACGCTCTGGCACATTTATAGGCATTAATCTTGCCTTTGAAGACCATTTTCACCCTCTCCAAACGTTGATATCTTCACAATGACGTGTATTGTTGCGTACGCCTTAAGCGCGTGCATTTTTGGGCGTTACTATGGTTATCCAATTTTGCGCGAGCTATAGTATAAATATATCAACTACGAAGCATATATGTGTTAAGGACTGCTTATTACCTTAGAACATTTATTTTGAACACGGGTGTTATCGAATATAGAGCATATAAGTGTCTTGTCATGTAAATTTTACATTCATTTAAAGCACTTTAAACAAAAGTGACGTCACATGATAGTATTAACTTCTTTCTGGAAAAAAATTTGCTACTGTTCAAATCGGTACACTATGTACTTTGTGTCCTGAAAATTTCATATCATTTCCACAACAATGTCAATGGCGTTTTAAGTCATATGTGTCTCAGACAATCATTGACAAAACTGTTGGCACGATTGTTGATTTTGTTATGTTCCTATATCTGTAATACCCCCCCTCCCCCTGTCAATGTTGCTGGAGGGGTATATGAACCTTGTCAATCGCGGGAAACATTTCCAACTCTTGTACTCTTTCATGAAAAACAGCAACATTGTATTGGGGGAGGGGGGTAGACAAACTTATCCTCATAAATGAAAAAAATGATAGACCCACAAAAAAGTGTCCGAAATGTGATCGTGCCAACACATTTTGGCAATGATTGTAGTATGCAGACAAAATGTTGGCACATGAACGTTATCAAAAGAAAAATTCGATATTACGGGACGAAGTTTGTCATCGACGAATATCCTGACGATAGGAAGTACTGCAATAACCTTCCAATGATTGAGGATATTAATAGCATAGCAGAGATCTACCAAACTACCAAACCTTCTTTACAGAATGTCATGGCTGTATGGAGAACAAGAGGACCCGTTGCTGCCGAAATGTTCAAATGGATTATAGATATAAAACTACGACAAGAGGCCAGCAAACATGGCGAAATAGAACATATTATTAAAAAATTAACAGTGCATTTACCAGTTTCCAATCAGGACTTGGTCATTGATACGCATTTTAATCTATGTTTAAAAGAGATAACTCTAAGATTAACGCACAATGGTGTTTGTCTGCAGCATAAAATTGTACAAAAAAGCGACGAAAATATTTTTCCAAGTTTGAGTCAAGAACATGTACAACGTCTTATGGTGTGTGCTACAAAAGTAGTCGATATTCTTCAACAAGAACTTGGTGAGACTATTCCATCTATTTCAGGCGACCTTTTCATTTGGTTTTGCTTTTACCCGGACTCACTCAAAGAAAACTTCAATAATGTTTTTGTGGACTTCAATGAAAGACTGATGTTCAAAGACAATGCCATGAATGCAATACCTACAGAAGATTCAATCCAGAGAGCTATAGACTACTTGCATCAGAGTGAAAGTTTAATGAAAACAATTGGAGAATCTCCAAACATAAAGGTTGTAAGGGAGACCCTGAAGTTATTGAATGGATGTTCAAAAATGAGAATACTTCATAATTTGAGCAAAGAAATGTATTTTATATTAGCTGATATTAGCTATCTAACACTTGTTTCTCGAAATATGATTCTTAGTTTAGCTCTCAGAGTGACTTTTTTACCAAGCACTTTTTCTGGGGAATTAGAATCTGAAGTAACTCATCTCAACTTCAGGACAAAAGGTGGTGGAATTTTAGAAGTCGAAAAAATTGGCTTACCACTTGGGAAATTTCGGTCTATATGGAATTTCATTTTGCCTGATGGTGTAAAAGTGCATTTTGAAGTGGAAGAATTTGCAAGATGGGTAAAATATGGTGATAATGGGCCTTACTTAAAACTACAACCAATCACAGAACTTCTTGAAGATTGCATCAATAATAAAAGTACACATGTTAAACTTACAAGTCTGTTTACAGAAAGACTGTTTTCTGCTTGCCTATTCTATAATCACTGTGACAAGTTGTACTATAGCGGAGTGAATTAAAGACTGTGACAAGTTGTACTATAGCGGAGTGAATAATTTAAAGACTGACAAGTTGTACTATAGCGGAGTGAATAATTTAAAGACTGACAAGTTGTACTATAGTGGAGTGAATAATTTAAAGACTGACAACTCAAGTATGTTAAGGCCTGGTTTTAGCCGTGTTTCACGAACAAAAGGTTTTTATTTGTCATTGCCACAAAACTCATCTGATTTTATTAAAACTTGATACATTGTTAGATCTCGGACTACTGCTATTCTTTAATTTGTAATTTTGACCTAAGGGTGGTCACGTGACTAGTTTAGATGGATAATGGATTTCGTTTTTCCTTTCAAAATGCGGTCGCGAGTTTGAATAGGTAAAACAAACTTATACATTAAATGTACTTCTCTACAAGGTCTCTACAAGACTGTGCTTTTTGAATCTGGTTATCACTTACTGTTAAGGAGATATTTTGTAAAACAGGTCACGTGACCATAATTCTTATTCAAAATCACCTTATATCTCCCTACAAAGCTATCGAATTCAAGTTTAAACAACGAGAAGTTATTTGTCATCTATTACTTATCAACTTTTGGCTTTTAGTTTTTCTCTTTATCTTAAACTCACGACCGCATAAATTTTCAGTATTTTCTTGCTATTATGACGTCATATACCACGTGGCCTCCCAAAAATCAGCAACTAAAAAATTAAGGACACTGATATCAACATCCACAACGATCTTCATTGAAAACTAGCGAATATCTTGAAAGTACGAAGCCAAAATCTTTAAAAATCTTACATTATTCGCGGGGGGTCTTTTCACAAGGAAAAACCCAGGCCTTATCATACTTGAGAAGTTGTACTATAGTGGAGTGAATAATTTAAAGACTGACAAGTTGTACTATAGCGGAGTGAAAAAATTAAAGACTGACAAGTTGTACTATAGTGGAGTGAATTAAACACTGACAAGTTGTACTATAGCGGAGTGAATTAAAGACTGACAAGTTGTACTATAGCGGAGTGAATTAAACACTGACAAGTTGTACTATAGCGGAGTGAATTAAAGTAATAATGGCTGTGCATGAAAGGAAGCATTTTTGGAGTTTGAATTTTTATTGCTTTTCATTCAAACTAAGGCAGAGACACCACAACAGCAATTGACAGTGGACTCTGTAGTATATCTGAGACCTGACTATTATGCTGGGAGACAGTCCCCATACTCTTTTTGAAGGGCACAACAGGATCTTGCATCCATGTTATATAGCAGATGGGACAGGCATTGAAAGAGTGAAGTGTTTTGCCTAAGGACACAATGGAATCACCCAAGCCGGCTATCGAAGCCAGACCATTAGGCCTGGAATAATCCCATTTACAGTTCAAAAACACCATCTGAAAAGGTTGCTGGGCCTTTGCATCACGAGACAGACAATGCAATGATAGTGACACGTGAATAATTGTCCTACAAGGTGTTAAAAGGTCTCTATCATTGCAAGCTCAACATTTGTCTCGTTTCGATGCAAAGGCCCGGCTACCTTTCAAGATGATGCAGAGAACTGTGATGGTGACCATTCAATCCCCAAACTAGACCATTATCCCGGAGGGGGGGGGGGGGGGGGGGGTGTACTCCCTTAGAAAATGAATAGGGGTACTCGACGGACCTTTTAGGGTCGAAAATAATACCCTTACGTACCTTTTAGGGTCTCAAACTGGCACCATACCTTTTAGGGTCAGTTTTCGAACTTAAGATTATACATATTGAAACATTTTTTAAATGTGGTCGTACCTTTTAGGGTCTGAAATTAGTATCTGAGTTAATTTATGCGTACCTTTAAGGTTCATTTTCAAAACCCTCCATCGAGCACCCCTATCCATTTTCTAAGGGAGAACCCCCCCCCCCCCCCCCCCGAACCATTATGCCTCTTATACAAGAATCATTGAGAATAAATAGTGATAGAAAAATGAATTGTAAAAAAAATAATAAATAAAATAATGGGAAATAAGAGATGGAGTTCCTTAGACAAACTTCTATAGTCTACTAACTTTTTATTTGTTATAGGGTTGCTGTACGTGTTATAAAGTAATTTGTTAGGACGCCCTGTTTGTGAAAATATTGTATTCTTTGTTTCTTTCATTCTTTTGTTTATCTTGGAGACTTTTGTCATTTGTATATCTTGGAATAATATGGACTGTGTCTGGTATAAAAAATGATGAAACATGCAAATGTGGATATACAGTATCTCATTTAAATCGAAACAATGAAAATTGTTACTATAAATTGATACTTTAAGACAATTAATTAAGTGAAATTATGAATTAATTTGCCTCTTGTATATTATTTAACTGCGGTTTTTTCGACTTTCTGCGAACTCGGACATTCCAAAGGTTAGTTGGGAAATAGTTTTTTGCTGCTGTCAATCAAAAACATAAAAGGTGCCAAAACGTACGTGTTCCGTTTCTGGTTGAGCAATATATGATTTTATTTGAAGGTTTAAATTCCTGGGGTATACCACAGGAATCCCGAATATCACCTTGGGCTTCCTGTGTATACACGTGAACTTCTTTTCAAAATGGCGGACGTAGATTCACAAGTTGAGTTGGGTTTCGTCGAAAAAGACGTCAATATTTTACGATTGGCAAGTCCTTTTTTCCCGAGTAAAGTCGGTGGAAAACCGGCATGGCTAAATCTACAAGATATCCCAAATTTAGAACGTTTAGTTTGTTCAAATTGCAAAAATTCTATGGTTTTTCTGCTTCAAGTCTATGCTCCTTTGACTGATTGTTCGACCGACGATATAAAAAGATGTTTTCATAGAATTATCTTTGTATTCTGCTGCAAGAATGCTAAATGCCACAGAACGAACTCTACTGGCGCCTTTGCAGTTTTTAGGAACCAACTTCCTCGCGAGAATAACTTCTACAGTTTTAAACCACCTCCAGAGCTTGGGGACAATGATGGCACTGATTGGGATTCAATTAATCCTGAGTTTCGACCTCGAAAATTTGCCTCGTTGTGCGATGTTTGCGGCTGTTTGGGAGACAAGAAATGTTCAAAGTGTCAAAGTGTTTGTTATTGTTGTCGTGATCATCAGGTTATTGGATGGACATCAGGACATAAAGGAGACTGTGCAAAACTTGCAGAACGTAAAGATGAGAGTAAAAAAGGTATATATTTAGGGGTTAGAGACTGAAGTGAGTTCTTTATCAGCAAATACAGGCACGTGCTGACTGTTCAATGAACGAGAAATTTATAATAGCGCACAAGGCCATAGGGGGAGTGCAGTATGAAGGAATTTGGAGCTCTGACATTGTGTAGTTCCAGAAAATATCCATACCCCCCCCACGGAGGGTCACAGAAATTCCGATGGGTAGGGGGGTCTAAAAGTGGAAAATTTCCGAGGGAGAGGGGGGTATAAAAACGTATTTTTCCAGAGGGTTACAAGAGATACGTATAGTACCGTAATTCGCTATCGGTAGCAGGAAACTAAACCAAAGAAATACTCTTGCTATTAAAGTGCATCTGAAATTGCTTGTTGTAAAGCTTCCAAGATTTTCCAGGCATTTATTTCAACACTTTGTCTATCTAAGTTGCATTTCTTGCTTCGAGCAAGACAAAATGGCGGCCAAGTCGTTCCCAGTCCCTCTAATTGCGCCTTACCGTTCACGTGTCAAATGTCACGTAATGTACGAGTCAAATCCAAAGGTGCCCATCCCCCCCCCGGGCAAACCCCGGGCATTTGACAAGACTTGGGTTCCGTATAGTGGGGAATTTGACGCCGATTAGCTACTTGAACGGGCGGGCATTTGACGAGTGTCGGCCATCTTTAAAAATACCCAGAAAGCATTGGAGTCCTAACCACAGGTAGCCCATGATCAGGCAAAAGTCACACGGGAACGGAAACGAAAAGCAAAGAATTGATAGATAGTTTTTCCTTGTTATACACCTATCTCAAAAAACGTCAGAAAGAATTGGCGATTGACGAACAGCGATTGCAAAGGAGCTCTGGGTACTGTTCTTTCACAAGTAAAATTAAATTGACGAAGTATAAATGCTTGTCTTTGTGTTTTAGAGTCGAAAAGTGCAAAGAAAATCCAAGTTATTTCAGTTTTTAAGATAGATTTGTGAATTATATCGAGATCCATCTTTCGGTCGTGCAATCACCAATCAAAAATTGCCAATAACCATTCTCTTCTTCAACGTTTTTTGAAATTTCCCTTCATATTTGATTGTACAAGTTTTGTCTACCATGTTCATGAGACGTCATGTAGTAGAAGGAAGTTTAAGTATTTTCTTTTCTACTTAAAGTAAAATTTGAGTTTATCACTGACTCGAGCTCGAGGGGCGGGCATTTGACCATTCTGTTGTTTCAATAGTGGGGCATTTGACTGTTCAGTTTGCCCAGATGGTGGGGAATTTGACCAATTTTTTTTCAAAAAGTCAAATGCCCGGGGGTTTGCCCGGGGGGGGGATGGGCACCTTTGGATTTGACTCGTACATAACGCTTATCAACGACCAGTGTAGTGTTGTTTAGCTCGCAAAAGGATCCAAAAGCACTGTAAAAGCATGACATTTTAACTGTTAAAAAAGGCAAAAACATATTCTGAAAGTATTTAACCGTTTTTTGCTATAAATCGCGATCTCTGATGTAAGTTTGTGACACATAAACTGTGCTCGTGTGAAATGGCCTTCGACGGACCCACGGCGGCGGCGCCAGCACGCTTTTCACGATATTTTCAAAAATAAACTGGCTAAATTTGCAAGATTTATCTTCAAACTGGTTGGTACCTCCAAGAAAATAATCATGCACAGTAACTTACAAAATCAGAAGCCGAAAATCAAATGTTTTTTACTTTTTTGTGGCTGCGTAATAACAACAAAAATTGTGCCATTAATTAACGCCTTTGTCCGCGAATTATAGACATAAAAAGCGTTTTAGGTATGAATTTGAGGTTTTCCAGGGGATATTAAAGCAAGTGGGAAAATTATGGAAATTCCAGGGGGTAGGGGGGTCTTTTGAAGACCCTCTGGAACGCAAATTCCAGGGGGTAGAGGGGTCTAAAAATAAAAAACCCTCCGTGGGGGGGGTATGGATATTTTCTGGAACTACACATTGAACAGTCATGAAATGACTATTTGTCGATAAAGAACAAATGAAAAGTCTCTAACTCTTTTAATATCAAAATTGAGTTCGCTGAATGTTCTCTTTGCTTGCGTTATTGACGAATAACAGCACTCCACGTGATCGATTTGAGCCAATGGGGAACTCAGACTTTGTACATATACAAACTTTTAATATTAATAGGTGATATTGTATCAATATGGAGGTCTTCAGGGGGAGGAGTACGTCTGGAAACACTATGGGTGGGCCACCACTATGGTAGGGGGAAGGGGGTTTATGGAGCAGGGGGTTTAGAAAGATTTCTCCTTATAAGAAATTATTATTTTTACTCGCTAACAAACAGGCAAGATATTAATTTTACACTCCAGCGTAATTTTTTTTTCAGAAAAATGTATTCCAAAATGACTAAAAATTGTTGAAATCACAATATAGAGTTAGAAATATAATGTACCATATTTTTGTACATGTTCAACAAAACAGTATTGATACCATTTCCATATAGAAAGCAAATCGATTAATTTAGTATCTGTATTTTAAGTTTACAACAACAACGATGCATTTCAGTCTTGGAATGCACTATTAAGTATTCACAAATCAACCCTTTTGGAAACAGCTGTATAGATAATAGAGCAAATCGGCTAACGTATTGCTATGTATGTTTCCACCCAATTCAAATCTCTTTGGAATAAGATTCATTGCTTATGTATTACGATATCACATGGAAAATGTTTGGAACAAAAGTTTTTATCCCTACTAGTGGCTTTGAATTGGATGGAAACAAATATAGCAGCACTTTGGCCGATTGGATCTATGTACTGTATGTAACTATCCACATAATTTGTACATTCTATTTCCAGAGTTTTTACCCAGTCTGACTTCAAACAAGCTTCTGTTCCCTCAATTTGAAATTGTCACTGAACCGGAACCAGATGAGCCTAAAGCAAAAGAACGTAGTGAAAAAGACAGAATCAAGGACTTTGAGAAAATGACTAGGAATATGAATGATGTTGATCTAAGTGGTAAAGATGAAAAAGAACTTGAAAAGCTGGCAATGGCAGGGAAGGAGGATCTGTTGGCTGACAAACATTTCAAGGTTTTTAAGAAGAGGACAGCAAGAGATCCAGAACAGGTAACTGAGTACACCTATTTCAAACATTGTTGTCAATGATCAAAGCTACATTGCACACTCTGAAGCATGCAAAGGATGTTGGTATTTCTTCTCATGTTATTGATTTATTCATAGCATGTTTTAGTTGTATATGTTTGTTAATGATTTATTGATAGCATAATTTGGTTGTACATGTTAGTGCTATAGGACCATAACAAGTTGTTACTATATGATGAAACAAATATTTCTTGAAAAAATGTGTAAAGAATCACAAAATATTATTGTTCATATCACCAACATCCTCTGCAGGCTTCAGAGTGTGGACTGTAGCTTCAGCTGCAACTAGCATTTTTGAAATAGGTTTATAATACAAATTGAATTCATCAGATAAGAATTGATAAATTTGCATTGTTTAAATTAGCTACTTTTCTATCATACTCCCCATTCCCTCTGGCCTGTCTCCCCCTTTCCCCTCCTCACTACATGTACTTGTCCTACCTTCTCTTTTAAAGTTTGAAAAACATTTTAAAAAGTGTGAAAAACACCACAATGAGGCTTGCAAGGAAACAGTTCACTGAACACATATACATCTTTGTAATTTTGCTACCAAATAGCTTCAATTGAATTATATTTATAGCAATAAAACTTTCCAAAAATACATTTGTACTTGCTCTTTCTGATGGTGGTGCTTATTAAGATTGTTTTTTTCTTCTGAAAGTCAATTGTTATTCTGTCTAAATTCTATTTTATTTTATCATTATTTATGATAATAATCTTTTTTAAAGGTACTAAGATACAACAAGGGCGGACAGCCACTATGGGTCTCAGCTGATAACCAACCAAATGATGCTAATATTACCAAGTGTCCGTGTGGGGCAGACAGACAGTTTGAGTTCCAGGTTAGTGATTTGTCAAACAATATTCCAAATAGTACTTCAAATAATTAACCATTATTTTGGGAAAAAGAGGAAACCCTCTTGATCTGGCTTCTCAAACCATTAATAATTCTTGGTGAAATTCAAAGGAAACGTTTGCTAGATTTTATGCTAATTAGGATCACATATCCAAAACTCCTTCGCAGTAGTGATAAATTCCTTTGTTTTGTCCTTGTGAATTATGAATGAGTTTGAGAAGGTAATTTTGAAACTTTGCTCAGACCAGTTTGAATATTCAGATTTGCTATCCACCTTTCATGATTTTGACCCCCCCAAAAAGACAGAAAAACTGGTCCATAGTTATGCCCATTATTATTAATGCATCATGGCTCAAGCATTTATAACCCTTATTCTCATTGTGTTTTTTAGATAATGCCACAGCTACTCAACTATCTAGGTGTAGATAGTGTAGAAGACAGCCTTGACTGGGGAACTGTTGCCATATATACATGTACTAAGAACTGTGACAATGGCCCTCCTTATCACCAAGAGTTTGCTTGGAAACAGGATTTTACAGACACTGGACTTCCAGGAAATGCTCTGTTAGGTTAGAGTATTGAGTAGTGCATGTGTGTCTGCTAACTAGGGGTGGCGAGAGGGGGAAATTAGAGACTCCAAGAAGAACAAAAACATGCAAAACAAGATTTCAAGACTCATCACTAAGATTTCCGAGATTTTGAGATTGTGTTGAAAGTTGCTGAGACCCATATTTTTCATGTTACCATTCACCACCCCATGTTTAGCTACTCTAGGATGATATCAAAATGGATAGCTATTATACAACCAGTTTTAATTTAAAATTATAAAATCTTTGTAACAATTTCTGCCTTGTACATGTATCTTAAGTTTAACTTATTAAGTTTAGATAAGTATCAAAATGTGGTGACCATAGGAAATAGCTTGATCATTCTGAATGATTATTACACAAGTCTGTTAGGCACCCACAGTAGATATAGTCTTTTCTCTGACATACAGTATGTCAGTTTAGTGTCAATTCTTTCCCTGGAAAAAGAGAAAAAAATGTAATCACATATAGCACAAAAACATATAGCATATTTTATCAACAATATCACTATTCATGCATCCAAAAATGAACTTATATAATAAATTCAATTCAATTCAATTTATTTTTGTGCATTTTTTGCATATATAAGTTTACAATATATATATAGTGGTACCTCTATTAAGTGGTCACCCATTAAGTGGTCACCCTCTATTAGGCTGCCCAATAAAAAGTCCCAAATCTATTCCTATACCTATTCTATACCTCTATTCAGCAGCCAACCTCTATTAAGAGGCCACTTTGGAAAGTCCCAAATCTATTCCTATACCTATTCTATACCTCTATTCAGCAGCCAACCTCTATTAAGAGGCCACTTTGGAAAGTCCCAAATCTATTCCTATACCTATTCTATACCTCTATTCAGCAGCAAATTAAGCAGCCACTTGGGAAAGTCCTAAACCTATTCCTATACCTATACTATACCTCTATTCAGTGGTCAACCTCTTTTTAGCGGCCACAATAAAAAGTCCCAAATCTATTCCTATACTTATTCTATACCTCTATTCAGCGGCCAACCTCTATTAAGCTGCCACTTTGGAAAGTCCCAAGGGTGAGTACCACTGACTATATTTTACAATAGTATAGGTATGTGGTATTTTGTAATGCTAGACTCATTCACAGTCTTCATTATTTTGAAGACCAGTACTGCCTTAAAACATTGAAGCATAAGATGCATCCGTTGCACTTTCAGTGCATGCAGGAAAAATACAAACAGGGTTCGTACGGGTTTTGGAAACTCTTGGAAATTGGTAATGCATTTTTCCAGGACCTGGAAAGTTTTGGAAAATTCCTTTTTCACCTGCTGGGCTATGGAAAAGTTATGAATTTTTTGTTGGTTGCCCAGCTCCTACCTTGCAAAGAACTGTTTTCGTTGTAATTAAAAAACGGCTGATGATTTTTTTGCCTGCCGCAATCAATGCCCATTTTTTTTTCTTCGCTTGTGTGGTCTTGGAATTTTGAGTAATGGGCTTGGAAAAAGTTTTTGAAAAGTTTTTGAAATTTTCTGTGAGGATTCTGTATGAACCCTGTACAAATGAACCATGTACAAATGAACCATAGTCTATTCGTGAATTAAATTTGGTCTACTGCGACCTAAATAACTGAATTCCAAGATATTGGTATAGTATATGGAATGTAATCTAAATATAACGTACTTGGTCTTAGTTGGACGACTCTTTCAAAGTATTTAGTTGGCAGGAATCCAGCCTCATTTCCTGGACAAAGGATCACATTATTGGCAGATCTAAAGAACTGGTACCCATCTAATTAAAACAATAAATAAACAAATAAATGAATGAATAATCATTGTTGAATTTTCAGTAAAGTGTTTTAAATTTGTAAAACCCAATTTCAACTTGCAAATGAGCATATGTGTAATATAGCATGCTAAAAAGTGTGCTTGTAGCTACATGATTCAGTGATAATGAAAACATTTATTGATCTGCTTGAAACCACTTCTAAAATGATTTTCACAGATAGGATAGGTAAATGTAATTAACATTTACAATCATGTAATTTAAACCAGCAGTTTGTGGCTTACGGAAACAAATAAAAGCATATAGTTGCAAGCACACCTCATTAGCATGTTTTTTATAAATATGCTCATTTGCATGTTAAAAGGTGTTATACGAAAATGTTTTAATAGATTGTGACATATTCACCTTGTACAGCTTTGTCAATGTTGATGTAAACCACAAGCTGACAGCTCTTGCGCATACCACTGATAACACTGTCAGTACCTGGTTCTCCAGGGGCAAAGTGAATGTGATTTCTTGCCATTCTAGATAGGCCCTGTACAGGAATTTCTTTAGAAGTTAGATAATATTTTCATTGACTGAGATCTAGAGTTAGCACTCCCAGGTTGAGCATCTTGTTAAGATCATGTAAGATCTGGTAAGATCATCTTACTAAAGCCTTGGCAAGTAAATTTCTTGTAAAGATCTTGAAAGATATTAATTAAATCTTAGCAGAAACTTGAAAGTTCATGCAAGTTCTTGTAGATCAAGGGTAAAATGCCAAGATCTTGTAAGATCCTGCCTGGAACTTGCTAGGGTCTTGCATGATCTTTCATGGATCTTGGTAACATGTTCAACCTGGGCTTGTGCAATGCATTTATTTAGGAAACAACCAATGATTGCCCAATTTGCATCATTTTGAATGAAGTTTCTGCAATCCCACACCTTAAATGAGAATTATCATTATATAGTAGAGAATAATTATATAGTGCCAGTTTTCAAATGCATACATTTATTGGAGGGTTTACCTGTTCCTTGATAAACTGCCATGCATCAAGATAAGTTCCATGGACAACAACAGGAGCTTCAGTTGAGCTTGTGATTGGGGCTAACTCAAGACCTTCCACCTACATAAAGAACAAATGCCGAAAACCCAAGGTAAACACAATGGAAATCATAAATAGAATACAAGTTGAGGTTGTAAATGGGGCTAACTCCAGACCTTCTACCTAGTACACAAAGAATAAATGCTGAATCAAAGGTAAATAAAATACAAGTTTTGGTTGTGATTGATGATAATTCCAGACTTCCTTCCTGGTGGCAGAAAAACAGCAAGTAACTATTTTGGTTTACATTTCATGGTTTTAGTGTTTTTGCTCTAAAAGGAGACTCCTGTCATTCCTTGGGGACATGTACATATTAGATATTTGAGGGGAGGTTGAGGGGCTGAACAATTTTCCCAAACAAATTCAAGCACAGCTTCAACCTTGAAAAAAATATATATCACTTCACAACTAAGAATCCAGAGAGAAGTATTGAACAAAGCAGAAAAAAATATATTGCATGGCCTCAAGAGCAAAAAAATATCCTGCACAACTAAGAATCCTGAAAGAAATATTGAGCAAAGCAGAAAAAAAATCTCAAGTACATTAAGGCCTGGGATAACAAGAGGACTCAC
This sequence comes from Metridium senile, assembly GCA_949775045.1. Lineage (NCBI taxonomy): Eukaryota > Metazoa > Cnidaria > Anthozoa > Actiniaria > Metridiidae > Metridium > Metridium senile. The sequence goes on from OX459098.1 coordinate 3,159,721, forward strand.
TAAAAACTAAAATAAAACCTTAAACTGCCTTAATGTTCCTCGATAAATTTTATTTTTGGTTATATGATGGAACTCAACGACCTTAACTTTTCTATGGCGTTTTTTGATAATTAGTGACGTCACAGCCTAGGTCACATGACTAACCATAAAAAGCTATCTCCGGTGGTGGAGAAAGCTGCTGAAACAAAATTTTCGGCAACAAAGGATAGTTCTCACTAATAAATATATGATACTGTCTTAGCTGATGACCTTTGACTTTTAGGTAAGGAGATAAATGGGCATATGTGAAGTCACGTGACTTTTTTGCATAACAACCCCTTAAAGCAGTTTACTTTTTCAACGAGCCAAGACACTGTTGAAAAGCAATGCAGAAGAGAAATAACTTTAAGTATTTACATCTCCGATACGTTTTGAACTCACTACCGGAGGAATATTTGAAAATTTGAATATCAAAAAGTCACGTGACCCACCATGTAATCAGTGGTTCTGCCCAAAAGCAACACAAAAAGATCCAACCGAATGGAATCAAGGTAATCTGAAAGTTTTGTTGCCTTTTGGGTTGTTTTCACGAAAAAATCGAAAATATTTCGTTTTATCTGAAATTAGGTCTGTCCCAGGCCTTAATGTACTTGAGATATATTCCATGGCCTCAAGAGCAAAAAAATATCCTGCACAACTAAGAATCCTGAAAGAAATATTGAGCAAAGCAGAATAAAATATATTGCATGGCCTCAAGAGCAAAAAATATCCTGCACAAAAAAGTCCCCCAACCCCCCTAAAATCAACCCCACACCCCTCCCCCATCAAATATCTAATGGTTCCTTCCTTACCTGCATAGTGTGTCCTTGATTAGCTCTAACCATAAGTCTTCCTGTTGAGCTATCTGTTTTCAAAGCATATCGTTTCTTGTCATTGGTGGCAACAATGTTTTGTAGGTTTTCCTCTGTATACATTGAGAACTGTTTCAATTGGAGAATCTCATCAACAAACACAAATCCACCTGATTGAAATATTAGAATAAATGGATTAATTTTAAACAGTTAAAATAATTGCTGCTTAGAATTGATCAAAGTGAATATTGCTAGAATGATAGATAGATTGACTGACTTATTCTTTGATTGATTGACTGGTTTATTGATTGATATTGATTGATTGATGGACTGATTGATTGATTGGTGGACTGATTGAATGACTAGTTAATTGATTGATTGATTGACTTACCAGCTGACTGATTTATTGAATGAATGATTGATTGATTGATTGATTGTTTGACTGATTGATTGACTTAATTACCAACTGACTGATTGATTGAATGACTGACTGATTTATTGAATGATTGATGAAATGATTAATTGAATGACTGACTGATTTATTGAATGATTGATTAAATGATTAATTGAATGACTGACTGATTTATTGAATGACTGACTGATTTATTGAATGATTGATTAAATGATTAATTGAATGACTGACTGATTTATTGAATGATTGATTAAATGATTGAATGACTGACTGATTTATTGAATGATTGATTAAATGATTAATTGAATGACTGATTTATTGAATGATTGATTAAATGATTGATTGAATGACTGACTGATTTATTGAATGATTGATTAAATGATTAATTGAATGCCTGACTGATTTATTGAATGATTGATTGAATGATTGATTGAATGACTGACTAATTGATTGATGAAATGATTGATTGAATGACTGACTGATTTATTGAATGATTGATGAAATGATTGATTGAATGACTGATTGATTGAATGACTGACTGATTGATTGAATGATTGATGAAATGATTGATTGAATGACTGACTCATTTATTGAATGATTGATTAAATGATTGATTGAATGACTGACTGATTTATTGAATGATTGATTAAATGATTAATTGAATGACTGACCGATTTATTGAATGATTGATTGAATGATTGACTGATTTATTGAATGATTGATGAAATGATTGATTGAATGACTGACTGATTTATTGAATGATTGATGAAATGATTAATTGAATGACTGACTGATTTATTTTCAATGATTGATGAAATGATTGATTGAATGACTGACTGATTTATTGAATGATTGATTGAATGACTGACTGATTGATTGAATGATTGATTAAATGATTAATTGAATGACTGACTGATTTATTTTCAATGATTGATGAAATGATTGATTGAATGACTGACTGATTTATTGAATGATTGATTAAATGATTGATTGAATGACTGACTGATTTATTGAATGATTGATTAAATGATTGATTGAATAACTGACTGATTGATGGATGTAATGATGAACTGATTAATTGATGGCCTGTTTAGTTGATTGACTATTTGATTGATGGAATGACTGACTGATTTATTGAATGATTGATTAAATGATTAATTGAATGACTGACTGATTAATTGAATGATTGATGAAATGATTGATTGAATGACTGACTGATTGATTGAATGACTGACTGATTAATTGAATGATTGATGAAATGATTGATTGAATAACTGACTGATTGATGGATGTAATGATGAACTGATTAATTGATGGCCTGTTTAGTTGATGGACTATTTGATTGATGGAATGATTGATTGATTTAATAATCCATTCATTCATTTTTGTCTAGGACAGTGCAAACATTTACCTTCATGGACGGCAAGTCCCTCCTTCTCTGCACCATGACGTAACAAATAAGACAGCGCTTTGGAGAACTTTACCTCGGGAGTATCCTATTCAAATTAAATCACATATGTGATATGTGAGAGCATGGGTGCTTTCCAATAAATAAAAGCAAATCCATCCTGGTTAGAAATTCATTTAAAAATATGGTAAGCACTGAACTGTAGACAGTTTTTTATATCAGGAATCATTGGAAAAGAGTGGGAAAAGTGCAGAGGCGGCGAAAGCTAAAAACCATAATTTTTTGGGGGGCACTACAATTTTTTTAAATGAGCAACATTTTGGCAAAAGTTAATAATGCTCTATTAAAAAAAATGGGGGAAATTAGTGGGGGAAATTAGTGGGGGAAATTAGTGGGGGGGGGGGGGGGAGCAGTGTCACCCCCTCTGTTTCTGCCGCCCCTGAAGTGGACCAAATATAAGACTGACACTAATTTTTCGATGGGAGCTGGTTGACGGACAGAGTTGAAAAAAAACTAAACTAGCGGTTCTTATCAGAAGTGAAGTGCTGCGATGTGTATTTGTATGCACTTAAAGTAAGCTATTGTCGACATTCATGCGCTTCAAAGCATTTTCGTATTGTTAAGACTGTGAAACAATAGAAATACGCTTCAAAACTCATTACTTTTGACGGTGCCTAAACTTTTGTATTCTTTGTAGAGTTTCAGGTTGTAGCTTATGGTTCAATGAAAAAATGTTATTATTGAAGTTGTTTTTGTTAAAAACGTGAGTTTATTTTCCAATCTAGTTTGTTTTTGAAAATGAGTTTCTTCGATGATTCTTTTCTTAAAGTAGGCTTTTTGTGCATCTAAACTTTTTTGCGATTGAGTTTCGGTTTGTTCAGATGTTTTTTTCTTGAAGTATGCTTTTTGTGCATCTAATCTTTTTTGCCTTTCAATTGCAGTTTGTGTTAATTTGCTATTTTTTTGATATGTTCTCATCTTTTCTAGCCTGGTTTCTCTATGATGTGGCGTTTCTTCTGGGAGTTTTCTTTTTTTTGTTTTTTTCAATATTTTTTTCCTCTTTACATTCAGAAAATTCAACAACTTTTCTCGTACACAAATTTTTATTGTTAGTCGACATTAGTTGGTGATTTACTAGTGTTACTAACAAATTGAACAGGCATAATTTCAAAGAATTCACTACTTAATTCAATGGAAAGTGAACGTAAATATTGTTCTAATGTGGTTAGATCACAGCATTTCATAACAACAGCAGTGCCATTATCATCAAGCATATCATAATCGTTACGTGCATGAGAATCAAAAACATAAATAACATTGTCAGTATGTTTAATCAATGCCATCGTATAACCATCTAGTATCATAAATGCATAATTATCATTCGAGAAAGTATTCATCAAGGCAGAATGTAAATCAAGATCGTTTGCCTCGTCGGGCGATTGATTTGGATCGTTTGCCTCGTTGGGCGATTGATTCTGTGTCATCGTAAACCAAAGGACTCGATCTTGCAGATAATTCAGAGAAATCGTCTCTTCATCAGGTACAGAGCGTTCTTCGAAAGCTTTTAAAAACATGGAATCTCCTTCGGCTAAAAGACGATCCACCGTCTGTGTTGTCCATTTCGAAATATTACCACAATTTGCACATAACAGAGCTGAAACAGTCATAAAAGCACATTGTCTTCCTCTTGAAATGTTGCTAAAACGACCATCACCTTGATGAATACTTCCTCGAGTAAATAAAGTCGCATCTAACATAAAGTAATTATCATACATACCTTCGCCAAGAGACCATGTGGTTTACGGCGCATTAATCATTTGATAATAACCGCTGATTACGATTACGGCAGGCGCAAAAATTGTCAATCGCTACCTAGCCCACAATCTCGAACCCCGAGCCTTCGTTCCTCTTGGCCAGCCGAGTAACGTAAGACTCTGGGGGACCGGAATTCTATGCTTATGCTGATTGGCCCTTGAAAATACAATGGTCAGACCGGAAACAGACGAAGTAAAAGCTCTGATTGGTCCATCATGTAAACAAATGTACATTCAAAATGTAAATTTTACGATTACATGCAATACGACGTCAACGGTTCTTTAATACTAGATAGAATATTAAATATCGTCGTTTACGAGTCGCGAAGCGAAGAGATATTGTATCGCCACTAAGCGATGATTATCGAGTCGCGAAGAAAATTAGAATACACACAAAATACTTCTTTAAACTATTCTAAACCTTGGCAATCCTCAGACCTCTGGCATCCAGTTATTTACTAAAGGTCAATCGTACTACGAAAGCAAACTAATAACCGTTGGAAAACTATAAATAAATCGACGGTTAAAGCGATCTGAATTGAAGAAGATTTAGACGCGTTTTTATATCATTATAAATCCTGATGGCCGTTAAAAATCTTCCTAAACTTTAAATGTTTCATTAGTGAGGAAAATGTTTATATTTTGGCTTAGAAAATATTTAAAATGCTACTAGGTCAATAATATTTTGAATGTCATTAACGTACTAAGTAACACAGGATGCCCAATCCCACAGATCATTATAATATTAACTAAGCATGCGCAATAGAAACCGGAACTCCAAAATCGGAGCTGAAAATTCCGTTCCCCCAGAGTCTAATGTCGGGCGCCATAAGACCGCTGACAAAAAGCCAGACGTGACGCTGGGCTCGAGATTGCCTAGCCCACGAAATCGACTTTCGACTTGGGTATTGATCGTGTTACACAGGGATCCCAATGGAAAATCTGCGAGATTAGTGTCGCTGCTCACTTCGTTCGCAGCAATTAAGAAAAAAGTCACTTGACATGAAGAGTCAAATGAAATTAATATAAAACTACAATATTTTGATTACCCGACGAACAAATTCTTCGTTTGCAACCACGTGATAATCGGGACATAATAGACCATAATAAGCCAATTTCTGCCGATCTCAAATTTCACAACCTTATTTCTTAGTCGTATTGAAAAATGACATTCATATTCTTTTAGAGCATTCAAAACTGAGTATATTGACCGATTTTTGAATCTGTAGAGTATTTGGATGCAGAATTATTCGCGATCAAAGTTGCGCGATATTTGGTAAGAATGTATGGAGCGGCCATGCTGGAGGACATCTCATATCCTCCAAGATGGCGGCCAAAACTTCTAAGGTCTGATATGAAGGGAAACTGAAACATTTAAAAAATATTTCGTTAAAATATACTTGAATTAGATGCTAAAAATCTTTACGAACCAAATGTTTTGAAAAGGAACAAATTATTCTTGATTTTTATCGCCCGATTAGGATACGTGACCGGCATTGCGTGACACAATTCTAACTTGAATATCTCGGGAACCAAAAACTTTTATAAACCCAAACTTCAGAAATGTCTTTTTAAAACAGTTAACTATAACATATATAGTGCATGTTTTAATACGAGATATAAAAAATATTTCGGTTTGGCGATGACATGTGATGACGTCAGTTGCAAACGAAGAATATACCACAGGCCAAATCGATTGACGGACATTTAGGTTTTTTTTAAAAAAAACTTCGTTATTATATAATTTGTTTCGTCCGAGTACAAAATTGAATAGATTTATAGCAACTCAGTCTTATAGATCGATTGTTTGTTGCAGTTAGAAAAAAATTACTAGAAGGGAAGACTTCAAGAAACTTGTTTATAAAACTTACATTTCTACCTCTTCGGCCACGGCCACGGTTTCCTCCACGTCCACGATTTGAAGCCATTAGTGATAATGTATTTGATTTAAAAATAGACCATAAACTACCTTGTGAACAAGCTACTAGGATATTCACTAGTATATTTATCCAGTTTTGTCCTGTGTAACATTGCACCACTTCGATGTATTATTGCATCACTGATTCCGACAGGCGTTCCTGGTAACGACCGTGAAGACTTGGAGCTAAGAATACACCTCCCCTCTCCCCCTTATATCTGAATTATAATGGCATCGAGGAAATTGTTTTTTTTTTCTCCCTGATGCAAAACTGAAAAAAAAAATCTTGAATGAAACAATAAGATCAGAATAAAAACGATTCAAAGAGATCAAAAGTTTTATTTTCTTAATCAATCTACTATATTGATTTTTTATTATTTTAAACTAGAAGAAAAATAGAGTGCAAATAATAAATACCCGTGTAACACTAGTAATACTATTCTAAATTTGAAGAAAATATCTAGTTGATTTTGTGCTTCGTGTGTTATATGATTCGATTATAGAGTGTAAACCCCAAAAAGTCTTAAAAGTGCGAATCGAAAAACCGTGGGCACCCAGAAATATTTTAGAAATCGTTTATTGTTTGTTGAACAACTCACAAACAACTCTAACTACAAAAAGTTTATCATACTACACATTTACTATATATACTTTAGTTATCATACTTCTACACTACACAGTCAAAATTCTTGCGGTGATATAGTAGTTTCTGAGTTGTTCAACGAACATTCAACGATTTCTAAAATATTTCTGGGTGGCCACAGTTTTTCGATTCGAACTGTAACAAAAATAACTGAATGTTTAACTTATAACGGCATTTTAATACCGTAACATGAATATGTTACATAGGAATGTTTTTAAACGTTATATCACATATCAAATATTACCTACAAATCTATATCCTATAAATCTAACATGATGGCGTCTTATTTATAACTCAATGACGTCATGATTATTTTATGTTACGTCAACTACCACTACTGAAACTACATTTTTCTAATAACGTCATGTTCATAACGTCATCGAGCTGTTTCCCAATGATTTCTAAGAATTAATACTACAGTTTTCTAACAACGCCCGGCCGTGTTCATTATATTGTTATAAGGACTTCCCAGAATGCTACAGTTTTCTAATGACGTCATATATCCATGACTTTACAAGCTATTGTAGTCGTCATCATGCCGATGGCTCGACTTCTATAAGCAAGTCCCCAGCTTCAACGTAGTTGTTGACAGCAATGCCTATCTTCTTAACCATCCCATCACATGGCGCTGATACATTGGTCTCCATCTTCATGGCGCTTAGCACGACCAACGGCATGCCTTTCTTAACGACTTCCTTTTCCTTGACACGAATGCCAACGACTTTGCCGGGCATTGGTGCACCAATAGAGCCTTTGATGCTTTTATCGGCCTTGGGACGTAGTTGTAGGGTCTAGAAAATAGAAATGCATGGTTGATTTAAATTGATGTATATCACCAAGAGAGCATGACATCCACAAGCTCTATCAGTCAATTCCAGAGCCTGAACGTCCGCCTGAACAATGTTATTTGCATGAAAAGGACACACACACATATATATATAAACGTTTAAGGTTAAAAACGGAAAAGCACTTATATTTAGCGTCGGTAGCTCCTTCAGCTAGAAATAAGCTGGTCTCTCAGGAAGCCGACGGTGCGCGCTTTTTCCCTCAATCCTACGGGTAAGGCGCCATACTTCAAATTTGAACTTATGCAAATGCAAACATTTCTCATTTTATTTCTCTTTCAAAAGAAACCTTGGCACAGACCCGCTAGAAATTCTATCAAGCATTCGCGAATGTATGACGACATTACAACGACGTCATTTTATTCTCAAACTGGTTATATCGGGTTTAAAACCGGTTTGAAGTGAATTCATTCGTCTAAAGTTCTGGACGAGCTCGAGCAGAGTTTATTCTCTTCTAGAGGGGGGAAATAAATAACTCTCTGACACGCTGGATAGTGATATTCTGATTTCTATTGTATTTGTGTGATTGGTTTTTCAATCATGTTTACCAACCTTAGCGGCGGTTTTGTCCTGTACCATCACCGAACGAAGTTGTCCATTCATCTCACAGAACACCTCGCGCACACCGTTAGGGTGAATATCACTGACTGCGAGCACTTTAAGATTCAGTATTTTACCGGGCTATGGAAAAATACAAAAAGATATATTAGAATGCACATTTGATTTTGACTGATTGATAGAATGATTGACTGTACTGATTGACTGATTGATTGATGGAGTGATTGACTGATTGATTGATTGATGGAATGATTGACTGTTTGATTTAAGAATGCATTTTACCGGGCTATGGAAAAATAGGAAAATATAATAAGAGATATTAGAGTGCACACATTTTGATTTTGACTGATTAAATGATGGAGTGATTGACTGATCGATTGATTGATTGATGGATTGATTGATGGAATGATTGACTGTTTGATGGAAGGAATGTATTATACCGGGCTATGGAAAAATATAAAATATAAAAAGAGTGCAAACATTCACGTTTACACGGGATCGGTTGAATTTTCGACATTAGTCATACATTTAGTTGTTCGGTTCACACGAGACCGCGCTAATAATACAAAAATGTGAACGCCCAACCGGTCAAATAATCAACTTGCAAAATCGAGGACGAATGTTTCGCCGACATGCATGGTCGAAAAGATGGCTGGTATGGTGTAAACACTTGGACGGTTAGAGGTTTTTGACGTGGTTACTTGGTTCCGTGAGAACAGCATGACAAGATCCATTCTCAGCTTCATTGATCTTTCATTAGAAAGCTGAGAAGGATCTGGGTAAGAGAATAGCCAAGATCGATTTTTTGACGGGTCAAAAATTCTACGGTTCCGTCTGCGCGTAGCCTTGACTGAAATGACTGAATGACTGAAAAGTCCCTATAAATCTATTTGTTAGTAACTATTTTTGAATCTATTTAATAGCTGTCGTTTTTGCACTGTATATGATTCACAAGCAACTCTTGTATATTTTTCTTCTGCTTACCTCAATTTCCACGTGGACTTCTTCACCAATTTCGGGTCCAGTAAAGAACAATCTAGTAGGTAATACATCAACCGGTCCATATTCCTCCTTAAATATCATGTAGTCGTTAAATACTTTAGGGTATAAAGCAGCACTGAGCACGTCTACATCCCTTACACTATCTTCACCTAGAAACACACAGTAATACAATAAGGAATGGTAAATTTGTAAAACAACACATTGTATAATTTTTTATAATAATGAGGATTTGTGTTCTGGAATGCTGTGACTAGCAATAAAGTTAGGGTAACTGTCTTATAAATTAGAGCTCGATTGTAGCTAGTAAACTGGCAAGTGTTTGTTTGTTTGTTTGCTTGTTTGCTTGTTCGTTTGTTTGCTTGTTCATTTGTTTGTCTTGCTTGTTTGTTCGTTCATTTGTTTGTTTGTTCGTTCATTTGTTTGTTTGTTCGTTTATTTGTTTGTTCGTTCGTTCATCTGTTTGCGTATTTGCTTGTTCGTTGGTTTGTTTCTTTGTTCGTCTGTATGCTTGCGTATTTGCTTGTTTATTTGTGTGTTTGCTTGTTTATTTGTGTGTTTATGTATTTGTTTGTTCGTTCGTTTCAGTTCCTGACTATATCATATGTGACAGTGCGCATCAAAGAATTCGAAATGCACTATTAGTGTCAGTATGCCGTGTTTCATAGACGATTCACTAACCAAAGTCTTCTTGTAGTTTTGTTTTGAGATCTTCAAAGTCAAGGGATTCAAGTGTTTCTCCAGGACGTCCGTCTAGTGTCGGTTTGTCTTTGACGATCTGTGAATAAATAAATGAAATTAAATCGATGAAACATTTAAAAAGAGTGAAGAACTGAAACCAGGTGTTAGTGATGATGATGAATTGTGATCTTCTGGATGAGTGTAGTCTTGAGAAAGACTGTGGATGCTAGTGTCTGATGTTTGAATGGTTTTGGCCCATGCATACTGGTGACGATGATGATGAATTGTGATCTTCTGGATGAGTGTAGTCTTGAGAAAGCCTGGGATGCTAGTGTCTGATGTTTGAATGGTTTTGGCCCATGCATACTGGTGACGATGATGATGAATTGTGATCTTCTGGATGAGTGTAGTCTTGAGAGAGACTGTTGATGTTAGTGTCTGATGTTTGAATGTTTTTGGCCCATGCACACTGGTGATGATGGTGAATAATCCTTTCCACAGTTCTTCCTTTTCACCAATGATAGTTCCAAGTCGAGGTTCGCGTTGTTGCGCATGATAAATTATAGTTTTGCTATGCGAAACAACGCGAACCTCAACTTGGAACTATTATTCGTGGTCACTGAACGGAAGGCTGTGAAAAGGACTATTGTGATTTTGAATGAATGAACATTGATTTTCGTTTCATTTACCTGTGATCTCAGAGGTTCAGGGAAACCACCGTAAGGTTGACCAAGATGGCCTTGCATGAATTCAACAACAGACGAAGGGAAATCAAGCTCGTCAGCTTTAGCCAACACATCTCTCTCATCCAGCTTGTTTTGCACCATGAACTGGGCCAAGTCTCCCACGACCTTGGATGTAGGGGTGACCTGGACAAGGGATTAAATGGGATTCATGAATGTTGTACTAAATCAGAAAGAATAGGCCATTTAGGCCCCTTTAGGCCCCTCTGTGAAGGGGACTATTACGAAAGGCGCTGTGAAACAACCGATGGCACATACCTTGATCAAATCCCCGAGTAGTTTGTTAGCGACTATGTATTTTTTCTTCACGTCAGAGAACTTGTCAGCAAGTCCAAGACTGTAAGCCTGGAAGTGAAGATTGGTGTATTGACCACCGGGAATTTCATTCTCGTAGACATCAGCATTACCAGATTTCATGGTAACGGTACTTTCAAAAGGTGCGTATAACAATCTTGCTTGTTCCCAGTACGCGCTGTAATCATTGACGCTTTGTAAAGAAATGCCTAAAACAACGGGGAAAAAAACATAATTCATGATGCAACTTTGAGTATAGATGTTGTAGAGTCAATGGACTAGTCAAAGACGCCTTTGTTAGTAATGCCTAAAACAACGAAAAAAACATTATTTATGAAGCGACTTTAAGAAATGGATGTTACAGAGTCAATGGCCTAAAGTATCCCATTATACTGAGCCTTTGTCAATAATAACAGCGTTCTTGAATGAGAGGAATCTGAGAGGAATCACTTTTCAGAGCAATTTTCGTGGTCTACGAAATTCAATCTTTTGCGCGGTGCATGCTGGTAAGTGACCAAGAATTTTAATATAACTTTTCAGCTAGAAATTGTTTATCATCGACCATTATCATCGTTGGCTGGATTTTATGTACGCTATTTCAAACTTAAAACCAACACAACGCGGACTGGGATTTGGGGGGTTTGGAGGGGGGTTAATTTGTATTCCCCCTCCCATCCCCTCCCCCAATCAAAATCAAATAGGATCTCTACCTGTGTCAAGTTCAGTTCTTTCCAAAGCCGCTACTACAGCCCCCATACTAGGCTGTGACGTCATGCCAGACAACGAATCAACTGCAACATCAACGACATCGGCACCAGCCTCCGCTGCGGCCAACATGGACGCAACACCACCGCCCGAGGTATCATGGGTATGGACGTGGATTGGTAGCTTGGGGAACTGGGCACGAAGGCTACTGACTAGTAGAGAAGCAGCTCTGGGTTTGAGCAAACCAGCCATGTCCTAGGTAAGAAGACATGAATTATCGTTATTGTGATATTATGTTTCTACTCCATTGTTTTCCGATAATGACTGCATCCTCTATGTACTGATCACTTTTTTTCGTAATCATGTAAAGAAATTTTAGCAACATGACGTAATTTCCACAGAAACAAGTGTAGCTCTGGGGCCGGTTGTACGAAGGGTGAATAAAGTTATCCGCGGATACAAGTTATCCACTGCATAGGTTTTTTATAGATTTTATCCGCTGGATAAGGATTTATCCGGTGGATAGCGCTATTCACCATTCGTACAACCGGCCCCAGTTGGTTAGTGCGTGGCTTTCAAAGCGAGGGGTCCCAAGTTCGAATCTCAGCGGCCTCACACTTGATTGACTTCTTTTCATTCTGTGTAGATTTGAATAACTTTAGGCTACGTTTACACGGGACCGGAAGAATTTTTCAACGGTCAAAAAAACATCCGCTTACGGGTTCCGTTCACACGGGACCGCGCTAAACTTGCAATAATTTGGACGCCAAACCGATCAAATATTCGTCTGAACAGGACGGAAATATTGTTCGGTTCCGTGTGAACAGCATGTCCAGGACGATTTTTTGACCGATCAAAAATTCGTCCGGTCCCGTGTAAACCTAGCCTTAAATACCCGTAAAACGGAGCAATGATGGAGAGAGGGGGGAAAGTGCACACAGCCGGCCTGGCCTCCTGGGAAATCAGCTTACTTCTAACTGAAGGAACTACCATAAATATATGCATATTGCTAACGAGTAAATAACATGCTAATCCTATATATATATATAGAGAGAGAGAGCATGTTATTTTACTCATTACCACAATATTATGATTATTGACAATACCTTAATGCATAAGATATGTGCACCAGACCTTGCCAAATCGGACGCTAAGTCCATATAGTAATCGATGGTGTACTTGGTACGAGATGGATCAGTTACATCACCAGAGTACGAGATGGCAGCCTCTACGATGGCCCCTGCTTGTCCTGCCGCATCGATACCAAGCTGTAGAAGATAGTACACAGTATATAAAACTTTTATAGGTAATAGTCCAACCTCGTTCCCAGGGCCCTCTCCCTTCGCCCTGGGAACGAGGTTGGTAATAGTTCTTTTCACAGTTCACGTCGATCAACCTCAGATCAGCCTCGTTAGGGTGTAATATATTCTTTAGAATACTCCAATTTCCTGTAATCAAGCACCGCTGTACAATTTGACAAAAGGCGCATTTGCACAGGGATAATCTTGATTCGGACCAAAATTTAAATGTGTTTTCTATTGTTCAGCGGTAGTATTTTCCCTTGCTTGGCTTGGAATTTGTGTAAATTTTTTTTACAGCATATTGAGGCTTATAGCCTGTGCTAATGCGCCTTTTGTCTAATAGTACAGCGGTACTAGATAACGAAAAACTGGAGTATTCTGCTACAGCCCGTGGTAATTTGAGGAATTTAAACACTGCCAAACATTTGAAACCGGCACTTAAAAATTCCACGGGCCAGTAAATTTCTAAAGAATATATTACATGCAAGCGAGGCTAAGGTTGACCGACGGAACAGTGAAATGGTCTATTCAATTAACGTTGTCGAAGTTCCAGTACTTCTCGGCCGTCAACATTACAGCAGTTTCATTCCAAACAAAACAATTTTAACAAATACTCAGAGTTCCCATAATGCACAGCAAGACCACGTCATACCTGTAAGTTTGGCAAGTAATTCAGAGAATCGAATACTCTAAATATATCCATCCCATGATCCGTTGCCTTCTGACAGAAATCAAAGACCACGTTATCGGGATAGCTCGTGTACCCGACAGCATTTGCGCCACGAAGTAGCATTTGGAAAGGTATGTTGGGAATTTGCTCACGAAGCTTGGCTAGTCGATCCCAGGGACACTCGTACAAAAATCGTAAAGCTACGTCAAATGTTGCACCTGTGAGAACACAAGAAAGTACATTTAAAATGCGCAATTTTTTTTAGCTTTCGTATAAAACTTAAAACATTTACATTATACGTTGGCTTGAAGACATGAATTCTAATTAAATTCTTAGTGTAGTTCTTTCTATTATATGGATAAATTTAACAGAAATTTACATTAAAACATAAGCTCATTTAACTTATTTAAGTAAATGCTTGTTGTTTCGAAGTCAAGTTGGCCTTTTATCACTGCCATATATCCCTAAACATTCTTTAAAATGGTATTCGGTGTTTTCGTTATTATTTTTCTTAAAAATTGAACTAAACTGGCGTCCGAAAAGAAGAGAGAATGAAATTTCTTTTAAAAACAAGTAACAAGAAACAAAAGGAAAAAGGCGGGAAAATGAAAGTCAGCGCGAGCGCCCATCCGGGATCCTCGTTCTGTGTTACCAGTGTTTTAGTTTTCGGTAAACACCCATAAATATACGACCCGTTTAACTTTACAAAGAACTGGATGAACAGGTTTTTGATACGTACCTCCCCAGCATTCTAAACTGTAAGCATTAGAAAAGTAGTACGAGAGAAATGGAGCAATCTTTAGCATATCGTGTGTCCTGACGCGTGTAGCAAGAAGAGACTGGTGGGCATCTCGTAATGTTGTGTCTGTTAGAAGAAGTCTGTCACTTCGGCGTACAGCACGGGCAAAGCCTTCTGCTCCTTCTTGAAGGTAAAGGTCGCGGAAACCTCTTGGAATTGAATGATGATTACCTAAAGGAAGCTGGTGAAAAAAAAAGTATTGGTATTAATGTTTGTAAAGCAATCAAAGAAAAAGGTATTGTGTAGTTGGCTTGTTTGCCGCTTGCTTAACTGATAGTTGCTTACTTGTCAGTCAGTTGGTTTGCGCATTTGAGTAATCATTTGTTTAATTTTTTTGTCAATTCGTCTGCGACGTAGCATATTCATTTGTTCTGTGTTTTATGTTTGTTTACTGTGCGTTTGTACCCTTGTCTGTTTTTTTTTTGCTTCCTTGATTGTTTTGTTTATATGTTTTGCCGTTTGCTTATTTGTTTGTCTATGTGTTTGTCTTTATGTTTGTCTGTGTGTCTGTTTGTTTGTTAGTTCATTTGTCAGTTTTACTTGACGTTTGAATCTTTGTTTGTTTGTCTGTGTGTCTGTCTGTGTGGCTGTTTGTTTGTCTATATGTTTGTCTGTTTGTTTGTTTGTTCATTTGTTTTACTTGTTTGTCTGTCGGTCTGTGGCTGTTTAGTTGTTTGTCTGTATGTTTGTCTGTGTGTTTGTTTGTTTTCTTTGCTCATTTGTTTGTTTGTTTGTCAGTCCAATTGCTTTTTCTTTTGTCTGTCCCACTGTTTTTATATTGTCTGTCTGTCTGTTGGTTTGTTTTCTTTGTTCATTTGTTTGTTTGTTTGTCAATCCAACTGTTTTTTCTTTTGTCTGTCCGACTGTTTGTTTGTCGGGTTGTCTGTGATGGTTTGTCTCTCTGGCTGTAAGTTTGTTCATTTTTGCGTTGGTTGTCTGTCTGTCTGATTAAGTATTTTTTCAATAACTGTTAATGCTCCATACCACTGGCACTTTAGGGTCTTCCTTGGCGGGTTTCATCCCTGTAGCTAGTGGTGTAACTGGACCATTGACCATTACATTACCAAGAAACTGCAACAGTTTCTGGGCTCGGTTTTGGCTTTTCTTCACTTTGAACAGCTCAGGATTTTCATGTAAAAAGTCAGTTGTAACAGTACCATTTAAAAAATTCTCATCTCTCAAGACGTTTCTTATGAAAGCTATGTTGGTCTAAAAAAAAACAGATCAGATTTCATCATTACTGGCGGTTTATACAGTGAATGTCAATAGCGTTGTCCACGTAAAGTAGAGATCAACACTACAACAAATGACACGTGATTCGTTATATATCTATTTGTTTTCAGCAGTTGAAATTTCAATTTTTAACTGTATAATGAATAACGGTGAACATGGAATAAGAATTATGAAATCTATGTTTATAAATACTAATATCGAGTATCAATTTTATAGCAAACTTAAATAGTGTCAAGTGCCATTTCTTTGAGTGTTAATATACACCCTTTCCGAGAAAGTTTGTCACCCGTGAAAAGCACACAAGCTAGTGGCGCAAAAGATCATGGATCAGTTCAGAAACTAAATGTGCATTCGGAACGCCTTTCCTGATGTTTGATAAGTCAAAACGGACATTTCTCAATAACATATTGACAAGTGTAGCAATGTGGCCATGAAATTCCTGCGTTCTAATAAAGTTTACATAGGTAACACATAATCCCCTGCGCTACTAGCTTGTGGGCTTTTCACTTCACAGGTGACAAAGTTTCTCGGAAAGGGTGTATTTCTTTAGTGGACAATGTTAATGACATTGATGTCTGTATATGAGCAGATTTATTTTAACTATTTTATGTAAAGTTTTTTTTTTCAAATACGCAATTTAAATCATTGCATGTTTCCCTTCTATGGCATTTTTAGCAGCATTAACCACCATTTAGTTGTGGTGTTTTTAATCCCAGAAATGTTAGGTTGATTTCTCCTTTGTTACCTCTACATCATATTTGTAACCAACATCATAATGATAATTTGCGTATCAAGAAGAACGTGCGTGCTTTGTGCAATTATAAAGTCAAAGGGATTGCCAGAACACAAGAGAAGTATCAAGTGCAGCAAAACGTGCTTGCTTTGTGCAATTATAAAATCAAATCGATTGCCAGAACACAAGAGAAGTATCAAGTGCAGCAAAACGTGCGTGCTTTGTGCAATTATAAAGTCAAAGGGATTGCCAGAACACAAGAGAAGTATCAAGTGCAGCACAACGTGCTTGCTTTGTGCAATTATAAAGTCAAAGGGATTGCCAGAACACAAGAGAAGTATGAAGTGCAGCAAAACGTGCTTGCTTTGTGCAGTCTATTATAAAGTCAAAGGGATTGCCAGAACACAAAAGTATCAAGCGCAGCACAACGTGAAGCGGAGCGTTATATTCTCAAAACTTCTCGAGTGTTCTGGCAATCCCCAAAATGCTTTTAAAATAACTGTACATTCGACAGCAAGCAAGTTTTATATTTCTTTTATAAAATATAAATTGAAATATTTGATCAACATGCAAACTCGTGTTGTGTCCTCTTATAAAGCATGCGCCTCAACCAATCAGAATGCATTAGTTATTTCATACTTTACCTTAACACCTCTAATTCTAAACTCTGTCAATGATCTATGTAGTTTAGTAGCAGCTTCTTTGTGATCTGCTGCATGACTAATAACTTTGGTTAACAGGGAGTCATAATGAGGTGATATTACAGCTCCTGCAAAGGCTGATGCACCATCTAGACGAATACCCATTCCTTCTCCACTCCTGAAAACCTAGGAACAAATCACAAGAAAACAGTGCAGGTAAGTGAGCCGTGAATACAATGTGAAGGCAGAGATACCAAAGTACAAGCTAGTGTCTTGTTTGACTTGATTTAAGAAGTTGAAAAATTACACTGAATCAAACACAAGTCCCCTTATCTAAACAAATACCCATTCCCTCACCACTCCTGAATACCTAGGAACAAATCACAAGAAAACAGTGCAGGTAAGTGAGCCTGGGAACAATTCACAAGAAAACTTTAAGGATCCCCACAATGCAGGTAAGTGAGCAGTGAACTACAAAGAGATGGCACTCTTTGGTTTGTTTTTTTTCACAACACCAGGATAAACAAAATAACCAGCCTCCAAGTGGATGGCCATAAAAAGAGGCAGGCCCTGAAAACCTGGGGAGAGGTGATATCAGAAGACATTAGGATATCTGGCCTAATAGCTGCAGATTCTGGTGACCGGGAGAGGTGGAGGGCTGCAGTGCCTGATGGAAATGACATTATAAATGGACATGATGATGATGATACCCAGGTTGAACATTTTACCAAGCTCCATGCTAGATCATGCAAGATCCTGGCAAGATCCAGGCATGATCTTACAAGATCTTGGCATGTAACGCTCAATCGGCAAGAACTTGCATGAACTTTCAAATTTCTGCCAAGATTTAATTAAGATCTTTCCAAGATCCTTCCTAGAAATTTACTTGCCAAGGTTTTAGTAAGATCTTGCATGATCTAGCTTACCAGATCTTACAAGATCTTAACAAGATGCTCAACCTGGATACATGTACTAGCTTTTTATAATATTCAATATATTAAATACTCACAGCAATTCTTCCGGCATCGGGAGTAAAGTTGTTAGCTGGATCTTCAGTAGTAATTCTTGCTTGTATAGCTGAACCAATTATGCCTATATTCTCCTGGACAAGACCCAGTTCACGTAGGCTCTTTCCTTCTGCAATGCCAATCTGGGCTCTTACTAGATCAATGCTAAAGAAACAAAAATATAAATCACATATCAGTCATTATTTAATTGAGATTATTGTGCGTAATCACTTTTGATAGTTGGTTTCTGAAGCTCATCAGGGGCAGATCCAGAAATTTGTTAAGGTGTTGGGGGCTGTCTGGTCCCTAAATGTTTTAAATAAATAGGGGTAATTGTGGCACTAGGGGGTGGCTGTTGCCACTAGGGACACCTCCCTAGATCAGACCCTGCTCATTTGTAAGTTCCAAAGTTCATATTGTAGTATGGAAGCAACACACTGCATTGGTGAATAATTTTTTAAACTTAATTCCATTATAATTTTACCTAAAATAAGCATTCTGCACACCTAATAAGATTGAAAAAAAAATTTTTTTTTAAGTATCAAACTTACCCTGTAATTTCCTCAGTGATTGTATGCTCTACCTGGAGTCTTGCGTTCACCTCAATAAAGAAATGATTTCCTTCCTGGTCAACCAAGAACTCAACAGTACCAGCATTTTGATAACCAACTTCTTTACATAACTTAATAGCATCATCTGTTAATTTTTGTCTAAATTCTGGAGTAATGTGAGGTGCTGGTGCTATTTCTACTATCTTCTGATGACGACGTTGGACAGAGCAATCTCGTTCGTAAAGATGTACAACATCACCATGGTTATCCCCTAATACCTGGACTTCTATATGTCTTGGTTTTTCTATAAAAAGAATTGAATTAATCAAGTTGTTTTCATTAACCTGTGAAACAAAGTGTATTATAGTTAAAGTGTGATAGTCAAATACCAAAAAAAAAACCAACAACAATGGAATTAAGGTGCATTAAAGAGTAATACACTAAAGTGTGCTTCATAGGTTAGAGTTGTTCTCATTAACCTGTGAAACAAAGTGCATTAGTTAAAACGTTATAGTCGTAATACCCCCCCCCCCCCCCCCCCCAAAAAGGGAAAAAATGGAATAAAGGTGCATTAAAGTGTGTTTCACAAGTTAAGTAATGATGTGTGTAAGAACGAGGCAGGCAAACGGCAATGGAATGCAGAAAGGTGCTAATTGTGTATTGTCTAATCTGTCCATCTCATTGGTTAAAACATGAAAATTTGCCATAATTTCAAAACTAAGCAGATTTTTTAATATTTTATTTGATATCTGATCACAAGAAACTTTGTTCCAAAACAGAGTTTCTGCACATTTTATTTTTAAAATGTGTTACCTATAGGCCAATATACTTTCAGTCTGAAAACTAAGACATTCTTATGTGGGGAGGTTGCTATTGCCGCAGAACAATAGAGAGTTGCCTACTTCTTACACACATCATTACTGAATGAAAACAGCTCTATTATTATGTATTTGAACAAAGTTATAATTGTTGATGTCCACAACAGGAACCATGTTTTGGCTATTGTTTAACCCACATCAATAACTATTTTTCTCAACAAGATGCTGTATTCTTTTCACAAGAATGTGAAATTACAATAAATATTCCTTACCAATAAACTTTTCTATAAACATGGAGCCATCCCCAAAAGCAGTGTAAGCCTCGCTACTAGCAAGATTAAAATGCTCCTCTACCTCATCCATATTCCATATAACTCTCATGCCACGCCCGCCACCGCCGAAAGCTGCCTTGGTAATAACAGGAAAGCCATGCTCTGCACAGAATGCCTTAGCTTCTTCTGCAGTCCTGATTGGTTCATGTGTTCCAGGTACGACTGGTACTCCTGCTTTTGTTGCAACTTTTCTTGCCTCTACTTTGTCACCCATCATTTGCACTACATGTGCCGAGGGTCCAACAAATATCACACCATTTTTGGTGCAGGCACGGGCAAAGTCTGCTCTCTCTGAGAGGAAGCCGTATCCTGGATGGATAGCATCACAGTCTTTTTCCTTAGGAAGATAATTATGACACTGTAAGGCCTGGTTTACACTAGCAACATAAGCTCATTAGCCACACTTGTCTTTTCTCACACCTAGTCGAGCAATGCATCACTGAGTGCATTTATGTTGATTATGCTTATGTCACTAGTGTGAACTAGGCTTTATAGGAGTCAGAAAATCATTTATGTGGGTATAAATGCATGAATGCCTACTTTGTATATACAAGAAGTTACAAAGTACAGTGAAAATTCAGTTTCCCGACCATGCTTGTAAATAGCCAACTGGTTTATCTCCTTGCCAGTCGTGATTCTTATCTGAGGATGTTAAGATATTTTTGGTGACTTACTAACTTATACTCTTACCTTTGCAATCCTAATGATCTCTGGTATGTTTAAATAAGCAGCAACAGGTGGCATTCCTTTACCAACTAAGTATGCCTCATCGGCTTTCTGTCTATGCATATGATTAGCATCTTGCTCAGAGTAGATTGCAACAGTACGAATTCCAGCTTCTGTTGCACCACGGAATACTCTAATAGCAATCTCGCCACGGTTGGCAACCAACAATTTCTTGATTTCTTGTCTCCTTGGTTCTCGCTTAGCATCTTGATGCAATTTTGTAGCAGCATGAATGTAGCGGCAAGTTGTCTGAATGCCTGAAGTACGAGCGAATTGCTGCTGTGCAACACGCTTGAGATGTAAGGAACTTATTCTCAGCATCTTGACTTTCCTTTAGGGTCTGACGTCAATCACAAAGCCAGACCTATAATTCACAGCAACATTTAAAATTTACATGCACTTATAAAGTTAAACAAAAATAAATACATAAATCACTTTTTAATATCTCAAACGTAGCCAGATACAATAGTCACCTTCACAGTTCCCTGCGCCATCTTGAAAGGTAACTGGGTCTTTGCATCGAAATGAGACAAATGTTGAGCTTGCAGTGATAGAGACACATAAGTAATTGTCCTTCAAAGTGTTGAAAGGTCTCTATCATTGCAAGTCAAGGTTCATCTCGCTTCAATGCAAAGGCCTGGCTACCTTTCAAGGTGGCACAGGGAACTGTGAAGGTAACTTGTCCTACTAATTGGGGAGAATCAGATAGACTCACTACCCCTACTTCAAATATGTTAGCAAACACCACTGCTCACATGGAACTCATCAATCAGACCTGCAACACACATAGTATGTAGATATTCTGCAAAACAGCTCTTGATTTGAGAAAATGGGTACTTTTTACATCTGTACAAAGATGCTTGTAGATACAAGCCCCAAATATATATAAACCAAGTATTCTTTGCATTTTATCGTGCTATATAAAGACTATTGTTAATGTTTTTCACTTGATTCACTCATGCATATATAAGTTTTAGTACACCATAATAACTGAAGAAAATAATGAAGTCTGAGACATGCAATTTATATGTGAAGCTAGGGGAGTCTGTTAAATACAAAAGCACAAAAATAAATATGATTGTGTAAAACACAAGAAAATTAAGACACCTTTCTTTATGCATGTAATTTGATATCTTTCTCTACAGGTGTAAAACAACACAATAAATACAGCCTTCTAGATAATGGCCATTCTGCAAGCCTTAAAGTTTGATTATACTAAGATCACAGTTTTGGTATTATATACTATATAGTTAGGTTATAAAAGTTTAATGGATACAATGTTGTCACTCTTGACATATGATAATAATTCCTTCAACTTTATATTGTGTTATCACCTTACTTATGTTCCATATAACCCCCATAAAGATTGAACCAAATCTATATAAATTATTATGCTATTTATTTAACCTTTAGCAGTCTGAGGAAGTCAACCAAATAATACTAATATTAGAAAGCGAAAACTACATGTTGCAGATATTAAATATTAAATAAGAACTCATAGTTTTTCTCTGAGAGAAAATATCAACATTAGTAAAATCAACAATAGATAGTTAGAAAAGAAAAGAACTGATTTCACTTCTTTTTAATTCAGAACATTTTCTCTGGGTGAAAATAATAATCGTCTGAGTGGTAAATGTCAAACGTCATTTCCCGGCGAAACTGGTTTTCTAATGCCCGCCCTATGAAGTGAAACACGCCATGGCCAAATTACTACTGACGCATTATCAAACGTTTACAAAGACTGCGAATTTGCACGACAAAAGAAAGCTTTTCAATTCATCATGTAGAATGTACAATTATTAAATATGTGCGCTTCTTTGCCACGTATTTACATTTACATATGTGTATAGTGAGACATCAGGTCAAGATCTAGAAAACCTTCTCAACCTTAGTTTATCGAATTGATCACAGACTAAATGATCCTCAAGAACTTAATAAAAAACCTATCTAAGACGACCTTTCGGGTTTTTTTCGTTTTGCTGAAACGCAATTTGAAATCGTTGGATAGAATCGAAAGCATGATCGCCGGCATGCATTTACGATAATTTATTCCAATGGAAAAACAAAACAATGGCACGCTCTCTTCTATAGCTGAAATAAATAAGATTACACGGAAACGAACACATATATTTACCTGATTAGGCCTTACACTCTACAGCCTTACTGTCGTAAAAAAGAATTCAATGTTATATTTCACGAACAACCGTTCATCCACTCGGTTGAGTCTGTTTACTATGGACTTTGTGCTCGTGGATCGTCGTATCAACACTTAACCCGAGCCCGCAAACAAATTTGACGGCGGTTGCTTGATCTTTTCACCCCTCCCCTCCAGTCTTCGTGCAGCCAATCATAAAACCGGTAATGTTAACCTAACCGGGGTTTTGTGTTCGGCTGCACGCAGGCTACTCCCAACTATAAAAATCCATAATCAAATAAATAAATTTAGTATATTTCGTTAGATATTTAGTTAAAATAGTAAAAGCCCGCCAAACTAACGGTCATGCAAATCACGATCTACAAACATTTATAAGAAGAAAAAAACGCATGAAATTTTGTCGTTTTACCCCGGAAATAACGTGATTTCAACGTGATTTCATGTGATTTCAAATTTATGTGACTAAATGCACTCTAGTCACAGGGAGCCCGGCTTTTTGTCGTTTCTTTTCATCTTTTTCTCTCTTTATTTACGCTAATAATACGCTATATTATGTTTGCATCGGGTTTCCTGTGGTATGAGACAGTTCTGACGTATCGTTTAACATGTTGATGTAATTAACAGTAACTCGATAGGAGGATAAACTCTTATCCGTAACGGCATACCCCAAAACCCGGACTCGGACTCGGACTCGGACTCGGACCCGGACCCGGACTCGGACTCGGACTCGGACTCGGACTCGGACTCGGACTCGGACTCGGACTTAGACGGACTATAAAAGAAAAAAATACAAAAAAAAAATAATAATAATAATAATAATGATGACAAAAGAAAAAAATAACATTTTTTTTCTAACAATAACTGTAACAGTTTCGTTCACTTGAGTCGAATAAAATACTTCAAATTTACCCTAAGTTGATTTGAACAAATGTAGAAGTACTATGCATATATTAAGTCTCCCGTGACCTCATGACACTACTGAAACGCGATTTTATTCTACTATTATGAGGGTCCTGAAGGGGGGTATCCAATCCCAATTCCCAATCAATTTTTTATCAAAATCCCAATTACCACAGGAAGCCCAAACATTAACCACAGGAAGCCCAAACATTAACCACAGGAAGCCCAAATTGAATACTAACCTCAGGAAGCCCAAGATAGTTCGATTTTCTCTTCTAGTCTACTAAAACGACGTAAAATGTTGCAAATTACTCAATTTAAAACATTATTTTAGCATCTAAAGAGAAAACGAATGGACAAGAAATAGCCAAATCCTATGGACAAATCCCAATCCCAATGGACAAATCCCAATCCCAATGGGCAAATCCCAATTCCCAGCCTCGAAAAAAGGCAAATCCCAATTCCCAATTTACCCCTTCAGGACCCTCTATTATGCCAAGAGTGGTTTTTATAACTCATAAGTTTCTATTTTTCCCCTCAGTTTAATTAATAAAGCCTTGAATAATTTTTTTAGTCAGATATTCGCTTGTCATTTGCATAGCAAATATCATTGTCAATCCGTTTACCGTGTTTGACGAATAGTGACGAATAGTCGCAATGTATATGTAAGATATCTGTCAGCGAGTCGCCGCGCCCAGATGTTTATCTAGGTAAACGATTGCGTTTAATATAAATCATTACGTAAAATCAGTAAAATAAAAATAAAATACATAAGACTTACCTAAATGATTCCGCAATAAATCATGTAATCATTTCTAGAAATAGCTAAATACTAGAATAAATAAAGGTCTAAAATCAGTTCCAGTTCGCTCTGAGCTCACTCTGAGTTGTACACGATTAGGGGTGGACCATTAGAAGTTGGGGGAGGGGGGGTGGCAATTCCCAAAATAAAAAACGTGCAAGGCCAATGTGCCCAAAAAAAAAATCCTACACAGAGCATAGTTAAAAAAAAAAAACGTGCAGAACCTTGAGGGGTAGCGAATGCTAAAATTTTAAAATCCGATCGAGCCTAGCTGAGATTCTAGAAATATATCAGCTCATGCATTTATTGTATTTAAAAATTCTAGACTCCGAGACATTAAAAACACGAAAATCCGAGACTTTGAGACATCAAAAACACTGAAAAATTCGAGACTTTGCAATTGAGGCATCAAAAACACGAAAATCCTAGACTTTGAGGCATCAAAAACCCGAAAATTTGAGACATCAAAAACACAAAAATCTTAGACTTACGCTCTTTGTCCAAGTCGACCTCGGTGTGTTTTCCCGACAAAAAATGAACAAATCGCACGAAAGTTAACTGAGCAAAGTCGCAAAGTAACTGCGAAAATCACGGGTATCAAATCACGAAAACACGAAAATTCCGAGACTTTCAGACATCAAAAACACGAAAACTCGAGACTTTGAGGCATCAAAAACACGAAAAATTTGAGACTTTGAGGCATCAAAAACACGAAAATCCGAAACTTCACGGAAATCCGAGACTTTGAGGCATCAAAAACATGAAAATTACTTACGCTCTTTGTATCAGTATACAAAATATATCAAGACATAGACTTGCCCCAGGTCGACCTCGGTGTGTTTTCCCGACAAAAAGTGAACAAATCGCCCGAAAGTTAACTGAGCAAAGTCGCGAAGTACCTGCGCGTTGCACCGGACTAATAAATAAAACGGAAAAACGGACTTTTCAAAAGTTTAACCAAAACACAAACAGTTGTTTTTGCTTTGAACTTCAGAGAACACAATTCTGTAAAAAAAAAAAAAAACGTGCAAGACCTCTCTGGTCAAAAAAAAAATCTTGCACAACCCGTGCGGCAAAAAAAAATAACCTACACAAAAATATTGCCACCCCCCCCCCCCCCCCCCTCCCCCAACTTCTAATGGTCCACCCCTTAATGAAATAAAGTGGCCTTCATCAGTTGTCAGCATGAAAGAAAACTCTGTGCGCTGTTTTCTTCAAAAATTTGTACAAGATTATACTTGCGTATATATGATTGAAAAAAGATAGCTTTTGTACTTATTCTGCGTTTTTAGCTATTTGGATGTCGCATATTGCGACAAAATAGGGAGAACTATAATCAAACAAAATCAAAATCATTTTAAAGTTAGCGAATATATACGAGTATAAGCCGTTTTGTATGTGAAGGCTGAATATAATCTAAATGAGCTGTAGATGCTTACACGCCATACAGCAACCTCAACATATATATACAACCATTTCACCTAAATAACATTAACATTTGATAACGATAGTCGATATTTGTGTGAATAGTATGCTGACAACTGATGAAGGCCACTTTATTTCACTAATCGTGTACAACTCTAGTATTTAGCTATTTCTAGAAATGATTATATGATTTATTGCGGAATCATTTAGGTAAGTCTTATGTATTTTACGTAATGATTTATATTAAACGCAATCGTTTACCTAGATAAACATCTGGGCGCGGCGACTCGCTGACAGATATCTTACATATACATTGCGACTATTCGTCACTATTCGTCAAACACAGTAAACGGATTGACAATGGTATTTGCTATGCAAATGACAAGCGAATATCTGACTAAAAAAATTATTCAAGGCTTTATTAATTAAACTGAGGGGAAAAATAGAAACTTATGAGTTATAAAAACCACTCTTGGCATAATAGTAGAATAAAATCGCGTTTCAGTAGTGTCATGAGGTCACGGGAGACTTAATATATGCCTAGTACTTCTACATTTGTTCAAATCAACTTAGGGTAAATTTGAAGTATTTTATTCGACTCAAGTGAACGAAACTGTTACAGTTATTGTTAAAAAAAAAAAAGTTATTTTTTTCTTTTGTCATCATTATTATTATTTTTTTGTATTTTTTGTATTTTTTGTATTTTTTTTTATAGTCCGTCTATGTCCGAGTCCGAGTCCGAGTCCGAGTCCGAGTCCGGGTTTTCGGGGTATGCCTTTTTTTTATAGTCCGTCTAAGTCCGAGTCCGAGTCCGAGTCCGAGTCCGAGTCCGAGTCCGAGTCCGAGTCCGAGTCCGAGTCCCGGTTTCGGGGTATGCCATCTGTAACGCACCCTCTAGTAACAGTCAATAATTGATTACAATACATTAACGGTTACAAGCGAGTGCGTTACAGATAAGAGTTTAATCCTCCTATCGAGTTACTATACTGTTAATTACATCATTTCGGAACTGTCTCATACCACAGGAATCCCAATGCAAACAGAATATAGCGCATCAATAGCGTAAATAAAAAGAGAGAAAATAAAAAGAAACGACAAAAAGCCGGGCTCCCTGTGCTCTAGTAAAAAAAAATAGGAATTAGGTAATAATAAAAGGTAAAAAAAAGATTTGAAATGAGATATAACAATAAATACCAAACGACAAAGGTAAAACGCATGAACTAAAACTGAAAAAAGTTAAAAATATCAAAAAGGCCACAAACTCTGAAGAAATATATATGGCCAACGCAAAACATTTTTGGGGTTCCTGTGGATAGGAATCTCCTCGTCCCATTCTTCTACTTCCATTCCCGTCCAACATGGCTGACAGTTTTCCTTGTTTCGAAGTTGTCTAAAAACCTTTCAAATATCCATCTTTTTTTAAACCATGACAACAAAAACGTCTGAAGATACACGCTTTACTCTCCTTTCTCCAAACAGCGTTAACCTTTTTGCAGAAACTGTTGGTGTTGAAGGCTTACCGAACACACTTTGCAAATCTCTAGCAGAGGACGTAACTTATAGAATTCGGCATGTCATTCAAGTAAGTACTTCGGCTTCTTGGGTTTATACTTCATGTAGGAGCACTGCTAGAGGATTCTTTTCGAGCAAAAGGATTTCACTAAAGTGATGAGTGGTGCAATGATAAAGTACCAGGAAGTGAGCTGACAGAATGTCGTACTGACATCATTGAAAGGTTTACTGATTGGTTGTCACAGCACACTTTCTATCCTGGCGGACACAGCTCCAGAATATTCCTCAATGATATTCATCCTATTATGTCCTCTACATGAATAACCCCCACCCCCTACCCCCATAGAATTTGTATTGGTAACTGGTTTGTTTGTTATTAGACTGCTACACAGTACATGAAACATGCCAAGAGAAGAAGACTTACAACAGATGATTTGAACAGGGCATTGCAGATTTGTAGCATTGAAGTAAGTACAACATATTGTCATTAATATCATTTAGTTTTAATATAATATCATTTTTTTAACAGCAGATCCACATAGTGGTTCTTTGTCTGCTGGCACTCACACTCACTGCCTCTACATTAAATATTTTTCATACATCCCTCCTCACATGTTGATTTTTGCTGAGAAGGATCAGATTCCAGGCCAAATAATTTGGGTTGGATTCCAAACCTGGGCGATTGGGTTGTGTCCTTGGACAAGACACTTCACTTTCTCAGTGCCTTGTCTTCTTTGTAGTCCAGTCAATCTGTGGTTTGAGTCCAAACAAATTGCAATAGAATTTTTCTCACTGTAATTATGTTAGGATAGGTGTCCTAAAGAACATACTAAAAATCCCAAAAAATCCCTTCGGTGGAATTAACATCCTCAAAAATTGAATTTAAGATTTCATCATTTCACCACAGGGACCCCACAATAGGAAAACAATTGAACAAGCTGTTAAATTTTAGGACACCTATCCTAACATAATTACAGTGAGAAAAATTCTATTGCAATTTGTTTGGACTGGACCCAAAAAAATCCGTAGATTGACTGGACTATTGATGAGGATGTAAAGCCAGCGGACCGGTCTGCTTTCAATGTACTCCTATATAAAGGAGGATGTTAAAAATCCTGTTGTGCTCTTTGAAAACAGTGGGGGATTGTCTCCCGGCACAACAGTCATGTCTTAGATATACTACAGGGCCCCTTGTCAATGGTGACATACGCTGTTGTGGTGTCTCTGCCTTCGTATGAAGGAGAATTAGCAATAAACTAATTATATTTGTACATAAGATTTCTTAATTATAAATTATAAAGTGTATAATATTTCTGATAATTATAGCCAATCTATGGATATGGATCAGCAGAAGAGATGCCATTCCGTACCACTAGCATCAAAGATACAGATATCTTTTTTGTAGAAGAAAAAGATGTGTCTGTCCGTGAACTTGCTCTTGGGACTGTTGTCCCTACTGACCCAGGCAAAACTACTGTGAAAGGTAAAATAACACGGACAAAATATCTATAATTTCCTACTCAAATTGTAATCGTGAAGCGTCAGTATTCCATTAATGCAGTATTGGTGGTACATAGTAGTGTGTGTTGAGAGAACCTAAAATGGCAGGCCTACTAGCAAGTGACTGTTGTAAATTTAATTTTTATTGAAAGTATTTTAGTTATGAAATGCTGAAAGTATTTTAATTTATTTAACTACTATTTTTGTTACAATTTAGCAGTACTAGTTACAAACTGCTATATATGTACTGCTTTACTTATAGTTCCTGGTTCCAAATTTCCCATTCTGAAATAATAATTTAAATAATTCAAATAATAATCTTTAAGATTACAATATTCATACCAAACAATAAAGGACTCACTATAGTTTTTATTGATATCTATACAGCTCAATGGTTGTGTGTAGAGGGAATCCCCCAGACTACAAAGCAAGAAAACACACAAGGTATAGATCAAACTGAAATATGGTTATCAGTGGCGGATCCAGGGGGAGGTCCAATGGTTCTGTGGAAACAATCTTTGTAATGACAATACACTGTCTGAAATCTCTTTTTCTGCCTTTGGGCTACCTGTGGCTGCTCTTGCCCCAGTCTTCTATGTGTTGAGCCCCCTGTGTTCACATTTTTACATGTATGACAAGCTCACCTAGTAATTCAAATAGGTCACTATTTTTTCATGAATGGTGAATTAGACAACATTATTTTGGTAATCTTTTTATGAAAATTAATGTTAAACAGACACATACATGCCAACTCTCCCTGCTTCCCAGCTAAGACTTGAAATCTCCTGGCTTTGGAAGGAAAAGGCTAAAACCTCCCAGTTTTGGAAGGAAACGATAAAAAAAAAACAGTTTTGGATGTTAAAACAGCGAATCTTACTTATGCAATAGTCAATGAGGCTGTCAAGATCGGCCTGGGATTGGTTTTAATTCTTTGGTTCAACACTTCACAGAACAAAAGAAAATGTCTGAAATTGCTATTTTTTCTGATTTTTGCTTGTCATAAGCCCTACTTTACAGAGATTTTTCCATTTCTCCGGATTTGAACTCGCATGCAGACAGTACAAAACAGAGTAAACTCGTACAAAAGCAGCAATGGATAACAAATACATACTTGAAGTCACCATCATCATGCTTTTCAGTGATGTTGAATATTCTTTTCAGGGAAGCAATCAATAACCAGTGAAACTACTTCACAAGAAAGATCCTTGTCAGATGTAAGTAAATCAGTGTATATTTGTAATGATATATTTGTAATCACAAACGGTTAATATGTAATATGTAATGTATACAATATGATTGGCCAATCTGTATGCAATATACAATTGCAAGTTGAAGAGGAGCCTTTGTATTTTGCATACAGATCGGACACAAAGATTGTATACCTGGTAGTACTTATGAGAGTCCAACGTTTGTTCTTTCATATTTTACTAAAATTGTCAAGATAAAAGTAAATTTGGCTGAGAAAATTCAAGTTAAAACTTACGAAATCAGGACAAAATCAGTGTGAGATTTACAGAACTCATAAAAGTATCATTAATTGTTCATGAATTTTATAAGTGTAGTTAGTACTAAGGTAGTTTGTGTTACAAGTATTTGAAGTTAACTAACTTAAATATATGGAACATACTTACAGTGCGAACCACAGAACCGTGGGCACCCAGAAACATTTTAGAAATCGCTTATAGTGTTCGTTGAACAACTCAGAAACAACTATATCACCACAAGAAGTTTGACTAATGTGTAGTATGATCAACCTTTTGTAGTTAGAGTTGTTTGTGAGTTGTTCACAACAAACAATTTCTTAAATATTTTTAGGTGCCCACAGTTTTTTTATTTGTACTGTAAACATCTTTGATTATGAATCCAGATTGCATTACAAAGATTTTGAATTGATGTCTACTTTCTTTGTTTTAGGCTTGTCTAAAATACTATGAACACATAACAAACTCCATACTTGGAGATAATGAGAAGTGCAGAAAGGTATGGGTAAAAACACAAGACAATCCCCAATTCTACATAAAAAAATGTTGCAAAATAAGTGCCTTTGTATCACCAAAAATTGTTAGGTTAGATTAAATCTATGTGTCATTTTCAGAGATTTTGCATTAAAAAAATGGAATTTCATTTTCTGTTGATTTTTTATTAGCTTACGAATTTCAATATCTGAATACAATGTTAGTTATCGCATTAAAAAGTTAGTGTTCGACAGTGTGTTTACTATAGCCAGAGATTGTCTGAGTTCATACATCTTGTGGTTATGTTCTTATTGTTGAATCAGATACAGCCTCCTCCGCAGGCTTCTCCTTAGGGATTCCTTTGTTGACGTGATTGGGATTCCTGTGTTGATATATTTGGTAGGGAAGAACTTAGGACGAGTTAGGAGAAGAGAAAAACTCTTCTTCTTTCTCTCTGCCTCTCCCCCTCCCCCGCTCGTTTTTTCTCCTCACCACAGGAAGCCCCATGAAAAGAGATGCCTGTGGAGGAGGCTAGATCAGATATAGAATACATTTTAACTCATTGTTTGTAATGTAGGTTAGTCTAGATGATCTAAGGACCAACCCCAAGATAACCTCACTTCTAGCTTACTTTGTAAACTTCATATCAACTGGGGTAAGAAGAACACATAACATTACATGTATAAAGGATATTTCATGGGCGCTCGCAGTGATACAAATTTTATCTTTTTAAATTTTATTAGATGAATTTCTACTGTCATGCTTTTAGTTTATACCTGATGATAGTGTCAGTATGACACTGAAACGTCGAAGAATAAAACTTTTTTGTATAAGTTTCATATTATATGAATATCATTGAAAAAGAAAAGAAAAGAAAACTCTCTTCAACAAAAGAAGCCACAGTAAGGTTGTGAAACAATAGTGATGATATTTTCAAATGTGGAACCAGAAATTTGTCACAGGGGTGTCCCAATTGCAAATGAAGGGCTCTTAAGGTGTTAAGGGGTGTCCGGTCCCTAAATGTCTTAAATAAAATAAGCTGGGGTAATTGCAGCGCTAGGGTGTTGTCCAGTGCTGGAAGGGACACCCCCTAGATCTGCCCCTGGACACTTTAACTACACAAACAGACACTTAAAATCTCCTCTCTATTTATATTTAAAAAAGGAAAAAGTCTCCTGTGCATTGAGAAATTGTTAAAATGATACAAATACCAATTTGCAGTCATCTCATGCTGTTTTTTATTTTCCAGGTAAAAGCATACAGTCATGATCTTAAACAACTAAGTCACATCCTGGCAATGGTTAGATCAATAGTGGACAATCCAAGTCTCTTCCTGGAACCATATGTATGTATTTGTGATGAAATTTCCAGTAATACAGCACCAGTTGAAAGCTGCATTTTTGTTGGCCCCCTAAAACAGTATTGCTATTGTTTGGTTAGGTTTTAACGCAATTGTTTGGAAAGACACAAGTTTGGAAAGACTCAAACCAATCCTAAACAATGTTTCAATTTGGTGCTAACTGTCCCAAAATTTCAATGTAAACTTATGCAAATCAGGATATACAACACTAGTGTTGTATCAGATACACCTAATTCAAAAAAGGTTGACAGGGCGAACGGCGATTGGTGATTGGCGATTGCACGACCGAAAGGAGCTATTGGTAATACCAATTCCTTCTTCCGTTCAGAGAAAACTTTGAGACACCCATCTACGGTCATCGTTGAACGGTATTTGGGTAATATATAGTTGAATAAGAAGAAATTCGTATTATCCACAGTCTCTTTCGGGACGTGCAATCGCCGATCACCAATGGCCGATCGCCGTTCGCCCCGTCAACCTTTTTTGAATTAGGTGTATACAACACTTGTCATGGTCATGATTTTTTTTGTAAAGTTCTCATCAATTATTCATGAGATTTACAACACTCGTCATGGCCATAGTCTCCCCCGCAGCCGTTTTCAGTCTCGTTCCACTCCCCTACGGCCCACTTCTCTCCCCAAATTTCTCATTAATCATTCATGAATTTTTTAATTAACCAGGTAATCCAGCTAGTTACTGCTGTAATGTACTGCTTGTTGGAAAGTCTGGCCATTTCTCTCAACCCTGCGAATGACCACTGGCGACTGAGGGATGATGCAGCTCGTATACTAGCATATATCAGTCGGTTAGTAATGAATATATATATATTAGACATATATTATCAGACAGTTTGATGTGTAATATGGCTGGATATATACTCTACTTTTACAATGGTTGCCAGTGGCATACCATGGAATATCCCACAAGTCATTTGAATGTTCTGGTATACACACAAGCCTTTAGGCGAGTGTATATACATATTTCAAAAAAGGTTGTCATCGCCAAAGGCGATAGGCTATAGGCGATAGGTCATTCCAAGACCCAAGTGCACTATGGGTATAATCTTTTAAGATTTAAAAATCGTGTATATAATGCCATAATGAATACCATCATGTTTGAATCACAATCATGCCAACTCCACTAAACAATGATTGTTGGAGCTGTCATCATTAAAATTCAAACATGACGGCATTCACAATTTAAGATTATACCCATAGTGCACTTGGGTCTTGGAATTGCCTATAGCCTATTGCCTAAACCTTTTTTTAAATAGGTGTATGAAAATACAAGTGACGAGTGTGATATTCACGTTATGTCATGAGAAAACATTGTATAGCTATTTTATCCCACATCATATAAAATAAAGAGAAACTGCAATGTCTCATGGGAAGAAGCAGTTGAATACCGCTGAATATACAACGGCTTTCAAGCATTCTGATTGGTTGTATTTTAGATGATGTGGGATAAAATAAATTATGTACATCAAATACATAATATACAAAACGTGTATGTTACATGTATGAACTAGACGCTCTATGAGCGTGAAGTCGGGCTAGTCATAAAATCAACACAGGAGGCTAAACAATTCTACTTTGGGCTTCCTGTGTTCGTTCCCAAAGAATCATGGGGGACTATACACGAAGTGACAGATAGGCTAAAAGGTAAAACTAGAGTCGGGCCTTCTAGCCCGACTAAAAAGATGATGATTGTAGTGGTGACTATGAGCACAACCTCAGCCATGATTGCATGTGATATATTCTTACAATTTGACTACAGCCTGTGGAAGTTTGAAGTGTTTTAATTAGCTTCAATTGTTTAATAATGTGTACATTCCTTAAATTATCGCGGGCTGTTGTCAAATTGTAAAGAATATATTACACATTATCGAGACAGAGGTTGTGGACGTGAACCGTGATCCGTGAAAAAGATCTAACCTCCGTGCCTTTAGATAGTTGATTCTCTTTAATTAATGCACTCTGTAATATAAATTGATTGTACTTGTACTTGTTCACTTGCCTGTTGATGGTTTTGCAATAAAACCGAAATATCACCATTTCTATCTCCTTAATTCATTTCTTCGGTTGAATATCAACCCAGAATATGAACCTATTCGGATTGTCATTCATTTTTGTTATATTTCCATTTGACCTAACAAATGAATTTCTTTACCACTACCTTATCCAGAAAGTGCAGTAATACAGTCAACTATTTGAGACATCAACTGCTAATGACTTTGCAAGAGGTGTTGGTAGATGATGGTCGTCCATATTGCTCACATTATGGAGCAGTAGTAGGACTAGCAGAACTTGGACCAGAGGTTAGAATGCAGCCAATGTTTGAACCTTATTTTTGTTTATTTTACATTCATTCATTCTTTCATCCATTTATCCATTGATTCTTTCATTCATTCATTCCATCCATCCATTTATTTATTCATTATAATATTCACAAATTTATTTATTCATTCATCCATTTTACCATTTAATTATTTTTTCATTCATTCATTTATTCATCCACTCTTTCATGATTTATCCATCCATATTCATCCATTCATTCATTCATTTATTCATTCTTTCTTTCATTCAACCATTTGTTTATTTCCTCATTCATTAATTTATTTATTCATCCATCCATCCATCCATTTATTCATTCATTCAACCATTCCTCCATTCATTGTTTTG
This sequence comes from Metridium senile, assembly GCA_949775045.1. Taxonomy (NCBI): domain Eukaryota; kingdom Metazoa; phylum Cnidaria; class Anthozoa; order Actiniaria; family Metridiidae; genus Metridium; species Metridium senile. Next base: position 3,194,672 of record OX459098.1, read on the forward strand.
TCCATTCACCAATTTATTCATCCATACATTTATTTATTCATTCATTCATTCATTCACTCATTTATCCATCCATTCATTCATTCTTTCATTCATTCATCCATCTGTTCATTCATTCATTCGTTCAATCATTTTTTCATCCATCCATCCATTCATTAATTATTTCATTTATTGATTCATTTATCTATCTATTTATTGAATGTTAAAGGGTCTTGAGCACTTCTTACTTCCGTACATCAAGAATTACTGGCAGCTGTTACAGCAAGTCCTACAGGATAACAGTACATCTAATGCCTTACTACAGGGAGAGGCTTATCAAGTGTATGGCGCATTACTTGTAAGTATATTGTTATTAAAATGACATACACCTAATTGCAAAAAGGTTGTCACATGAAAAAGAACATTAGTAATCTAATAACAAAGGAATAACAAAAGAAAGAGTTCAGCTTGAGTGATCTTCTTTTGTCTTTTAATTAATTCCATTCCCACTAAATTACACAAGTCAGAACAACGTTCTTGCAACTAGGTGTAGGTTATTCATTGTGGATTAGAGATAAGTTGAATGTTGCTCATTTGTCTCACGAATGTCAAAGGTTTGGACCGCGACATTTCGACTGCTACTGCTAGTCTTCATCAGACGATGGGTAGACTGGAATGAAAGTAGATCTTATATATACCTGTTGTCGGTTTCCTTGGAGGATCATTTAGCATTCTGATTGGCTTGGCGGAGGGCTTGCGATTTGTCGCTATCCATGCTTAATATTGATAGAAATAATGGAATAGAAATCTTGTCCCTGCGGATTTTCCCTGTGCTACACAGGTAGCCCACATTACAAAACTAACTACACAGGTAGCCCGACGCTAGCGTAAACGAAAAACAACCAAATACCATCATCGTATTCTTTGTCAATCATGACTGCTTTAAGCATATTCGTTTTGTGTGCATGTGTGAGAGGGGGTGGGGGGTCTTTTTTTCACACGAACTACAATCTGCATAGGATTATTTAACAATTATTCCACTAAAGGCGAAGTCAATATCGGTGAATCCTAACCGACGGAGTCAAGGTTATTATTCACCGATATTCACTGAGCTTGAGGTGGATAATTGTTTTAGTATTAAGACAAGACTTTTTTCGTATTGAAGCTGTGAGCGCCAAAAACTAATTTCTTGAAGAACGGCTGTTGTACAAGGCTAAAATCTATTAATTCAGAAAGTTTAACTTGTTTGTAAGTGGAAAAGACTGATGAAAGTGGAGCCAAAGTGTTAACTCAAAGCAAAAATTTGAATTGAAAATGAGGTTTAGGCCTTTATTTGCTTATTTCCCATACCTTTTCTTTAAAAAATGCCTGAAAAAGCTGCATTCTAACACAAATTCAACAAAACATCTTTGTACAATTGAAAATACCACTTTAAACAGGCATGTTATCTTAGTACATTAGTTTCTAGGTTTTAAAAAGGTTTTTGAGTGTTAACCCAAAACGAAAATTGAGATTAAAACTCATGCAAAAGTCTAGTTTTTGGCGCTTTTTGCCAATATTCCTTCTCATTGAAAAAAATATCCTCTTAATACATAAGTGGTTATTTCAAAAAATAACCAACCAGCCTTTTTTTGAAGAAAAACTATTCATTTCTTATTTCTAAAAGCGCGCGAAACGCTGTAGGTGATTGTCGAGAAATAGTGTGAATTTCTAGACCAATCACCGCGCGCGATTTTCTATAACCACTTGTGTATTTATACTAAAGCCAAATTATTTTAAGTTTTTAAAATGTTATTTCAAATAGAACGTAATTAGATTACGATAATAACAAAATACTTTAGTTGGCACCTGTCCCTATCAAGATTTCTATAAGCCCTGTTTCTAAGTATAGAATGCTTTTAAATAGATTCTTGAGCCTTTACGAGAGCTCCTCAAAAACTCTTCAAGATTATACTACAGTAAGCTTGCTGTCCGATTGATTGATTACCCTTGAGATAACTCTCACTCAGGTAGTCGAAACATAAGGCACGTACACCAACAGTAAAGACTTTACGCATGCACCCGTATGATCACAAACCGTAAACACGATTGGAAAAGAATGGAGAGGAATGAATCTTTATTTAAAGCACGATCAAAAATGTCAACAGTTAGCACTGGTTTACAGGACAGTCATTAATGTGATAAATAGATACAAAATAATTATATTTGTGAGGAGTAAAGTGGACACAAAACGCACGCACCCGATCACAAACCGCAACTACGATAGGAAAAGAATGCAATGGAATGAATCTTTATTTAAAGCACGATAAAAAATGTCAATAGTTTGCAATGCTTTAAAGGACTTTCATCTAAGTGACAAATAGATACAAAATGATTATATTTGTGGGGAGTAAAGCGCATGCACCCGGATGATCATAAACCAGAATGGAATGGAATGGAAGCACGATAAAAAAATGTCAACGTTTTGCAATGTTTTACAGTCATTTACGTAACAATTGGATACACTGAAATAATCATATTTGTGGGGAATAAAGCGTTGCGTGACGGTACTCTAAGAACGTCTTCGTAGGAAGCTATATATTGTCGAGAAAAAGTTAGTTAATGATACATTTTTATCTATATATTCGTTGCCACTTGATTTGTTGCCACTTGATCGTTTTGTCATGTTTTCGACGAAATTTTGTCCACTTGAAAATATCAAATCGTCTTTCAGAGAAACCCTTGTGTAGCCCTCTCGTTTATTGGACACTGAGTTTTGTCTTGAAAATGACGTAATTTGACGTTCTGATTAGGCCACTTTACATTTTGACTTTGTAATGACGTCAATGCATGTTCTGATTTGATAATGACGTCAGTTTACAGTTTGACATGATAATGACTTCACTTTACAATTTGACTTGATAATGATGTCCTTTTACATTCGACTGGCATGCTGATTAGGCCACTTTACATTTTGACTTTGTCATGACGTCAATTCATATTCTGATTTGATAATGACGTCATTTTACAGTTTGACTTGATAATGACGTCATTTTACAATTTGACTTGATAATGACGTCAATTTACATTTTGACTTGATAATGATATCCAGCCAACGTTCAAATCTCGTCCCTACTTTGTTTGACAATTTTCTACAGCCTTTTATATATGGCTTTATAGTAATGTTAGATTTCATTAATATAAGACTTCATTATCCGGGTTTTATTGTCACTACTGTTGTCACTACGATATCCCACTTTGTCCAGTCCAAAGGTAGCAAACGTTTATCTCCAGCACCATGACCCTAAATAATGTTTATCATCTGTGTAAGTCGATACGATATCTAACTTTGTCCAGTCCCGGGGCTTTTCTCCTTGAATGACGTCATTTCTATTTTTATCGACAGCAAGCGTCAGGCTGTCTGCTAAAGTCAAAGACCAAAGGAGTCCCAGTCAATTCCTACAACTTCCAAGTCAATAACTCCTCTCATCCCATGCTCCGCGCAAACCTTTCGCCGTGGGCTGGACCGAGTGTGATGGAACGACGACCTTCAACTCCCCATCGATCTCGTTCGAGTTCAAGTAGCAACTCGAATCATCCGAACAATGCCTACCATCGATTATATTCCATATTTGGAGATAGCCTCGTTCCTATGATCGCCTTAAATAACTGGCAGGACAGTAGTGTTACTAAAAATAACCTATTACGTATACAACCTTTGACGCATGCGTACTTTCCGTTACGACCTTTACGAAGGGACTCGACCGCCATACGGGACCTTATCTCAACAGCGCGGGAAAACCTAAAAACAAAAACAGTTAACAAAGAAAAACAAGTGTTGCATCATCCTGGACGTAAACGGCATCGAACCGACGACGATTCGACACGACAACCGGATAGTAAAAGAGAAAAGAAGAACAAATGGAGCTCCCTATCTCTTACTTCACCCACGAAGCTCTTTAAAAACATGCCTGACATCTTTGAACATCCGTCAAGTACACGTGGAAAGGGGAATGGCGAACACGTGTCACGTAGAAAGAGTGGGAAATCCTCTAAGAGAAAGCACGAGAGAACACCGGATAAGAAAACAACGGATGTGGCGTCTACTGAGAGTAATGTAGTTACAGGTCAAATCAAACGGCGTTTCCGCAAGACACGGCCTGTAATAACAAACAGCAATCAATATGATTACCATTTAGGAATTAATCTGTAACCAATGCTATTCCAACAAACAAACTTACAGTAAATTTAAAACAGCTGTGCCGTTAACAGAGGTTGCATAAGCCAAAGAAACTGTGGATAACTGTCATTTTGGAATTAATCTGTAAACCGTTTTCATTCCACAAAACAAAATTACACCGAATTTAAAAAAAGCTGTAACCGTTAACTTACAGTCGAGTTAAAAAAGGTTGATAGAGTAAACAGCGGTTGCACAACCTAAAGGAACTGTGGGAAATATCTAACCTTTGCTGTTGCTAGGAGACGTCTCGACATATAAACATCAACATACAGTCAATTCAAGAAAGTTTGAATGAACGAATGTTGTTTGCACAACAGGAATGAACTCTACAAATTTTCAGTTATCAAATGCCTGAATGATATATTTAGATTTCTGTTAGACTGTAAAATACCCTGATCACCAGAGGCTTGACTAGCTCTCTCCCTGCTACATGATCCTGTGGTTACCAAGGTAACTGTAAAACAGACCCTCCGCGTTGTGAAGCAGACGCTCGTCTTCGTTTCCTCGGATAGTTTGTTTAAATAGACCGTTCTTTAATTCGTTCACTGGTCACAAAGCAATAGATTCAAGTCGAGGCTAAAATACAGATAAAATACAAATGGAAACTAGCGAGTAAACTAGTATAGGCTGCGTCGGTGTTTGATATAAACGATAGGTAATAGAATGAAATTTGTAACACCGTAAAAAATGTTAATTTAACTTTACTAAATAGAAGCTAGCGAGTAAACTAGTATATGCTGCGTCGGTGTTTGATATAAACGATAGGTAATAGAATGAAATTTGTAACACCGTAAAAAATGTTGACTTAACTTAACTGACGTTTCGAGCTTTAGCCCTTCGTCGGAGTAAAAAAGGGAGTAAATACAGCCTCGACTTGATTCTATGGTTTGTGGTTAGTCATGCGAATTCAGGAAAGCATAGGTCCTATAGGTCGAGTAAATGAGTATTGGTAACAGCATTTTGTAGGATCATATAGGTGTCACCCGGCAGTTACTATATATAGCAATCCGTGCTCGTTCCGTCAATTTGTCATGACATGTAACGATAGATACAGTCGACTGTATATAAACCGTCTATTTATGAACGAAAAACAAGTATAGTATTAATGCATGTGTCAGTAAATTGTTATGCCTGACATTAGTAGCATTCATGGCGATATCTGGCAGGGGTCACTGAGCAGACAAGGCGAGCACTCTCCATCGGGGTTCTTGCGTGAGGTTAGCTCCACGGACACTACTGCTAGTCTTATTACAAACATTACTCCCCATCGCGGTGTTTCCGTCAATAGTTAGTTCAATATGCATTACCACTACACTCAGTATTTACAACCATCAGTCACCAGCAGGCTTTCTCCGTGGGGCTCACTACACACACACTAGACCATACGCATTACCACTACACTCAGTATTTACAACCATCAGTCACCAGCAGGCTTTCTCCGTGGGGCTCACTACACACACACTAGACCACTGCACTCAGTTTTTACAACTATATCACTCCCCATCTTTCGTCAGTGATGCTCACTCCACACACACTTCCACTACACTTAAGCTTGGTTCACACAAGTGGCATAAGCATAATCATACGCAGACTCAGTTGGGTTTTGCTCATTAGCCGCAATTGTCTTTTCTCACACCTATATTCGAGAAATGCTTCACTGAGTCTGCGTATGTTGCTTATGCTTATGTCGCTAGTGAGAACCAGGCTTTAGTATTGATAACCATCATCGTCTGTGAGGTTCACTCCACACACACTCACACTATACTGAATATACACACAGTATTTATAACACACCAATCGACTCAATTTTTCCAGAGAGAATCACTCTTTTCTCTAATTCGTGCAGTCAATTGTACCTCCTATCTTTAAAGAGGAGTTGCCAGTATCAAAACGAAGTAATTCAATCGAAAGTTTGTTTGCTTGTTAACGAGGTCTACAGCAGTGCACTGCGTGAAGTATGAAGCAACTTTGCGGCTGTTTTGAAGTTCTATTTTCAACCAAAAAGGTCACTTACACCCGTTGTTGTCAAACGTAATTCAAGATTCGCATTCATCATTTAAATACTCGCCTAACATGACCTCTTTCAGCGTAAATTCGTCATTATCAAGAATACATGAAGTACAATAGTGTCGTCGTGCGTTAAAGACACGATTTTTTACCGAAAACATTCCTGGCTCAGTTAAGGTTCGAACAAGGGCATGGGCGTTTGCCTGGCCGTATTTACTCGAATAAGTGCCGCCCTCGGATAAGTGCCGCATTTTAACGCTATAATGTTACCATAATGCGCATTTGAAAATTTGTATTGAAGATTGAATTTGCGCAATATGAATTAATAAATTATTATATAATGAATAGATTATTATGCTAGCATTGGAAATACATTCAATTTATCAAAAGCTTTATTCCGCTTTAGTTCAAAGTAATTATATTTCACCGCTCGCCCATTTAATAACTTATCTCCCCAATATTTGTAGTTCTGATGAAGAAGGGAACTGGGGGATCGAGAAAAATTTAATAAGTGTTTCGTATTGGTAATACTTAAGGTTTACGCAAACATTATTTTAACAACGCAGCTTATCGAATAGTATCTCTTTTTATCGTTACTACACGTAAGTGCGTAGTCGTACTCGTGGATAATTAGTATTACAAAAATGTAACTTATCTAAGGGTATCTTTTTAGGAAGTTTCTTTACGCGAGTGCTTACGTCAGGAAATCAAGAACATTGAGCGCCTCCCAGGGGTTTAAAGGAACCAAGCGCATTTATTGTAAGGGAACAAGGGATACTGCCAAATTATTTTCAGGGAACAACGGAACAAAATATGATAAAACAATAGTTTTTTGGGATCATGGGAACATAAGTTAAAACAATTTAGGGAAACAGTTATTTTACTTATGGGGAATAAGGGAGAAAATGCAAAAAGGTCAAGGGAACATGGGAACATGCACCCCCCTGGGAGGGGCTCCATTGCGTAAAACCTCCCAATTTTTATCAGTGCTATAATGCTTATCCCACGTGTTCAACGTAAGGCCATCCTGTAACAATATAGGCTACTTTAAAACAAAAATCTCGTACGACCTCGTTGCGTAAGTGCTTCCGCGCGCGCTCACGTAAGTCGATATGTCTACTCACGTATAACCGATCGTGATGATACTGTGTGTTCCTCTTTCTAGCAATCAAATGGTTGTTTATGAAACTATTTCAGTTCAAGTGGTAGTTGACCCTGTTTCTAGCATTTGTAAGCAATTCGATCTAGAGTTATTCAGAGAATCCTAAATCGTTTGATAAATCAGCGAGGTTCATCCAGATGTCAAGTGAACAACAGATACAATCTGCCTTGGGTTACAAAGTCTTTTGCAGTAAATTTAAAAGGAAGGGTACGTTGTCTTTGTGGTATTGCGGTATTTAATCAGATTTTTTGTGCGATGATACGGTAAATTTCGCTTCACGATTTTGTCGATGGTGCAATGTGGGATTTCGTAAGACTCAGCATGGATAATATCCATGGGCTCAGTCACCGGCTGTGGAGGCTTTGTGTGTCCGCGATTCTCTGCCTCATGATTTCATCCCTTTCTCTAAGTGGTAGGGGAGATCAGCGCTTATTTTAGGGTCGGAAAGATTGCTTATGCATTAAGTTAAGTAAAGTAAATGGTCTCACCTAAGCAGTGATAACACAAACTGAGAAAAGACGTCTCAGTGTACATCAGAAATGTGGAGGACTTAACGGACTGCTATATATGAAGGCGCACATTGCTGCCACGCAGTTTACAATCATGAGTACTGTGGTTAGTATATGAAATGCCTCCGAGACCAGACTATTATGCAGGGAGACAATCCTCTTTGCATAACTGGGTTGTGGCTCAAAAGTGAGTTACGCAACATGATTCCGTACCTGTAAGGGTCATATCTACTTGGCTTTGCTACTAAAAATGAGCTCAGCTGCCAAGTACATCACAGAGTCATACCTTTTAAGGGCTCAAATCAACAAGGTTTAACAGTTTCTTAATTTATGCTTACCTTTTTGGGGTCATTTAATTGTCAAAATCGATCGCCGACAATCAACCCTGTGACAAGGGGGAGTCCCCCCCCCCCCCCGGGCACAGCATCGCCCTGGATTGATGTAATCTTTGTCTGCAATCTGAATGTACATTTGCAGTTACTTTCGATTTTCCTGCCCTTTGTTGAAACTACACATGATATATATGAGTAGTATCCTGCCAGCTTAGGAACTTTAAAACAACGAAATTATTAAGATGATAATGGTGGTGATAATAATGATAACCAAATCAGACAACATCTTCCCCACGTTCCTCTCAGCACGTACCCCTATCGAAAAGCCTTTTTGGTGCACCCCTATAGCCACGCCCTTTTGGTGCACCCCTATCCCTATAGCCACGCCTTTTTGTACCCCTCTAATTAGCCAGTGGAGATCTACGAAGGGAAAGGGAATATACGTAGGCTGTTTATTTATAGAAATATCGATTTAGTTGTAGTCTCTTAGCAGACGTCATTTGGACCGACACAAATGACGTCTGCTAGGAGGCTAATTTAGCTGCCGTTCTCTTAAATGGAAACTAGCGAGTAAACTAGTATAGGCTACGTCAGTGCTTGATATAAACGATAGGTAATAGAATGAAAGTTGTAACACCGTAAAAAATGTTGACTTAAGGTAGTAGGATTGGATAACAAACTTGTCATTTTTTAACGTTTCTGAATGCTTTATAAATATTCAATTCAGTTTGGCTGGGTTAAACTTCCATTCTTTCACGAACAACAGAATAAACAGCGAAAAACCTTCTATCCAAGCATGTTATTTTTGTTGAAATTTGAGAGAAAACTCAACACTGTGACCTCTAGGGCGCGATGTTGACAAGTAATTTAGTAATCACGATATACTTAGAACTAGAAAAATCCTTCTTTTAAACACATATTTTGATTATAAAATACTTTAGGAAAGTATTTAATATCAAGCTACAAAGGTTTAAGACTTCCAGCAGTAGTTTAGGCCTTGTTTTGAACGGATAAAATTGAAAAGATCAAGTTTCAAATATTGCGTTACACGTTGTTAAGCATTACGTCATGTGTTTATACCTCGTGTGGCTTCGGAGTCGCTTCGCAATACAAATCGCGAATTTGTCGTTGATATTCGGGCTTTTACGGGCTTTTATCGATCGGGTATCGAAGCAGCATTGACTTCCTTTGACATGAAACAAAATGGCGGATATTCGACGTGATTTAAGCTTTTGACGGCCAATTTAAACGGTGTATTATGGAATCAATGGTGTTGTAATGACTGTAAAATTCATGAAACTTAACAGAAAAATTTGAAACTTGCTAAACATGTAATTTAGGGATAAAGAAAGGTTTTCACCGCAGCCCGGAATGAAAGAATCAATAGCCAAATTGTACGAGCCATTTTAAGTCAAATATCGCTCATTTTTAAAATATAAGTCCTTTTGCTCCGGGCTGCGGTGAAAAGTTTCCTTTTTTGATGTAGTTTATGGATATGATAATCGTTTGTTTAACAGAAATAATAGTATCGAGTTATTTTGAGAAAAGTCTGATTTCAACTCTGGGTTTCCTGTGCCATATTGACACCTTAGCTGTGAAATTTCACACCTTTCTTTACATTTCTGAAAAGTAAATTTTATCTTCTTTGCTGCTATGAAATTAAGTTGAATATAAAGGTTTATTTATAATTTTAAACATTTTCCATAAAAAATCAATTTTATCCAATCCTACCACCTTAACTGACTTTACTGACGTTTCGAGCTTTAGCCCTTCGTCGGAGTAAAAGAGTTAAATTATTAAACAATGATTTAAAGCCTCTATACTGAATTAAGAACCAAAGTAGTCAGTCGACTATTATCTGCAGTCCAAGGTTAAAAGATAATAGTTTAGCGGTGAACCGTATTAAGATAGATTAGAAATGACTTGGTTAGTTACCAGTTGGTGGATAATAAATACTTTCAGAGAGTGAACACCTTTCTCACTAAGCACTATTAAATCGTACAGCTATTTCAAAAAACGTTGAATACTGAATAGTGCATTCCAAGACCAAAGGGCATTATGGGTCATACAGCTATTTCAGAAAACGTTGAATACTGAATAGTGCATTCCAAGACCAAAGAGCATTGTGGGTCATACAGCTATTTCAAAAAACGTTGAATACTGAATAGAGCATTCCAAGACCAAAGGGCATTCTGGGTCATACAGCTATTTCAGAAAACGTTGAATACTGAATAGAGCATTCCAAGACCAAAGGGCATTATGGGTCATACAGCTATTTCAAAAAACGTTGAATACTGAATAGTGCATTCCAAGACCAAAGGGCATTATGGGTCATACAGCTATTTAAAAAAACGTTGAATACTGAATGGTGCATTCCAAGACCAAAGGGCATTCTGGGTCATACAGCTATTTCAGAAAACGTTGAATACTGAATAGTGCATTCCAAGACCAAAGAGCATTATGGGTCATACAGCTATTTCAGAAAACGTTGAATACTGAATTGTGCATTCCAAGACCAAAGAGCATTATGGGTCATACAGCTATTTCAGCAAACGTTGAATACTGAATAGTGCGGCCAAGACCAAAGGGCATTATGGGTCATACAGCTATTTCAAAAAACGTTGAATACTGAATAGTGCATTCCAAGACCAAAGGGCATTATGGGTCATACAGCTATTTCAGCAAACGTTGAATACTGAATAGTGCGGCCAAGACCAAAGGGCATTATGGGTCATACAGCTATTTCAAAAACGTTGAATACTGAATAGTGCATTCCAAGACCAAAGGGCATTATGGGTTCCATCAATTTGAAATAAAAAATGAATATACAGCGATATTTACTCCCCATAGCTAGCTTATATGTTGTTTTGAGTGGAATGCACTAAGAATAAAATATTTAATTATTATTTATTTTACTTTAAACTATATTACTTGACCCAAAATGCATTTTGGTCTTGGAATTCATTATTCAGGATGCATCATTCACAATTCAACCTTTATTGAAATAGCGCTATACATACATACATACTTTATTAGGTTTTCCAAACAGGCTTTTCAAAACCTATTACATGAATATATAATAATCTATAATGATGTTTAAAAAATATATAATACAGGGTCTAAAGAATATAAAAATCTAATTATAAAGTTTGTCTAGTAGTTTGTACTTTAAAGTGCTTTTAAACTTTCTTAACGACTTAAGTTCCTTTAGTTCTCAATCCAATGAGTTCCAAATCTTAACAGCTCTATAATTAAATGTTCTTTGTCCAGATGCTGAGGTGTACTTAGGAATTTGAAGTTGTTAATATTTCAAAAAACGTTTCATTGATTCGTTTTATATTTACAGGTACAGCGATATTTACTTCCCTTAACTAGCTCGTATATTTTTTGAATGTATTGCACTAATAATAAAATACAGTAGTCGAGGTTTGACTTGGAACTATTATTTGTGGTCACTGTACGGAACTGTGAAAATGTCTATTGCTTTACTTCTGGTATAAATGTCTTTTTTGTTTGCTCCGTGTTTGATTGATTTTTATCATTCGGTATCTCTCGTTTCCTACTCAGTAACAAAAGGTTTTTTTTTCCTAGACAGGCAATGTTTGATTAAGGGAGGGAATAACACCAGACGTTTTATACTATTGCAAGTCACTCTTAATCAAATAATCATTTATAAGTGTAATCAATATAAAACTACATTTATTTTTGCATTTTTAATTTCCACATGGAATGTTTATAAATTTTTATCAAATCAGTTCAGCTACCTTGACAACCGTCAACGTGTGCGGTTTTTATGGCAAAAAAAAAACATGAAAAAACGTTAATAATAAGACTTTACAAAACGGTGATATATCGACTTATAGATTCCTTTTTGAAGAAAAAAACTATTCAGGATTTCTCATACGATTTGAATTATAGTAATGAACGGTCCTTGAGTATTGATGAAGTGAAAAACGCATCTCCGCTAGCTAGAAGAACCCTGTAGAAAATCGTGATCGATATAAGTCTTGCGGTTTTGGTGTTGTGCATCTCAGTGCTAAGTGTTTACCATCAGTTGTAAATATGCCAGCGTAAATACGTTTTTGGCTTACTGCATGACAGGAAGAAAAGTGGGTTCTGAGAAGCAAGTCTGATGTGCAAGCTAATCATCTTTTGAAGGCTTGCCAAAAAACACAGGTTTATTGAAATATAAATAATAAATATTCTTTTCTTTCTTCCTTCCTTCTTTCGTTCCTTCTTTCCTTTCTTTCTTTCTTCCTTTCTTTCTTTCCTTCATTATTTATTTATTTATCTATTTCTTTCTTTCTTTTTTTCTTTCTTTCTTTTTTTCTTTCTTTCTTTCTTTTTTTCTTTCCTTCTTTCTTTCTTTCTTTCTTTCTTTCTTTCTCTCTTTCTTTCTTTCTTTCTTTCTCACTTCCTTTCTTTCTTTCTTTCTTTCTATTTTTCTTTCTTTCTTTCTTTCCCTCTATCATTCTTTCTCTCTTTCTCTCTCTCTTTCTTTCATTCTTCCTTTCTTCCTTTCTTTCCTGCTTTCTTTCTTTCTCTCTTTCTTCCTTCCTTTCTTTCTTTACCTTTTTTCTTCCTTCGTTCTTTCCTACTTTCTTTCTTTCTTTCCTTTTCTCATCTTCTCTTTCCTGCTGAAGTCTTTTCCTCCTCTTCTACCGCCCGACCTCTCCTTTGTCTGTTTTACGTTTTTTGTGACTTCTTGTAGTTGTTTTCAAGTTAGATTTCTTTTTTCGCATTTGTTATTTTTCACAAGCTACTGAAACCGGGGCCACCCAAACAAATGTCAAAAAAAATAGTTTTTGATATCAAACAAAAACCTTGTAGAGGGTTCTCACAGGCTAAGATGTTTCTTATTCAATCTTTATCTATTCCGTTCACAAAAAATGAAAATTATTAGCATTTTAAGCAAAAAAGGCAAACGTTTGTAGAGGTTCTATTGTTCATATTCTCGATCTTGATTGGATAATCATGTTTTGGTGGCCCCGGTTTCAGAAGTCGCACTGTAACAACTTCGTACCCAGGGCGTTTCCCTTGCATTGTGGGTTGTTCAAACGTCATAACTGAAAGATTAATTGCCCGGATGTCATGCAATATTCTGATCCTTTATAACCATAACGTCATTTGAGAATATCTAAGATTCCAAAAAACCAAAACCGTTGACCAATTTCCGTTTGTTTTGGTCTGTTTATTTACCTAAAGCTTAGAAATAATCTACAAAGACGTGCTGAGTCGTAACAGATCCAGAATAAATACGCTAAATGCACGAAAACCTCTCTTAATCCTCGAAAATCCCAAATTTAAACTACTTACGTAACACAACATATTGTGTCACGCTCACGTAGTGTGACGTGAGGCGTGACCCCTTTCGTGACCTTTTGTACTACCTATTTCCGGTTTACGATCTATCGGAATTTATTAGCGAGAAAACATGCCGGCTGTCATGCACGTAGATAGATTTTTTTTTTGTAATTAATCGAGTGAAAGCTAGTTTTCTATTGTTTTTTTAAGTGGAGTTAGGACAAACATTAATCAAAGTTTTAAGTGTAATTAGTTATATATTTTGATTTGTTATTAGTTTCCTTGCATGACTGTTTTGTTTTTATGGCAATTATGAATAATATCATTATTATAATTATCAATTATGTAGTAATCGTCTTTATTATTATCGTTATATAGTCATCTTTATTATTATTAATAGAAACTAGCGAGTAAACTAGTATAGGCTGCGTCGGTGTTTGATAATAAACGATAGGTAATAGAATGAAATTTGTAACACCGTTAAAAAAGCATGACTTAACTTTACTGACGTTACGAGCTTTAGCCCTTTTTTACTCCGACGAAATCAACATTTTTTATGGTGCTACAAATTTCATTATATTACCAATCGTTTATAATTATTATAGCGATTATTATTGCCATCGTCACTATTATCGCCATTATAATTATCATTACTACAATTATCATCATCATATATCTTTATTGCCATCATAATGATAATATTTTTCCATCATTTCCTATAATAGACATACTATAAATATATTTGTTAGAAAACCAAATTACAGTGCGAATCACAAAACCGTGGGCACCCAGAAATATTTTAAAAATCGTTTCTTGTTGGTTGAACAACTCACAAACAACTATATCACCGCAAGAAGTTTCACTGATGTGTAGTATGATAAACGTTTTGTAGTTAGAGTTGTTTGTGAGTTGTTCAACGAACAATAAACGATTTCTTAAATATTTCTGGGTGCCCACGGTTTTATGATTCGCACTGTAACTGTGGTGAACTTAAAAAAAAAGTCCAAGCCAGTATTTACAACATGCCCTTAAAAACTAGACATTTCCTTTAGTTTGTGAATCACAAATGGGAAATTTCCTCCTACAAAGTCCAGATAAATACCATAAATCCGATTTTTATTATCATTTAAATTTTATTATGATTTATATAATTCAAGGAATTCAAATTATACAAAACCTAGACTGATAATATTTTGTTGTACCGGAAGTCGATCGGAACAAGGACAGCATACGTTCTCACTTCCGGTGGAAGTCTAAAATAGGGGAGTTAGAACCTACATCCGCTAAAGACTTCCTTCGACAAACTAAGACCATTGCACTGTATTATAAAACTAAAATGTTTACTTGTAAAGAAAGACAAAAAAACTCCCATGGTCTAAAGGGGTGTGATAGGGGGAAGGGCGTGGCTTGGGGAAATGAGAAGGGGTGCAGCTGCATCAGTGTGAAAAGGCGGTTGGGTCCATTTGTTTCATTTTTCGAAATTAATTTTCTTTGAATCGTGAGTTGTTTCTTTCAATTTTCTTCTATAGGTGAGCGTAGTGTTTACAAGTGTTGGCTGATTGTCATGCTAATTTGCCAACCATTTTCACAATAGATTTTATAGTTTTCTTTCTTCTAATAACAATGGTTGGTTGGCAAAACCATAACAAAATATGTCACTGTATGTCCACTTATACCTTCCTTTAATAACTAATAAATATTCCTCCTCTTTTTTTGTTTACTCATATTTTATTGAACTAAATGAAAGCTTAAAAAAGTCCTCTATATTTACAATCTCTCCCTTCCCTCCCTTCCCATTCATCAAATACCGACCCCCGACCCCTGCAGCTATCTCAAAAAGGTGTAGTTTTATTCGCCTTTCCCCCGCCATACTCCCTCAGCTAGCCTAGAAAGTGGTTCCGCTACATTCTAATGGGTTATCATGCGGTAAATGACGAACACGTGATCAGCTCGTGAGGTCAAGTCTAATCGGAAAACTACTGGCCATAAATAGATGTCTGGTTTAATAAATCTTGACCACGGCATGTAACTAGACAACCAGATTGAAAACACATGGATCACAACAAGACTATATAAAAAACGAAAATGATTCGACCTTTATTGGGTTTTATTCTTCGGTAATATGTATAAAAGAAGACACTTTATAGGATATTATGCATCAGTAAAAAAGACATGTCACTGGTTATTATGCACAAAACCGGGATAAAAGAAGTAGACACTTTATTGGATAAATATGAATAAAAGAAGTAGACTTTAGAGAGTATTGTGAATAAAATAGAAGAAAGTAGCCGCCCAAATTGATAGACGATTTACCATATATTTAATATAGGGAAAAAATGATAAAATAGGGAAGAGAAAAATGATTCGGTATAAAAATAAGCCCAAGGAAAGTTTTTTTCACGTTTTAATATTGTGCGAAACATTTTCTATGCTAGTATAGTATAACATATTCATATTCTATGCTAGTAACTGTTATCATAAAATTATTGGCTAGGAGGGAAGAGAGACGGACTGGGAGGAGGTAGAAACAAGGGTTAAAGGACTTAAAAATAGACTGGGAGAAGGGAGAAATAACTGGAAGAAAATAGAGAGGAGGGAGAAGTATTCAAATAAATTGTATCTAGATGGGAGGGAAAATGCTATGAAAAATAGAGAAAACAGATATTTCAGTGTGTATTTTCATTTTTTACGGTGTTACAAATTTCATTCTATTACCTATCGTTTATATCAAACACCGATACAGCCTAAATACTAGTTTACTCGCTAGTTTCCATTTTTTACGGTGTTACAAATTTCATTCTATTCTGGCTATCGTTTATATCAAACACCGACACAGCCTATTCTAGTTTACTCGCTAGTTTCTATATTTTGTGGTGTTACAACTTTCATTTTATTACCTATCGTTTATATCAAACACCGACGCAGCCTATACTGGTTTACTCGCTAGATTCCAGGATCCAGATTCCATATATGTGTGTGTTATTACGTTAGCCGGACGTAATAAAGACAGAATTTTTAATTAAGCAAAGAAAAACACTAAATCTAAAATTAGACCCAAACTACCCTGCTTACGTAATTAACCTCGAAAAAGTTTTTGTATTTAACTGAATGGAGGAAATTAACGAGAACTAACTGCGGTGATCATGGGTTAAATCAGACCACAGCCTGAGACGCTATCTTTCTACTACAAGAGAACAAGACCCTCGGCACCACCACATAGAGATTATGACGTGCAATCTTTAACTTTTAACAAACTTTTAATAATAACAATTAATTAGTAGAATTACTATATATATATATATATATATGAATGCCTTCTGGTTATTAATAGTCTTTTACATTGATTAAAGACCAACGGTCAATTATCAGCTACTACTTATCAGCATGCACTGCGCGGAAGACTGAATCTCGTGGACCACGGAAATCGCACATTCAGATTTTTTGATATATTTTACGATGTGAATGGGTTTTTACGCTCTTACTAAATAACAATTAATTAGTAGAATTACTATATATTTGAATGCCTTTTCTTTGATTATTTGTAGTCTTTCGCATCGATAAGGTCACTTGCTAGCATGCACCGCGCGAAAGACTGAATTTCCTGGACTATAAAAATCGCAGACATTTTGATATCTTTTACGATGTGAGTACGTATTTGACGCTCTTACTAAACCGTTTAGCGTTTTGTTTTATTTGTATTTTTAAGACTGACTGCAAATTAATTATAACACTTAAGTAAAAAAAAAAACAATAATATAATAATATGCAATTATTAAATTTGTATCCAAATCTGCTCTAGGGTCCCTTCCCCTCCCCCATTTCCAATCCCCTTGAGCCGTTCACAGGCTGCTCTAGGCGCTATTAAATCTGCATGCTGGTAAGTGACCATTGAGTCAGGTGCTATGCCAGGGGACAAAAGGACGGGGGTACTCAATCTAGCTGGTCTCGTCCGTTAATCCTATCCTTATTCTCTCGGACAGAATTTCGTCCGATCGAACCTCAACTCGTTTCCTCGGAGTTTCAGTCGCGCAAACGTAAGGACTGTTTTGCAGTCTAAGCTGGTTTTGACCCGAGAGTAAAAATCCCCACCCAGCTGTATCACAAGGAAACAGGGTTGGAATGCCGTTGACCTGAACTATGAATACGCATTCCTAGCTAGTCTGTGATCAGATGCAGTTTTGTTTTATGTAGTTAGAATGCTTCAGATACATTGAAAGATGACGTCACGTCTACTTCCTGAAAAACTCCCTGGTTAATTGGTAAATGTATGTTGTGACTTCCGATTTTAAGATTTTCCCCCCGGCAAATTGTCGAGATAGCTCTCGTTTTCCATTCACTTTCTTATTGTTTCCTTTATTAATTTATTAAAATAATATATTCATGTAGGCGTCCATCCAACCGTTGATTCATTTATTATTTCATTCATTCAATATTTCGTTATTTCATTTATTCATTATTTCATTTATTCAATGATTCGATCATTCGTTCAATTATTCATTCATCCATTCATTCCGCTTCCATTCAATCAATCATTCATTTAGTTATTCAATCAATCATTCATTCAATAATTCATTCATTTAAACATTCATTCATTCAATCAATTATTCAATCATTCATTCAATCAATAACTCATTCTTTCAATCATTCAATCATTTATTCAATCATTCATTCATTTAATCAATCATTCAATCAATCAATCACTCACTCATTCTTACAATCATTCATTCATTCAATCAATCATTTAATCATTTATTCAATCATTAATTCATTCAGTCATTAATTCATTCGTACATTCATTCATTCAGTCATTCAGTCATTCATTCATTCACATCAGTACAAGCTCTTTGTGCAAAGATTTTAGAGTTTGATCTTGGTTTTGCGAGTATTTTTCACATATTTTTATATTGCTCTTGATAATAAGTTCAATGTAAATACATACATGACGTCAACATTAACTCTGCACAGAAGTGTCCTCAAGCACTACTAAACCAATAATTTTGCAATTTCAATTATATATTTTCTCGTTGGACCAGCTACTCTAATCAATGTCAAAGGTCTCACAACGGTGCGTTCGCGATCACCAGATCACTAAAATCATGTAACTCAATCCGTTCCGCTGGAAGAATCCAATCACATGTGGAAGCACCATGCGTTTGCTAGGGGTGGGCTAGCGCTAAATCCCAAAAATATCCAAACAAACATCGTGTAATGTCAAATACGACAAAAGTCAAAAGTATATCAGCCGAGTTGATAAATAATATTTTGATAATATTTCCCCCAAAAAAAGTCTAGCAAACTTGAATTGAACCCTCTCCCCCCCTTTCTCTCCCAAGTAAATACCAAATGGTCCTCTCTTGTTTTACAAGGTAGCTAGAACTTGTGCAAGTTTACCCTTTGAAAACATCAAGTGATAATATTTTAGTAATCATTACAGCAAACTATCCTGTGTGATCAATGTTATTCCTATAGATTAAAATCCCTTTGCTTAATCTTCAATTTATTGTTCCTCGATCAAAATTCGCTTGATTTGTTACGAATCAAAACAGAGAACTACATCAGATCAATATTTTTCTCTTGCCAATTATATTTTTTCCGCGGGGAGTTTTTAAGCTGGGGTCACGTAGATGTTTGGATTCAAACTAATCTCAATATCCAGTTGTTTATTCTTTTTATAGCCTGTAAGATTATCGATCTTTTTCTCGGTTTGTTTAGGGTAGATTTACCGGGGAAACTTCCGAACAATACGTGACCAAGACCCAAACGAATTGCTATTTCGAAATACGCACTTGGGTAGACCGGAAATGAATAAGTACGATTACATCGATGACAGAGGAATCTACATCGTGTGCCAAAAACATTTACAGGAAACATAAGATCCCGTAAGCCAAGGGATTTCGCGTAATATATTGCAAGTTCTGTGTCATCGTTGCAGTTGAAATATATTAGTTTTATTTCACATCCGGTTGCACTCGATTGGCTTTTCAGGTTGTTTACTTCTAGAGACACTGTTTTGTCGCGCGAGACTTTTTGCTTCAGCTTGCCACCACCAGTCTCAGAGGCGGAAATGTTTTATTATGCCAACAAAGAGTGGATCATCTATTTGCTTTCCATTGAGATTGCATAATGTTTTTTTTAAATTTATGTTTTCGTGACAGACAATGCAAAACAATTGATGACTAGTTCGATTTGTTAATTTCACGATCAAAGTGAGAATCTTTATGGGTTTTATTAATTTATTTTCAAAAATTGATCGTGGCTAAGATTTTAGCAGAAGATTAATTGATCATTTGTTCTTTTTATTCGAAAAAATCGTGCAGAAATCACAAAAGATTGATCATTTATTCGAAAGGATTATCGTGCATAAATGACAAAACAAAACAACCGTGCTCAAAAGATCATTGATCATTTGTTCGAAAAGATTATCGTTCACAAAACATTTATCATTTATTCGAAAGGATGATCGTGCACAGTTGATTGAAAAAACTACCTTGCTCAAAAGATTGATCATTTATTCGAAAAGATTATCGTTCACAAAACATTGATCATTTATTCGAAAGGATGATCGTGCACAATTGATTGATCATTTGTTCGAAAAACAAAAGTGCACAAAACATTGATCATTTGTTCGATTACGAGAAAATCTGAAAAGAATCGATATTCGAGCTTGATCGTTGTGTTTATCTCCCCAAGTTACCCGTGACTCCAAATCAAAACAAAAGCCGATTGATTAACCTAATTCGTCAAGTCCAACTTCGCTTCCAGCCAGCAAGTCTAGAACTCTTTTGACTATATAAAAATAAATCAGATAACAATCCTATAAAAATAAATACATTTGACATGATAATATTTGACTACTTCGAATACAGACAATGGGTTCATGGCAATCAAGTGTTCAATGTTTGCTGTTCTATGTTAGTAGACTATGTCAATTGAGATTGAAAGGTCATGTCGAACACTACCTTTTCATTGGCTGACACAAGCCAAGGTCTGCTTAACAAATCATACGATTGGCATTTGATGTAACATGGAATAAGATCACCAGTGTAAAACGAAACCGAAGTCGTCGAAATGGCGCTTTGGGAAGCTTCTATTCCTGAACTAGGAACGCCAAGAGTTCGACAGAAGCGCCTTACCTTGCTAAAAGTTACAATGAAACGGAGTAAATCGAACTTAGGTTATTTAAACGACAAAATAAACAAATTTAGACATGCAAGCTGTGCACACCCACAATGGATCACAACAGTCTGCTGAAATCGCTTCAATGTGTAGTCAACAATCTCTCAGAGAAAGAAAATAAACGAGTTATCTTTGCAACAAATATAGAAAAATAATCTTATAAACACAGCACATGAATAGTATGATAATCGAAACAAAATCGTTTTGATAACAGTTTTAAAATGACTGGTAAAAACGTAGAATTATTACCTTGCTTACTTCTCATACAAATAAATGCTAGGAAAGCTAGAAAGCGATCAAATGCGCCTAAGTATTAACAATAAAACTCAAGTCTTATATATAGAGTGCTTCGTTTACAAAAATCTAACTGCTTCAATAACTGAAATCACCGAAATCTAGTATGTTTGTCATCATCATAGCACCACCCCCAAACAGTCTAGATCCACGCTAGTCGGTTTGAAATTCCCTTCATTTGAAACCTTGAATTGAGTCTATTTCAATAAGAAATAAACAAAATCAAGTTAGCAAAATTAGCACTGTCCCCGAATGAATAACAAGAGCACACTCAATCTACAAAAATCGCTTCATTTAATTTAATAAATTTATAAATTGTTCTACAGTTTTGTCGTGACTTTATGTTCAATTATAAAATTACGCTTGAAAGCCAACGATTCAGTGATGTGATTCTCAGATGATTATATAACTTATTTACAAATAACTGAACGTGATGCTTTTTTTTATCAATATATAAATTATCGAAAGTTCCATTCCATCTTTGTGTCAAGGTCTTGTAAATATACATATATTAAGAAATTATTATCAATACTCTAGTTTATAATTCTAAACGAGAACAAATATAGGAACTTATCGGCGAAGAGTATGAGATATAGTAACAAAATAACTGTTATATTTCAGTTCGATTGATAAGTTACAATAAATAATATATTAAATATAGAAGAAACGGCTGGCTGCCCCCTAAACTGGCCAGAACTCTATTCATAGCCTTATTAAATGTACATTAAGCAAATTCATACAAATATAAAAGCGTATAAAAGTTACAAGCACGGGGAGATTTGTGTTTAACACAACCTCCTATAAGTGTTAATTTTTTCATGGCTTTTTTTGATAAATAACTAATAGTTTTTCTATATAAATGCATAGATATATATATATATATTCTTTTCTACAACACAATCATAAAAAATAACGCTTCGAATTAGATTATTTCAACATGAAAAAATGTCCTTAACTGATTCACCAGTCCCTGGTTAGTGCTGTTTGTTTTTTCATTATGCTGAATAGGTAGCTTTATTAGACTCTGTGCAGTCTAAAGTCGGTGCAGCGAATATAAACGTTGATCATTCTCGTCGTTCACTTGTATGCCATAGTGTTGAAGACTGGGAGACGACGGCGACCGAAAGCATCGTAAGCATCAGGTGGAGTTGGAGGCAAATCATCTCTTTCTTCTTCAACTGGCTTGAGAGAGATTGAGGGAGTGAAGCGAGGAGAGCTGACGGCAGAGGGTGAAATCACTGGACTACAATCTTGAGTTGGTGACGGAAATTTGAAGACATTATTAACAGAGGGTGAGTTGGACATAGAAATCGGTAGAGGACTTTCGATTGGGCTTGGAAGAGGGCTCTCGTCGTTGTAAAAAGACAGTGGTGAAGGAGATGGTGGTGTTAGAGAAGTCGATAAAGGTGAAGCTGGCTCTGTAAGCGGTGGAGATGGTGGACCATTCATCGGAGATAGTGGAGGAGGTGAGCGTCCACTGCCAGGAGGTGGGGCGCGCTTTTCTTCGGCATTGTGGATGAAGTGACATCTTGGTCCATAAGGACAGAAGCCTATGGTGTGGAAAGTACGGCACAGCTCCGTTTTGTATTTTGGATGGCGACTGAGATGCCTCAACTCGTGTACTCCGTGAGCGAACTGACATTTATCGCCATATTTGCAAGTTCCACTTTCCTCGAATGGTCGGCAAAGTTCTGTCTTGTAGCGGCTTGAACCTTGGCTACCTCGTCGACCATCTTCATCGGATTGAACCGAGGCAGTCGTGCTTAGACTCAGCGATCTTTCTCGTGGCTTATTAGTTAAATTAGCTAATGTTATAAGGTTTGAAGAAGATTGTCTTGTGGTAGATGATGAGTTAGTTGAATGTCGTCTTGGCGGAGCAACAATTCGCCGATCGTTGGATCTTTGTCTGAAGTCGAACGCGGTGGTGTTCAGATTTCTGTTATTCTACAAAAGAGCAAATTAGCATGTTTACGTGATCTTTCTTAGGCTTAAGAATCTTTAAATGTAGTTTTAATCACCTCAAACAAAAAGCTTGTAAAAGATAGGACATTGTAAAGTGAAATTAATTTACTGGAAATGTGAAAGAAGCTTTGGATGAAATGTACTCACCTTGTATACAACATCGTTTACATCGTAGAACGCGGACACTAGTGCAGTCGACATGTTCACTTTCCGTATCGCTGCGGACTTCAATGATGCCCACTAAATGCCTTTTTGCTTTTGATTTGATCGACTGTAATAACACACGTATAAAAATGTATTCACTCGAGGTGTGTATGTCAATTTCCTGTCAAAATTCGCTCTTGTTGCTATAGTTGCTATTCTTCCAGACCACGTGGCTCAGAGGAGGAGGGGCCTGAGAGAGCTACGAGCTCGAACAGCAACACCTACACGATTTGTGTCATAGTGACTAAAATAAAACTGATTTGATGCCATCAACTCGTTTCCCGCAATATTGCACACTTAGGGAAATAATGTTTAATAAACGAGTCGGAGAGAAGGATTGTAAGTGGTGAAATTCGCTCCAAAACGGTTAGCCGCACACTATGTTGTTGTTATGGTGCTGGGTTTGATTTCTCATCGAACCAGCAGGGGCTTTTAGTCACAGAGCCACAAGTGTCAATCAAAATTGAATTTGACCGTATTAATAGGCAAATTTACTCTCGTTTGCAAACAATCAAAACGCTTTGCTTATCTAGCGATTGAATTTAAGTATTCTGAACCCTTTCAGCGAGGAAAAAAACGCAATATGCAACGTTAATGTGTTCTGCATCGAATTAGCGCTCTGCTTTTTGAAATCTGAGTAGTGTTGAGTTTTGAAGAGATAAGAATACGCTGTCATTTGTGCAATGACTTGATTAAAGAAAAAACAACACGAACCACGAATTAACAACACGTAGTTTTTCAACTGTTCTCGTGCCATTTGTTAATTCACTGTTTCGCGATACGGATGACAAAGATCACACAAAAAAACACGCAACCGCTAAGCTAGAGTTAGAGACTCAACATTATGATACTTGAAAGTCATTAGGTTGGAAATATGAACCCATTGTGTTGTAAAAATAGCTGTGAACTGTTTAGATATGACTCTATTGTTCTAGAGTCACACAACACAAACGTGATCTTAGCAATCAGACAGAAAACCAATCAAATGCATCCAACTGAATCACAACACCGCACACATACCGAAACACAGTCGTGAAAGTCACGCCATACATCTTTCGTGTTATTAGTTTAAATCTTTTCATTATAGTCTAAGCTAGTTGTAATGATATGAATGTCGTCATTGATGATTCTGGCGTAGAAAGGAGTCCATGTTGTGATTCGATGCGTCATCACTAGTGCCCATCCCACCGAATCTTTACACGCTGTGAAGTGTACTCATGAGTGACTCCGTAATCCTATACTGATCTACTGGTGTGTTTATTATCAATGAATCCATCTCCATGTTTATAGACACTACATATTACACAAAGCAAGTCTGAAATAGAACATTCATCTGATAGTGTAAAATTGGAGTCTATCAGGGATCTCTGTTGTTGTTGTACATTTCATGATGAAATTGACAAACAGCGAAGAGAATCATGCAGTCAATCAGGTCAAGGGATTTTTCCCTGCACATGACAAATTTAGGATGGTATTTCACTTTGTTTTTGTTTACGTGTAAATTCTTTTGCTAAATAATATGGTTGAATCATCATGAAATGACAAACTCATTGTTTATTTTTAGAAATCACAATTTTTTTCAAACTTTCTATTTTAATTATTTACAGAATTTTGAAACTTTAGTGTCTAGACTTTTTTTCTGCAAGTTTGCAGCGAGAATATTTTTTCAATTAGCTTAACAATCTTTTATTATATTTTTTTAAACATTTCAATTAACAGGTAAACAATTATTTTTGAGCCGTATTTTGATTTTACGGAATTTTGAAACTTTAGTGTCTAGACTTTTTTTCTGCAAGTTTGCAGCGAGAATATTTTTTCATTAGCTCAACAATCTTTTATGTTATATATTTTTAAACATTTCAATTAGCAGGTAAACAATTATTTTTGAGCATATTTTGATGGCGGAAATGAACCTGAAACGAGATAATAGACCCCATGGAACCCTTGCTTCAGATACAATTAAATTATTTTTAATAATTCGCTTTTACTGCTAGCGAAGGCTTCTACCGCCTCAGTGACGGATGGGAAAAGTAGGCTCTGCTAGAAGGGAATATGTCGCTCGACATATTTTCGCAATTATGAAGTAAAACGCAATTTGCTAAAATTTGAAAGTAAGTCGTGCATTCTTAAATATTAGTTTTTTAAAAGCCATTTTTACAATTCTTAATATGTATCTGTAAATTTTGATATTAGTATCTGTAGATAAGTTGATTTGTTACTGAAAAGCCTTCTTTAGGTGCATCAATAAAGTATGTATGCATATTTTGTCGTCTGTCGGAATAAATAAAACCCCTGAAGGCAATACTTCAGAACTTATTGTTTTCTATTTTTTACATCAAATCATTTCAAAAGCTATTACCGCTGATTGCCCATTTATGGAAAAAATAAGCGAAGTTTTATGAATAGGATCTCGCGGTTGTTATTTATTGGTCATGCGTTTAACAAATTAAACAGTGCGTCGTGAAAACACTTTGAACTGACGGAGCTCATTCAATATCCGTGAAATTGTCACATTCCATGCCTGTGGCACGCGTTTTGGCGATCAACATTCAGAGGAAATACAGGAAATTCATTTTTTTTTTCTTATTTTATATCTATATCTATGTCTTCTTTTTTTAGTTTTTATATTTTTCAAAAGATCAAAAACTTTCAATGGGTAAAAATAACAAATTGAAATTATTTTTGTGAGTAGTATTTTAAGCCGTATAAACACTTGCAAATATGATAAAAGATATCGAAATAAATATTACAAATCTGGGATTAATTTTCCAGTATCATACTATATTCTTTCCTGATAGCTACGGGGGTTGTTATAGTATTTCTTCCCTGGGGCTAATATCCCATTAACCTTGCACAATCACAGTTAGTTGCTCAAGCTCTTGATTCGACTAGATTATTTTAATGCAAGGAATGTGTAAAAAAAAGTCATTTGTCTGTGTTTCAACAGTTTAATCTCTTTCTTTATAGTTTTACTAGATGTTTTTTAGTGATTTTAGATGATTTTTAGAATCACACTAAAACACATCCAGACCACTAAAAAACTATAAAGAAAGAAATCATACATTGAAACATAGACTAAAGAAGACGAATCACTTTATTTCTTCCATTTTTAACATGGGCTTTATAATCTCCCATACATTCCTTGTATTGGCATCAACGGCTTGGGCTACCTGTGGTACAACTGGCTCGCCTGCGAGCGAGAAAAGGGATGAGCAGAGTAGATTTGAAATTCTTTCTTAACAGTTGAAAATAATTTATTATCCTTTGACCGTTGGTAGAACGTTAAAATATCTCTGTTCGCCGGGTAGAACTGACTACAAATAACCTAAAAATTAAAAAAAAATAAAAATTAATCAGTGGACTGCAGATAAAAGTCGACCGACTACTTAAACGAACATAGACCGAACAAATGATAACTATAAATACTAAATCAAGAAACCGACTGGTTTTCAGGTTTGTCGGAAACTTAGTGAAGATCTGGGACCAAAAGATATGTCTGCTTTTAATAGAGAAAAAAAATTGTTTTTGAGGATCGAATCTGTGATAGAGGGTTACTCCATGATACTCTGTCTTACAAACTATTTATCCTGCCATTCCAGTTGTTCTGTTTCCTTAACTTATAACTTTTGTCTTAAGACGTCGACCCTGGTTTGTTTTCCAGCTCTCCCCTCAGCTCAGTGTTTCCATGGCGACTAATTATTGACTGAAAACGTTCATTCGCGGTTCCACTAACAACGCAAGGTAGCTGAGGCTGAAGCAACTGTTTTACATGCACAAAGCACTGAGACTAGGCTGTGAGCACGTTTGTCGGCAGGATCAGAGGGATATGATACTCACTTTTAAAATTACTTTTTTTGCCGCAAGGAGATGCAAAAGGCCATAAGTGACGTAAGCTGCTCGCAAGGGGACCGATGATTTTGCGTTTCCGCGTATCACCATTACATACATACATTACAGTCTAACTCTTTTACTTTAAAGTGCCTATGACACGAAATTTTTTATGATTGTTTTATCAAATTTATTATACGAAATACATAATTTGAAAGTTTGAGAGAATTTCATTCAAAATTGACAAGTAAAGTTAAGTCCACACTGATTTTTTACAAATTTCATTCTATTACCTATCGTTTATAGTCTTTATATCAAACACCGACGCAGCCTATACTAGTTTACTCGCTAGTTCCCATTACATACAGTCGTTTATTTGTACAATACGGTATGTACTAAATTGCAGTTATTGTTAGCCTGCATGTGTAGCTGGCTCTGCAGGAAGAAAGGGAGGGGAGGGGAGAAGGCAAGGGGGTTTGGAATGGAGAGGGGAAGAAGGTTGCCCAGGGTGCCTAACCCGGGGTGAGAGTCTGGCTACGCCGGCAAGTTTCTTGTGTAAGACCAAAGCTTCAGGTAAAGGATTTTGTTTTTAATAGGGCCTAGGGATGTCAGTTTGAAACTTCCCGACGATTATACGCGATACTTTTACCCGTGAGTCCCCCCACCCCCAGTCTAGGTTTTCCAGTGTCAGTTGCAAGACCTTGCAAGAACAAGTACAGAGCAAGCTACTGAGTGAGTCTGATACAACGGTGCGTGGTTGTTTTGAGGCGAGAGTATTTACTGTTTTTTATTTAAACAGTCTAGCTGTTTTATATATTTCTATATTATTTATGTGGCAGTGTGCAATACAAGAGACAAAACCATGCAGAATTTCATCCCTAACTGACTTTTTTTTATCCCTAACCGCGAAAAGCGTTTCATTTTTTTTTTCGAACTTATCATAAACTACTGTTTTGTTTTATGCCAAAGGCCATGTTATGCCCTGGAAACCAGATGATAAAGTATTTGTATCTATCATCTCCATGTACGTCTTGATCCATTAAAAATCAAACCGTCCTATTTAAAAACGCCAAAGCAACTATACGATAACCTATGGTGCTCATGGTAGCCAAGTTAAAGATTATCAAATCGAACAGCAGTTGTTTTGTACAATAAATCTTGAGCTTTTTCAAGTGTTTCCTGGCCGGATAAGATTATCCTTAGCCAATTACGTACTGTAATGTTCTTTGTGCTTGAAATAGTGACAGATGATAAACACAATGGAAATAGACGATGTTCTTATTTTAGCTACATGACGTAAAAACAGGTCAGGACAGGACATAAGTAAAAGTAAAAATTACTTTTAGCAAAAAAGCGTAGTAAAAATGACCCTTATACAGGTACGGAATCATATGCGTAACTGACTTTTGAGCCAGAACCCTAAAAGGATCCTAAAAGGTACGCACAGGAAATATTTAAACCATAAAAGGAACGTCGATCACCTCTACCACTTGGACAAAGGGAGTACCCCCTCCCCCCGGCGTATAAGACGTCTGCAACGGAGGCTATGGAAAGAGACGATGTTCTTATTTTAGCTACATGACGTAAAAACAGGTCAGGACAGGATCTAAGTAAAACTATGATGTAATAAATCTACATCTATCTTCACTACCCTAGCCTGCGTTACATCCGGAATTTTCTTGGTAAAGTCCGTCTGCGAACTGAGCCGCACCATAAACTTTGTTTTAGAAGATATTTCCGGATGCAACGCAGGTTACACTATCCTCAATACCATGGCTATCACTATGATGTAATTACTGTATCAGGGTAGCCTCCCCCTCGCCCCAACTCCCTTGTTTCGCACTGCCACAACGGTAACACAGCTATCCTAAAATAATTGTTTCCCTTCGTTAGTAGCCTGAGGATCAGGCCTTCGGATGGGAACTCCCTCTCGGCTCTACTTCCCCTGTTGTTCCCCTCTCCCCTTCCCTAAACCCTTTCCCTTCCCCTTCCCCCTTCCCATTCCCCTCCCCATCCCTGAGTGCCTGATAACTCGTTAGGTCCCTTTTCCTCCAAAGAAACGCCCCCTACACAGGCTATCCCTGTGAGGGGCTGCAGGTTAAATATAAACGAACGAACTGAACGACCCAGCCAATTTAAAAATTGTGGTTCTGGCTTATAGACTGATTCTCCTCTCGCCAATGCTTGGAGCGACTGGGAAACAACAAACAATACAAACAAAGGAATGCAATAAAAAGCAAATCAAGGCTTATTCTGTATTGATCTCCGACATGTTGTCAGTTTAGCCTCCACCACAACGGACGAAGATCGGCTGGATGGGCTCCCTGTGTTGAAATGATTCCCATATCTTAACAACCTCGTACCCAGGGCCCTCTCCCTTCGCTTGTGGAATAGCATAGCATAACGTAGCAGTTGTTCTACTATAGTACTATTTAGGGTTAGTGTTGGCGTGCAAATGTTTCATTGGTGGGAAATGTGCAACTAAATCATCCCGACTAGTATGTCTTTCTGTCATAAATATTTTGCGGTATTCTTGTGCTAGTGTTAGACCGTAAAGTGAATCCTTTTTTGTACCATGCGTCTTTTTACTTTAGTTGCATAGAATTAGTTTAGTTCTTTCATAAATGTTAGTGTTCATTATATTTTTATTTTATTTTCATTTCGGGGCGCGCTGATTGATGGGTAACGTGAGCCGAAAGTCAGCGGTATTCCCTATGAGCAGATGTTATTGTCCGCCATATTGTTTACAGCAAGGCAAGACGCTAAAGGCGCTCAAAAAGGTGTGTTTTCACCCCAAGAATACGGTAAAATCCTAAAACAACTATAGAGAAACAAAAAGGGAATGTTATAGCTTAAGTACATGGCGTTTGGAATGTTTTAAAGGTCTTTTTACACAGAAAAAATTACCTGAAAAATTGAATTCATCAAGTGGAAAAACTGTCAGCCGAAGTAAGGAAGGTCTTTCTTTAGAAACAGCTGATAGCTCACTGAGCGAACGTTCAATTAACTGCAAATCTTTTTATTATAACTAAAAAATGAAGTCCTACCGCGATGATTAAAACTGCGAAGTGAAAATGTCCGACGATAGGCAAGAAGTCATTCTTTTGGCTACAACAGACCTCAGCTCACCTGACATTGATTCCTCCGTTGTCTCTACATGCACGTCTGCGGCAAACACTGGCGTCTTAACAAAGCTTATTGCAGGAAGTAATACTACTGGAACGAACGCTTCCAATACTTTTATTCTGTACATTCCCTCGTTCAGAAAGATAGAACCCAAACCAGAGCTAGAGGTGAAAACTAGAAATGAAGATGAGGAGAAGGATCTTTTGGATAAGGAGGCGAATACTTCTGCAGTAGGAAGGTAGATGAATAAATATAGTCTTCATTAATCTCTAGCTATGCTAATGTTTTCATGAAGATATTAAATTTAATGTGTGATAATTATCAGAGTACAAATCAAGAATATAATTTGTTTTTATTGTAATGTGCTATTGACACTTTGCTTTTTTTATTAATAAAAATGCAAAGAAAATTTTATTGGTCTTTGAATGATGCATACGATTTATATATGATATTTCATCATATTGATTTATTGACACTTTTAGGCAATGCATACTGTTTTTTGTTTTGATTAAATTATTCAATTAATAATAATAAGCCATTCTTTTGAATTTGTACAATGTAAATGCAATTGAAAATAATACTTTTTGGCCTTTAATTGTGTAAACTAATCATAGCAGTAATTGTTACGACCATTATCATTCAAGTGTAACCCCCAACGTTTGATGTCTCATTTGCAAATTAACATTTTGTTGGCCATCAATCAAAATACTAGAAACGAGTTTCACTGAATTATGCAAAATGGTACTTTGTTCAACCAATAGCTGGATTCTGATAAATAAAACAGTAAATCTCATTCCCTACTAGCTTGTTTTGCACTTCTTTTTACTTCTATATGGCAGATTTACCTTTCCATTTACAGGTGTTCAGCAAATGATCAATAAAGAGATATTTTGGATCACTTGGCAATTTCTAGTATTTTGATTTAATACGTCTGACAAAATGCTTGTGTGCAAGCAAGACATCAAACTTCAGGTGTTGTTGCCACACTTTCAACAATAGCAGCTGTAAAGGGTCTATATATATTGTAATTTGGCTAATATTTTTTCAGGTTTCTTGCCATCAATGCCACTAAACGGGGGGTCAAAACATGTCCAGTATGCCAAAAGAAGATAGGCTACAGAGCAAAGCAGTGTAAACACTGTAGCCCATCAAAGAACAGGAATCCAAGACGACATAAGCTGCAGCATATTAAACCCTCAATTAGACCAATTGGAAGTAAAACTGTTCAGTTGGTAACCCAGCATGTAGCTTGCAGTACATCAGACTTAGCAGAAAATGACAATGGACGTACTGAGCAGGAATGCCTAGAGAGAATAGACAATAACTTACTGTCTAGTGATGTTGATAATCAACAAATTCAGCAACCATTGGTAACATCTCATGGACAGCAATTAGAAACAATAGTTTCCCCACTGGAGCACAATAGCAACCAAGAATTTGAAGGATCACTTACTGATGGTGCCAATGAAACACTTGTAGACCCTAAAGTTCAGGAAGCCCATTTGCTCAGTGATGCCTCTCATGAATGTCAACCACAGGGAGACCAACATCAGCTTACTGCTGCAGTCAGTAATATTCTAAACCAGCAAGAGAAAGTGGTAATAGAGGATGATTTAATTAGTAACATTACTGAAGTTTCTACTAGTGCTGATTGTACTCCGATCCAAGAAACATCACAAAGTGAAAATCAAGAAGTTCTCAATACTGTATTTATTTCTTCCAAAGTTGCTCAAAATGTAGACAACCAGGCACTTGCTAATAGTGGACGGTACTCTTTACAGGACCTGATCTGTGGCTTGCTTGCGCAGAACCAGGGAGCTTCAGCCAACCAGACTGATCCAAAAGAAGTCAGCACTTCTGTTGTTGGCTTACACACTGAATCAGGTGATTCTCAAACATGTGACGAAACAGAAACAAGGGAAAGAAATAGTTCTGTGCCAGTAAAAGAGAAATCAGGAGATACTTCCTACGATGCCAACTCCGTAGCTTTGTTCCTGGGGGAAATGGCACAGCGAAATAATGGGAAAAAAAGGAAGATTTCACCTTCAAAAGTACCTGATGGTGATTCCAAAGTTATAGCACTAATACCAGGTACAAACCAGAAGTGTATTTTAATGACTGGAAATGACCACAAGTCTGCTAAATTTAGAAAGATTCAGCCAAAAGATATTGGTTCTGTCCAGGAAGAGATTACTGTATGTGATCAGGACGATAAAGAAATGAATAAAGATGTGAATAGTGAAATGAAAGGAGAACCACAATGCAGGTAAATACCATTTTATAAGAGACTGTGTTGTCATAGTAATAATCCCCTTCATGGTTCACTCCACCATCTTAAAAGATGGCCAGTCCTTTGCATCGAAGCGAGACGCACGTTGAGCTTGCAACGATAGAGACCTTTTAACTCCTTGCCGGACAATTATTCACATGTCTCTATCATTGCAAGCTCAACGTGCGTCTCACTTTTATGCAAAGGCCCAGCTACCTTGGAAACTAGTGAGTAAACTAGTAAAGGCTGCGTCAATGTTTAATATAAACAATAGGTGCTAATAGAATAAAATTTGTAACACTATAAAAAATGTTGACTTTTACTGACGTTTCGAGCTTTAGCCCTTCGTCGGAGTAAAAACCATGAAAAAAGCTTGAAAAGTCAGGAAAGTTAAGTTGACATTTTTAGGGTGTTACAAATATCATTATATTACATATCAGTTAGTTGGTAAGTTAGTAAACTTGTTAGTTAGTCATTTAGTTAGTTAGTTGGTTAATTTTTATGTGATGATTATGGTTATTATAATGGCTGCCATTATTGCCATCCTACAATTATCATCATCAATTTTGTTTTTTAGGATAATGAATGGCAATGCAACAAGAAGAGGTGTCATGCTATGTTCAAAATGTAGCAAAATGATTGGATGCAGGTCCAAAATCTGTAAACACTGTAAACACTCTGTGACAGAAAGTACAACTCGCCCTGCATCCAACAAACTAATAAAGCAAGCTGTCAAGCTCTGCCTTCCAGCTGAACTAGATGTCCAGATCTATTCCGTCAGAAAATGTAAAACAGGCCCAGAACTAAGGTGCTTTGTGCAATTCGATTCTACAAAAGAACCATCAACGGCAAGTAAATCCAACAAATATGCATGTGATTATCCACTATGTGTTACTGCAAAGGAGCTAGGAGATAAAACGTCAGCCTACATGTGTGAACATGCTAGGTTTTGCTGCAACTCTACCAACATACTACTAGCAAGAGTACCAACGTTAGATTTTGAAAAACTTGCAGCCATGGATTGTAGTACTGATATGAAAGACTCTGTACAAAAGCTTCATGGTAATTGTCAATCAAAGGGTGTCCCATTGGTGCAGTATGTATCTAGCAGGACACTCGCCGTTGTCGAGGAGATTAATGTAGATCCTAGTGACTCCCTTGGAATGGGCATTTTAACCTTTGCACATGTCAGGTTTGAGAATGTGAAAGGACAGGGATGTTTTCAGCGGCAGGTGTTTTGTAGTGGAAGGTCTTGCATGGCTTGGAACTTTCTATCAAATGATTCTAATGCAACAACAGGTAAACCATGCAGTTGTGTGCATTATGCTGCTGCATTGTGGGCAATTGCATCTGATGCTTCATTGCAGAAGGACTTGGGAGAATACTTAGATGCCTTTGTTAGTCAAGTGAAACCAGGAGACTCCTCATGATTGACTACACTACATGAAATACTGTTCCAGTTGGGGGTGCCATCTTGAAAAGTGAGCATCCAATTGCAAAATATTGCTACATTGTGTCCTTGAAAAACATTGCAAGGTTCCAAGTGTGTTACAGTGCGAAGCACCTTACCGTGGCCACCTAATTAAAGTTTTGTACCAATCAGAAAGCGAGAATTTGACCTTAATATAAAAGACACGCCAAGTGTCAAACACTTTGAAATATTCAAAGCGAAGACAAGAGTGAAGTTTATAAGTGTCTGAAAAACCTCTCAGGATGTTTAAATTTGAAAAGGTGTAGCAAATAATTTTGAAAAGAGAAACTTTTGAACGCTAAGCTAACTTGTACAAAACTTTAATTGGGTGGCCACGGTAAGGTGCATCACACAGTAATATGACATCAGCATGGCATCTTGCTAATTTCTTTTTTAACTACAGTATGGTGAATAGGTGCTCACTTTTTTTAAAAAGATGGCAGCTTCATTGTTACCCTGGGTTCTCCCCTCTTCTCCTCTTTCTCTCTACAATCCCCTCTCAAGCCTCTGGAACCTAGGGTACCCCATTGTTAACCAGAACAGTAAAAACTAGTTAATAGATTTTAAGTTTGGTAACCAAAAACATACAAAGTTGGGACCATTTATCAAATCAGTTACTTCACATTAGCGCTATTTTTCGTTTTCAACTTCCTTTTGTTTTTGTTGGAGTCAAGAAAAGTACAAATTGTTAGTATCTAGAACTCTCTGTTATACAGTGAGTGGAAAATTTCCTGTTCAGTTTTACCCAAAATGCTTCTTTAACGTCAAAACACTGTCCATTGACTAGTATGAACTGTTTCTTGGACTTAATCATCTTCAGAAACCTAGGGGCTACTCAGTGGGGATGGGAGAAAGGCTTTTTGTGTTTTCATGTTACCCACTTTTAACATGCAAATGAGCATTTGTTTAAATTAACATGCTAATGAGGTGTGCATGTAGCTATATGCTTCAGTGAGTCACACCTCAGCTTACAATAATCAAAATAAAACAGAAGGTGACATCAAAAACATTTACTGATTTGCTTGAAGGAAGAGATAGATCAGATAGGATAGCCAAATGTAATTAAGATTCATGAACATGTGAATTTAACCTGGGGCTTGTGGCTCAAGGAAATGTTATTTTATACATTTGCTCATTTGTATGTTAAAGTGGGTTATATGAAAATGCTGTATTACCCTAATGATATTAGGGTAATAATATTACCCTATTATCAGGGTTCGTGCTACTCCTTAAAAACTCCTTAGATTTGATTTACGTTTTTAAGGGCACTTGAAAAGCCCTTGAATTTTAGAAAACCAGCAAAAACTCCTTAAAAACTCCTTAATTCTAGCTAAAGTAGGGTAAAAATTCTAGTATTGCAAATTAAAGTTAAGTAAAAATTCTAGTATTGTACATCATTTTCGTAAATTTTCGTATATCAAAGTTGTCGCAAAAAGTGCTTAAAAATTACTTTTTGGTCCTTGAAAACTCCTTAGATTTTGTTTACTGACATCAGCACGAACCCTGTATTATAATTATTTATTTTAAGTGCAAACGAGTATAGAATATTGCATGCTAGTTTAATAGTAGTACTCTATATCTATTGGCTAGCAGGTATATAATAAGAAACAAAAATATATTTATGTAGTATAAAACGTATATGATAAAAAAGAATAAAAAAATAAAGTGTACTTTGCTAAACTAGAGTACAAACATTAAAAGCCTGTTACATAATTGACACTGTGAACATTGATTTTTATGCTCAAAATATTTGCCAACAAATAGAGTCTGCTGAACCAAGCCACAATCTGCACAAGCTATTGTCTGGACTGGCAAATCAGAGTGAACTTTCCATATGAGAGAAAATAGATTCTGATTGGTTGCAACAGTCACAGACTGTACCAACCAATCACAAAGCAGCTTTAGACCTTTGATCAATATTGCCATTTTGAATTCCGTCAACCAATCACAAATCTTCTTCTATTGATGTCGCCATTTTGAATTTCGTCTGCAATGGTATCAACCAATCACAAAGATTCTTCTATTTTGTCTTCCAAAATATGCCCTATTTATCTTTATAGTGTTTGTACTCTAGTATTGGTAAAAGTTTACATTATCTTGGTTGGGCCTTTAGCTCTTTACTAATATCAAATAACTCTTAAACCCAGTGTATTGTGGGTTGGGCTTGGACCCTCCTCTGAATTTGATGTTTTTAAACAAAAAGAAACAGCAATCAACATTGTTTCTTGGTTGTAGCTTTGGGGTGGACCATTAGATATTTGATGGGGGAGGGGTTGGGTAATATAGCCTAGGAGCCTAGCCTCGCTCCCACTCGTCCGTTAATCCTCTCTTCATAATTTCATTTCGATCAAACTTCAACTCGCTACCTCTAAGTTTTCGCGTAAAAGTAGGGACTGTTTTGCAGTCTACTTGAGGCTGTGCACAATATATTTTTTTCAAGGTTAAAGCTGTGCTCGATACTTTTTTGGAGAATCCCACATCTACCTTCCACCCCCACCCCCATCAATTATTTAATGGTCCACCTCTTATTTTATTATTATATGGTTATTGTTACTGATTATAGAGAAACATATATTGTTAAACATTTTAGCGAAATTAAAACATTAAAGCAACATACAATTATCTTATTGTAATTTGTTACTGCATTTTTTACGTATAGACCATACTCGTTTCCAGAGCTTTTACCTTTAAATGAGAACCACAACTCCAAACAAGTACAGACCCATAGAAAACTGACTTCGATTTGTTAATTGTACATGGGTAACTAGTTGTCCTTACCTTTGGCCTCCTCGCCCATCACCAATGATAGAATGGATTTACAAATATTCAGTTAAATGTGCGACTCGCCGTACACTAGTCACTTTTGATGAATTTTTGACATTATTTTGACATTTTTTCATCTCAATCATGTACAAGTTTATATCAAGAGGCGGACACTTTAGATACTTTGATGTCTGTAATTGGTCAGATTGAGATGAAAAAATGTCAAAAATGAATCAAAAGTTTTTGTAAGTGACTACGGTACGGCGAGTCGCACTGTAAACAACGAAAACAATGTGATGATTTTATGTTACTTCTTGGAAAATATATTTTGTCCGTGGTTGCATTTTCTAATAGAGTACAAACACTTAAAGTGTGCAACATAAATACTGCTAAATTATGCAAATTCTTTTGTTCTCTATTGTTTAATCAACACTATTTAGTGGTAAATAGTACAAAGTATTGCACACTTATAGTGTTTGTACTCTATTCTTATGTTTCTGGATAAGTTCTTTAATAAGCACACAACGTTTTGAACATACTTTATTTTAAACCATTGACAGGTTTTGGTAATAACTTCAACTCCCATTCCCCCCATATAACCAATAAATAATTCAGTTTTTATTCGAGTAAATTTATGTCTAAGTCTGAAACGAATGTATTGTGCTCTTCATTGTCAATGAAATCTAGATACTACATACCAAGGAATTTACACCAATTTCAAAGGCGATAGGTCAATACAACTAAACACAAAAAACCGAGGCTTTTAAAAGGGTTTCGTGGACTACAAACAACACGGAATATATCAACACTAGCCTCCGTGTTCTTGACGAAAATAAGAAGAAGAAACGCGTTATTACAGCTATTCTTGGATCTTGGAATGACCTATTTCCTATCACCCCTTTTTAACTCCGACGAAGGGCTAAAGCTCGAAACGTCAGTAAAGTTAAGTCAACATTTTTTTACGGTGTTACAAATTTCAATATATTACCTATCATTTAAATCAAACACCGACGCAGCCTATACTAGTTTACTCGCTAGTTTCCATTTATATTACCTATCGCTTATATCAAACACCGACGCAGCCTATACTAGTTTACTCGCTAGTTTCCATTTATATCACCCTTTATAATTTAATAACAAATTTTCCTCCGCTCTCATTGGTCGAGGGGCGATCACGTGACGTGATAGTGCACGCCGCGGAGGGATACTATCAGTGCATAGTGCCCCCTGAGTGGAGTGCTTTTCGTCGGCTTCGGAAAATTTTGTTGTTGAATTATAAAAACAATAGAGCAGTTAAAATCTCGGGCATAGTGCTGTGATAGTTGCCCTTGGAAACTGGATGTTCCTCAAAATAATAGAGTAGTCGAGTCGAGTACGTTCTCGGGCGACTATTTGTTTTTCTTAACATCCAGTTTCCGCGGGCAACTATCACAGCATATTGCCCTCGATTCAACTTCTCTATGGTTTAAATGGCAACCTCTTTGGAATGGTTGATCTGAGACCGATAGGAATTGTGGGAGCTCGTTAAACTGCAAATGCACTATTATAATCACGCTTGAATATTAATGCTTACTTCTGAAATACTGTTATCTGTAATTCAGCACCATTCAAGTGTGATTAAAACAATGTATTTGCAATTTAATGAACTCCCACAATTCCTATCGGTCTCAGATCAACCATTCCAGATGGACAACGTTTATTGAAATAAGTGTATACAGTCCCGATAGAGGATCAAGATTTTAACAATTTTTACAGTAATCACGTTTGTTAATCATGTAACCACGTGCTTAAATCAGTCAGTAACGACCGTATCTGAGATTTATCTGATCTAGAATAGTGTTAACATTGACTTTCTGGCTCGTCCACATCTTCTTCTCCAGAGTCGCTGACGACCAACTGTGGGCCACCGCCATGGGCGTTGTCGTTACATGATCCTGTTGTACACTCCTGAAAATGATACAAATATCTAACGTCAAGTCCTATAATAATCCCCTTCACAGTTTCCTGCGCCATCTTGAAAGGTAACCGGGCCTTTGCATTGAAGCGAGACGAACGTTGAGCTTGCAATGATAGAGACCTTTTAACACCTTGCGGGACAATTATTCACGTGTCTCTATCATTGCAAGCTAAATGTTTGTCTCGCTTTGATGCAAAGGCCCGACTATCTTCAAGACGGCGCAGGGAACTGTGAAGGGGGAGTATACAATATATAAACTTTATACCGTTTGCTTGCTGAGCTTTTAAAATCACAGGGTGCATAGAGGTATAGGCTTTTGACTTAAAACATGATTTCATGACTAAAAACGTTGATAAAATTGGCTATACGTACCATACTTCGTGAATCTAACCCTTTCTTGGACCCTTAAGGACCCAGATATACAAAGCTTGACCATTGGATAAGAAAGGTTTTTTTTAACAGACAATTTTGAAGGTTTTTCAAACGCACGTTAGAAATATAGGGCACGATTCATGCATGGCGAGTAATTATCGAGTAATTTTACTTACTGAGTTTTACAGAATTGTTTATTTTACGATTAACAGACAATTGGACATGCACAACACATGCACGAAACACACAGTGACCACTATGAAAAACTACTATTCTTGACTAACTAGCCTCTAGATATTGATGAGTTGTGGTCATCACATTGTCTCGGTTCATCATTCACCTATATACTGAACTATATAAAAACAGGGTGTGTTTTTCACATGTCTGAGGCAAGTCAATCAAGAACAATAGTTAGTTGGTGGCCATATTTGAACGCACCTCGCAGCCTTGGACGAGACACACGGGGCTGGAACCCATCAAGTCTCGTTCGTCCTCGTCATAGATCTAGTTTATGATGCAATTTAACAGGTTAGTTATTATTTAGAAGAGGGTTTTTAACAACATTAACAGAGTTTATAAGTTGACATTACAATCATATTAGTAGAGCATATTTCTTGGTCTCACGAAGGTTTGGACCACGACGTTTCGACTGCTACTGCTAGTCTTCATCAGGCGATGGGTAGACTGAATGGTGTTCTGTCTAATACTTCTGTCTTATAAAACCACACAGTTTTCAGTCTATCCATCGCCTGATGAAGACTAGCAGCAGTAGGCACAACGTCGCGGTCCAAACCTTCGACATTCGTGAGGCATTCAAATAATCTCTACTAACCTCATATCAATGATCTTTACAATTTAATTATAATCATATTGTGAAAGTGGTAGTGCATGGAGATTATTTGTTTACTGTGGTTGGTGCCCTATCAGTTATTATCAATTATTTTTTATAGGAATTACTATTTTTGAAATATTTTTGTATATTATAAGTGTTATAATTATTGATATCAAACCTAGTTTCATAGCTTGACGTTCCATGTTATCGATCGTGAATCCTTTCATGAATTCTAACCATGATTCCCAACCTCTCTTATTTATCCTGTACACAAAACAAATCGACGCTTACCTCCCCTGACATGTCAAACAGATCTTGTTCACTCTCCCCAGGCCTAGTCGCCATCACTCGTGCTATCTCAGGGTCCAGGTCTTGCGCGGCCAGTGGTTTGTAGAACTTTTTCTCGACGTACTTCAGCTTGATAAACTTTTGACGATCGTCTCTGCAAACACAAGGCAAAGTTGAGAAAACTTTCTAACAAAGCAACACATTTTTTTTCTCGTTTTAACAAAGGTCGCACTAAGTTTTAAGCAGTGGAAAAATATATTTGTTACGATATATATCTTATCCTTCTGAAGGGGCACTCCTTGACTAAATGAAGAACGCTCACATTTTATATATATTTTATATTGTATATTTGTCTGTCTGTTTCGACTTTTAGTTTTTCCGATTATTCTACTATTAAAGAGTCCAATTTGATAACTTTCAAAACAATACAAGTATCTATTAATTACAAATTGTATGAAAAGATCGTGCGATTTTTTATTTATAATATACTGAAAAACTAATTGGTACTCTGCATGAGTACAATTTACGATTTAATTGTACTCCTCTCGTCCAATCAGAATCGAGTAATTTTGTACAGTATATTTATAAGTAGTATGATACTCACTTAGATGAGTCTCTCGTGGGTTTGATGTAATCACCCAAGTTGCCTTCATAGATCAGATTAGATTTAGTATTCCCCATAGCCTCCATGAACTACAATGAACATAGTAGTTTTACAAACTTAGTATTATCAATAGTTACGCAAAAATATTATCATCATTAACATATCATCCCCGTCATATCATCATCGAACGTTATCATTCGTTATCATTATCATGTTCGATATTGCTATTATTTGCTGTCACCATCATCATTCTTATATCACCGTTATCATCGTGATGATGATGATGATGATGATGTGGCTATCAACATAATCGCGGACATTTTTACCTCTGTAGTAACACTCACCTCACCACCATAATCGTCAAAAACATTTATTATTTGTCATCAACAAGATTTTCACCTCGTAATAACACCATAGTCATCATCATCATCGCCATCGTCTTTTTTGTCATTATCATCTTTCACATTCTCGGTGTCAACATTGTCATCATCAGTCACCACCTTCGTCGTTGTCTTTATCGTTACCAACATCGTCTTTCTTATCATTATCATCATCATTGGTGTCAGCATCAGCACCATTTCCATAATCATCATCATCATATTTATCATCGTCATCATTATCACCATCATCGGTGTCATCATTAGCATCATCATCATGCATCTTCAT
Source organism: Metridium senile (assembly GCA_949775045.1). Lineage (NCBI taxonomy): Eukaryota > Metazoa > Cnidaria > Anthozoa > Actiniaria > Metridiidae > Metridium > Metridium senile. The sequence goes on from OX459098.1 coordinate 3,235,993, forward strand.
CGTCTTTGTCGTTGTCATCTTTATCATTATCACCATCGTTTGTGTCATTTTTATCGTTATCATCGTCATCATTAGCATCATCACCACCATCATCATCATCATCTTCATCATCATCATCGTCATCATCATCATCACCATTCGTACTAACCTCTACAGTAGTGTCTTCCCATTTATCCAGTGACAAAGATCGTACTTTTGAAACATGGACACCCATACTACGGTGAACACCCGAACACTCGATACAGACTGTTATACCCAGATTAATACTCGCCCAGTCTGGTCCTGTAAAAAAATATATATATATATTGTGTGAATAACCAATCATTTATATCACTGAAAGTTGATAGGAAAAATCGATGCATAAAGTTTGTTCTAACTTTCAAAAAGAATTACAGAAAAGAATAAAAAAATCGACCACGAAGGGACTCGAACCCTCAATCTCTCGATTCGAAGTCGAGCGCCTTATCCATTAGGCCACGCGGCCGTCTCCATGTAATAGAAATGAAATATTTGGTATATATAACAAAGTTGTTTTCATAAAAACACAGGTCCTACTAGCAAAGTTTACAAAACAGTGCTTCTTGCTTTGCACCATTCAAAGTGAAAAACTACCTGCTAAACCACAATACAACCTTACCATAACAATTTGTTATAAACAATTCTTGTTTTTAAAGTGTTAATTTATCCACTTCCATTTTACACGGTGGCGCGAAGATATGAATTTTATTTTCGAGTGGTGAAAAGTATATTTTACGAGCGAGCGCAGCAATTCATATTTTTATAGGACGCGCGCATACATACGGGACATTTGGTAGATAACTTTTTCATATCTTCACTATTGAAAATATGGAAAATACGAGTGTTTTAGTTTCCGGTAAAACACTATCATCCACATAATAAATTATCCTATTGTTTCTCTTACTGATCTGAACAAGCGACAACTGGCGGGAAAGTTGTTTTGATTTGACGCGTACGTACATCCGGGACTTTTTGGTACATAACTTTTTCATATCTTCACTAGTGCAAATATGAAAAATGCGAGTGTTTTAGTTTCCGGTAAAACACTACTATCCATATAATAAAACAGTATATAAATACGCGCGCCGTTGTGTATTCCTCAGTTAGTTCCCTCGGACTTGCTGCCTTTCCGTCTTGGAATGACATTACGTCAATGTTTCCGAAAAAAAAAATGGGAGTGACACCCGAAAACTTGCCGACAATTCGTCAGAGCAAAAAAAAAACAAAACTCTGACGAAGGATTAACATTAATGCTCTAAATAATATTTTTTTCGCGAATTTATAGCTTTGATAACCTTTCTAAATTAGTAAACTAGTATAGACTGCGTCGATGTTTGATATAAACGATACAAAAAAATAACGAAAATTGAATGCAAATTTCCGTCATAATGTACGTAATTTATAAATGGAAACTAGCGAGTAAACTAGTATAGGCTGCGTCGGTGTTTGATATAAACGATAGGCTATAGAATGAAATTTGTAACACCGTAAAAAATGTTAATTTAACTTTACTGAATAGAAACTAGCGAGTGAACTAGTATAGGCTGCCTCGGTGTTTGATATAAACGATAGGTTATAGAATGAAATTTGTAACACCGTACAAAATGATGATGTAGCTGATGTTGACGAAGGGCTTAAAGCTCGAAACGTCAATAAAGTTAAGTTAACATTTTTTATGATGTTACAAATTTCATTATATTACCTATCGTTTATATCAAACACCGACGCAGCCTATACCAGTTTACTCGCTAGTTTCTATTTAGTAAAGTTAAGTTAACGTACATTTTTTATGGTGTTACAAATTTCATTATATTACCTATCGTTTCTAAATTAGATGTAGATTAACTTACTTGGCATCGAGCAGTCGGCACAGTATTTATTACCATCAATTTTACGAACACGTTCAGCAGCGTTTAAAACAAGTGATTTAACTTCTTTCATTATCAGGCCTGTATCGCTGCCTAGGTTGGAGCTGCCGAGAGACTAAATACATATAACACGGTTAGAAACAAGAAGAGAATTACAAAAGAAAGAAAGGAAGCGAGGTAGATAAATATATATGTATAAATATATATATATATAAATATAAATAAAATGGTTTATTATAAAACAATTACATCGCAGCCATCAGGCTGAATTGCGTAATAACAAAATTATAATTATAATTGAATAGTAAAATGTGTATATATAAATAGATATGAATTTTTTTTTATAAAATATAAGCTTAAAAGTCGATAATATGTAAATACAATAATAAAAAATCTAAAATTACTGTTTATAGCACATTGCTGGAATAAATTGTAGGAATGAATGGAGGAAGGAAAGTAGACAAGAAGGATGGAAGTAAGGGAGGAAGTAAGGTTGGAAGGATGGAAGGAAGGAGCAAGGGAGAGAGAGAGGGAGGGAGGGAGGAAAGGAAGGAGATAGGTGTATAGGAAGGAACGAACGAGAAAACGAATGGAGGGAGGAAGAAGGAGGAGAAGGAGTAAAAAGAGATAAAAGGTATGTATAAACAGTTAGGGAGAGAATTGAAGACAACAAACATTGAAAGTCAGGATTAGGAAACGAAGGAAGTGATAAATGACGACGAAAGCATGCAAAATAATTGTACCATCTAAAAACGCAACAAAGAGGTCAAAAAGGGCAAACATTTGACGTAAGCATTGAATAAAGCGAAACGTAAACTAATGAATAAAAACCTTACCTGTAGCTTTGCTTTGGAATTTCTTAAAGCATATGCAGTTGCTTCCTGAGAAAAAAATAATGATCACGTTTAGAAAATTGTAGTGGCTAAAATCTACTTCTCTAAAATTACATTGCCGAAAAATTGACCTATCCTCCCCTCCCTGTGTACAACACCTGTAATGCAGACACCCAACTATGTAATACTTGGTCTGATATGCAAAATTAATTCAACCCTCCCCTCCCTGGGTACAATACATGTAATGCAGACACCAACTCTGTAATACTTGGTCTGATTTGCAAAATGAGCTCAACCCTCCCCTCCCTGGGTACAATACCTGTAATGCAGACACCCAACTCTGTAAATCTTGGTCTGATATGGCTTGAAATACTCGTTCACTGGTTGTTGAGATAAGTTGAAAACAAAAATTTCTGTCCACATCTCCCACATCACAGATTTTAACAGTGCAGAGGATCAGGTTTTCTAAGGTTGATGGCTGGACTTGTTCTTGTCCTTGAGCTAACAAACAGCCATTTTCTTTGTCCACTATGAAGTACTAGTTGTAAATAGTATACAATATACATTTTTAATTAGCATGATGTAAGTTACTGTGGTTAAATAAAGTATCCATTCATTCATTCATTTATTCATTTAGTCAGGGCTCAACCAACTAAGCGAACCAGTCAGCGGTTACAGTCAAACCTACAGAAGCGTTCCTATCGAGGTTGGAAGGCTTGATTTATTCTTCCAAACTCGATTTTAAATTTGTTTTGAAATTTTCATAAAACAGGTTCCCATTTTAATCTGTACTTTCCCATTTAAATCTGTACTTATGCAAATTTTGTTGATGTGTACTAAACACACAGATCAACCAATCAGAGAAGTTCATTTCAGAAATAATATACTCTGATTGGTTGATCTGTGTGTTTAGCACACATCAACAAAATTTACATAAGTATAGATTTTATAAATGAATTGAATCTTGTTAAGTTTCAAATTTCAGACTTCAACCGATAATGGTCCCGAAATCACGATCTGTGGTCAATAACTGATAATGCTATTGTAATAGAATACTTTAGTAAGTATTTATAACAATATTTCTCTAAGCAGACTAGGTTTAGCAAGTTTCCGTTGTCCAAAAAAACATTGAAAGTAATGTTTTGAAAAGAAGAAATTTAATAATTGATGCATGTGTTTATAATCAAATATTCTAAGTGTACTAACCAGTAAAGGCCATCTGCTCTTAGGAAAAGCTTTCTGTCGTATTCTAAGGTAGCCTGATTTACATCCTCTATATATGTTCACAGGTGGCACAGGCTTGGTTACTAGGCTCTTTAGACTTGATATTGGTGCTGGCAGTAAACTAACCAAATTAAACAACATTTTTACTTAGCAGACTCATCATCATCATAGTTATCATCATCATTATAGTTATCATCATCATTATCATCATCATCATAGTTATTATCACATCACAATCGGCAGCAGGATCATCACCTTATCTGGAAATTCATATATTGACGCTAACAGTATATTTCAAACAACAAAAACTTAGCATACTCTCATTTTCATCTGCATCATAACTTTGCTATCATTGTCACAATAATCACCACCACCACTACGACTACCATCATTGTCATCACCAACACCACCACAGCATCAGCATCAGCATCACCACCAACACCACTACCACCACAGCATTATCATCACCACCAACAGCACTACCAACAGCACAACCACTACCATCACCACCAACACCATCAACACCAACACTACCATTACCAACATCATTACTTTTCTGAGAGAGTTTCTTTTTCATCTGTTGTTGGACTGATAAGATCTTGTGGTACAATATCCATGACCTTTGCTTGGTTCTCTTCTGGACAGAATACAAAACTAAATCAATAGGGGATGAGTCTTGTTTCATATTCCAGTGCAAATACTATATCCATGAAATAAAATGAAATTGCTTGTGTAATAGTTTTTGTTTAGTAACTTTTTGTCACTATCAAAGACAAATGAAGTTGTAATGAGGTATTGTTTCCTTTTGAATTTGATGATTAAGTTTCAAGCATTACCTCTTTCTGTGGAAGTGTCTCTTCTAGAAGGCTGTGCACCCTTGTCAATGTTCTTATTTACAGGCCTTTTCTCTGGTGTATTTGGTGATGATGAGGGTTTTTCTGGTCGATCTTCATTTATTTTTTCTTTGGAGGAAGTTCTTTGTGGGTCTATTACCTCCCATTCTTGATCCTTCATAAAAACATTGTGTTAGTTGCTAATTGTACATATAATATCAATATAACTAGTTATGATCACTTACAGCAGCACTGGGTGATGAAGTCCCTCTCACAGACCTGCGAGCACCTGTAATAAGAACAGAAAAACATTAGACATTCTCAATAAATCAGGTGAGCAAGCAAGCAAGCAAGCAAGCAAGCAAGCAAGCAAGCAAGCAAGCAAGCAAGCAAGCAAGCAAGCAAGCAAGCAAGCAAGCAAGCAAGCAAGCAAGCAAGCAAGCAAGCAAGCAAGCAAGCAAGCAAGCAAGCAAGCAAGCAAGCAAGCAAGCAAGCAAGCAAGCAAGCAAGCAAGCAAGCAAGCAAGCAAGCAAGCAAGCAAGCAAGCAAGCAAGCAAGCAAGCAAGCAAGCAAGCAAGCAAGCAAGCAAGCAAGCAAGCAAGCAGCAAACTATAGTGACCGTGCATGCAAGGAGAATCAAACTGTCAGCCAGGCAGTCAGGCAAGCAAGAATGACCTCAGATAAATCCATACCTGTGAGACCTGTAGATTGAAATAAATCGCCAATTCTGTTAAAGAGCTTGCCAGCTTGTGTGTTCATAGCAGCAGTACCTAGGGGACTGCAAGAAAAAAACACAAACAACCTTGGATTACTATACATGGCATCAGATTTACATCAAATCAATGTTTATAACAAAACCTTTTTCTTTTTTCACTGCAGAATATCAAAGGTACCAACTAATTATTTTTGATTGATGTTAGCATAAATACTCCAGTTTCATGTTATCTATCACCGCTGTACAATTTGACAAAAAGGCGCATTTACACAGGGATAGTCTCAATTTGGATTAAATTCAAATGTGTTTTCATTGTTTAGCGGTAGTATTTTTCCGTGCTTGGCTTGGAATTTGTGAATATCTTTACAGCATATTGAGGCTTAGCCTGTGCAAATGCGCCTTTTGTCATATATAGTACAGCGAAACCAGATAACGTAACTATTCCCTTTTCCATAATGATAAAAGGAGCTTGTTATGTATTGGGTTCCCTTTGTTAAAAGGTACCATCGTGCTTTGCGTGAGGTTTTCATTCAGGAATAAACATGGCGGTCAAAGCCGTGAGTTGTGTACTCATTGCATTGTGTACTAGTTTAATATAGTCAATATAGGTCAGAGATGTAAGGTTTCTTACAATTGTGGTTCTCCAAAGCCCTGAGCATCTCTTTGTTGCTGTACAGCTACTTCTTGCTCCATTGCATGTTGTGTTTCTGCTTCTTTCTCTAATGATTTCTAAAACACACACACATCAAATGGTCAATTTAAATGCCATAGTCTCCGCGTTTCAATGACTGGTTACAGTTGTCTAGGATATGTAGACTTCTTTCTTTCTTCAACATTTTTGAATTAGCTTTAAGAATGAAGAATGCAAAAAAAATTCGTAACTGCGGTCATTTTTGCATGATGGGCTTCATGTGATATGGTTCCTGTGTTAACGTTCTTGTAAGCGGCCATCCCTTGTAAGTGACCACTTTCTCCTGGTCCAAGGGTGGTCGCTTACAAGAGAGTCAACTGTAATGAAATCTTGAAGTTGCCTTTAAAAATCATTTACACCGACAGCACAGCAATGTTAACCTCTTATACAACAAACTCAAACTCTTTGAATTAGCTTCTTTCTAGAGGTATTATAGTTCTGGAAAAGTGATATCGATATATTTTCTAATATTTATAACAAGAAGGCCTTTACAAAAAGTTAAAATGTAAATATCAACATCACTTAAAACTGGGTTCAGACCATTTACTCTTACAGGTTTCATGTTCTTAGGGAGAATATATTTTCTTTATTCATTTTTATGTAAACTATATATTATTATGAAAGAAGTAGACAATTTACCAACCTCTATAGATGTTTGTTTGTCTTGAGAATATATTTTCTTTATTCATTTTTATGTAAACTATATATTATTATGAAAGAGTAGACAATTTACCAACCTCTATAGATGTTTGTTTGTCTTGTAATTCTTGAAACAATTCATTCATGTAGGGTTCTACATCTTTTAGTGTCTGAAACAAATCAATAAGGGACCATTCATTATTTATTGGAGGAGGAGGGGGAGATGGGTATAATACAAATTTTCACTTTTTTTGCAGTCCCCCTCTTTCAACCAAAAACATTTAAGGACCCCCTTAAACTATGAGGAAATATTTCATGACACTCTGGATAACTAATCAGCTATTTCAAGACCCCACTTTCCAGGCTAATTAAAATTTCAAGTACCACCATTTTCTCACCCATCCCCCCCCCCCCTCCCCCCTCCAATAAATAATGAACAGTCCCTAATAAACTTTACTTAACAAAACAAACCTATCAGCTGAAGCTAGTTTCCTTAGGGGATGTGAACAACTATAAGACTATTATTTTAATCATGACAAATATTTTAACAGTTATACAATCCCCCATCCCCTTCTAAAATTTGTATGCTCCCTTAATTTTATGAACACATCGTGGGCTTTACTGGGACCCTATTTACCAAATTCCCAATTGAGACTTTAGTCTGGTGGGACACGTAGTGACACCACAGGCAGTCATACAATAAGACTGAGTTTTTCATTCCCAATTGATATGCAAACAGTGGTAATAAATGGTGGCAAAATAGGTCTTACCTGATACCCAAAATTGAAGAAGGAAAATTGAGCAAGCATATGCTCAAGGACTTTTTGCAGCACTATAACCTGTCAACAAACAAAGAGTCAATATTTGTCACTAGTCACTTACAAGAGTCACAAGGAGAGCTCCAACTGTAGCTTACATTTTGAATCAAAAAACCGTGGGCACCTAGAAATATTTTAGAAATTGTTTATTATTTGTTGAACAACTCAGAATCAACTGTATCACTGCAAGAAGTTTGACTGATGTGTAGTATTGTCAACTTTTTGTAGTTAGAGTTGTTTGTGAGTTGTTCAACGAACAATAAAGGTTTTCTAAAATATTTCTGGGTGCCCATGGTTTTTTGATTCGCAGCTGTAAAATCGTTGTTCATGTCATAATGGTGCTGGATGATGTTACCTTCTTGAGAGTGTGAATTTCTTTTAGAGTAGCAACATACTTCAATAAGATCTTCTGGTACTGCTGTCTAGCATGGAATACAGTATGTGCCAGCTTGTCAAGTAACCCAGGCTGAAACAGAAAAGTGAGATTGAAGAAATGGGGAAATGGAATGAAATACAAAAACAAAGGTAATATTGAGATAGAGAAGGTAACAAGAGAAATAATCAAGGAAGGAAGAAAGGAAAACAGAAAGAAAAGGAAAAATAGTTACATAAATTAAATGCAATAACAAACATTTATCAAATAAATTAAGAAAACACGAACATCATTTTCAATTGCTCACCTCTTGTACATTGTCAATGTGAGGACAACTAGAAAACTTCTCCCAAGCAAGGTGCATCACATCTCTTGCTTTAAGCATTTCAGTATTAAGTTCCTAACAAAAGAATTGGAGTGAGAATTGGAGTAGCATGTAATATATTCTTTACAATTTGACTACAGCTCGCGGTAGACCTTTTCATAGTTCTCGTCCACAACCTTAGCCTCTATAGCATGTAATATATTCTTTACAATTTGACTACAGCCCGCGGTAGACCTTTTCATAGTTCTCGTCCACAACCTCAGCCTCTATAGCGTGTAATATATTCTTTACAATTTGACTACAGCTCGCGGTAGACCTTTTCATAGTTCTCGTCCACAACCTCAGCCTCTATAGCGTGTAATATATTCTTTACAATTTGACTACAGCTCGCAATAGACCTTTTCATAGTTCTCGTCCACAACCTCAGCCTCTATAGCATGTAATATATTCTTTACAATTTGACTACATCTTGCGGTATTTTAAGGAATGTACACATTATCAAACAATTGAAGCTAATTGAAAGACTTCAAAATTCAACAGGCTGTAATCAAATTGTAAAGAATATATTATATACGCTATCAAGGCTGAGGTTGTTCGATGAGAACTGTGAAAAGGTCTATTGTCAGTGGAAAAATAGGAATTCCCAAAGCAGGATCAAACAATCAGCTTTCAAAAATTCAAAGATGAACAAAGCCATTACAGTGAGGATAGTCGAACTGTGAACACTTTGAGTTTTTTTTATTCTTTTTTAACCCACATCCCTTGTTTGAATAGCTTAGAAATAAGAGTTATTATGAACACATATTAGTGTATTTGAACTTGCTGCTTCATTTGTAGAGGTTTTGAAACAGTAGAAGGTTCAGACAATAATAACATGGAAAAAGTGTTCATGGCTCAAGTATCCTCACTAAGTTTGTACTTATTCAGCTAAAGGCCCGGGCAAACAGCTTCAACATTTGCTTCAATATTGGTTTGATTTTGTTGAGCGCTAATGAATGGTTATTGAATGACATTGAAAGTTTAGGGGGCAAATGGGGTTTCACCAATGTTGAAATGGGGAGGCAAACGGCTTCGAATATTGCTATTCAACAAAATTGAAAGGGTTGAAGCAAATGTTGAAGTTGTTTGCCTGAGTTTAAAGACATATTTAACACTGATTTACTGTGATACACACTGGATAGTTTGTACCTACTTTTGCTTTTTCATATTCTTGACTAAGCTTCACCAAAGGTTCCCACATCAAGAGATGAGTTTGATTGAGAAGCATATCACGATAACATTCAATTCTTTGGAGAACATCGGAGAACTAGAAATATTGAATATTAAACATAAGAGGACAACACACTACTAGGTGATTTTCATTTTCTTTAAAGTTTTTGAAGAACATCTGAGAACTAGAAATATTGAATATTTAACATGATAATGGAAGACACAAGACTAGCTGATTTTCTATGCTTGTAATGGAGCGAATTTCTATCATTGCCTGAAAATTGTCATGTGTGCCTGCTGCTGTGACAGCAAATTTTTTGTGAGCAATTTTGATTGGTAAGGTAGTTGATCGAAATTGTGTATATCTGACATGTTAGATACTGTCAAATTAATTTGCTGGTGATTAGCGATGATCCAAATTTATTCCAACAAGTGTGGAAATATATCCCCTAGTGTTAAGTCTGCTATACAGGACAATGTAGATTAGGACAGAGCAGGACAAATTTCCATAACTGATAAACTAGTACTTTTACTCCAACGAAGGGCTAAAGCTCTAAACGTAAGTAAAGTCAACATTTTTATGGTGTTTCAAATTTCATTATTAATATTACCTATCATTGATAAACTATATTTTCACTCTTGTTTTAATCAATAGAAAATCTACAAAACTTACTCTAGCAATTGGTTCACATATCTTTGGATCATCTTGAAAAACCTTCACAACATTACTTAATGATTCACTCAGTTTCAGGCCAGTTTGTTGGTGTTTGCTGCCAGAAATGTGATATGTCTCTACATCACTGGCAAGTTTGGATAATGCAGGTGAAACCTGGAAAAAATGCATTTACACAATACTTTATCAGTCAATCAATTACTCTATCAATCAATCAGTCAGTCAGTTAATCAGTCGGTTAATCAGTCAGTCAGCCAATTAATAAATCGATTAACCAATCACTCTATTAATCAATCAATCACTCTATCAATCAATCAATTGTTATTGATCAGTCAGTCAGTCAGTCAGCCAATCAATTAATCAATCAATCAGTCAGGCAATCAGGTAGTTAATCAATCAATCACTCTATTAATCAACCAATCAATCTATCTATCAATCAATCACTTTATCAATCAATCAATTGATCAGTCAGTCAGTCAGCCAATTAATTAATCAATCAATCAGTCAGTCAGTCAGTCAGTCAGTTAATCAATCAATCACTCTATCAATCAATTGATCAGTCAGCCAATCAATTAATCAATCAATCAGTCAGTCAGTCAATTAATCAGCCAATCACTCATTTCCTCAATCATTCATTCACTCACTCAATTAATCAATCAATCAGTGAGTCAGTCAGTGAGTCAGTGAGCCAGTGAGTCAGTGAGTTAGTGAGTCAGTCAGCCAGTCAATGAATCAATCAATGAATCAATGAATCAATCAATCAATGAATCAATCAGTCAGTCAGTCAAAAACTCAGTCAGTCAGTCAATTAATTAATCAGTAAAGAAAAAACTGTAGCTCAGTTGGATAGTCTGCTGCTTTCAAAGTGAGAGGTCCTCAATTCGATCCCCAGTGGCCTCACACTTGTTTTGACAATTCTTTCCATTCTGTATAGCTTTCATCAATGGAGTAGCCTGCATAGCTGGCCCTGGGGGATTGGGGAAAGGGGCGGAGGGATTGGGGAGTGGAGGGGGAGGTGAGGTGGAAGGGAAGGAAAGGAGGGCCTGCCCGCAAGGCCATGTATATTACATGCTTACGGTCGCTGGCTTTATTTTTACTTGAAATAAAAACAATTATCCCATGTCATTCTTTGAATGTTAGATTTTCTATGAGGGTAATTTCTTCACAAGAAATGGCGTATTCAAAGTTAAACTACCAACGTACAGACAAGGCCAGTTAGTATCAAGCTGAGAAATTCTGGTAAGCCCTTACTTACGGTGCGTTATTTTTAATAGTGGGCAGTTAACTAAATAAGACAGCCTTGCGGGCAGGCTCTCCCTTCCTTCTCTCCACCATCCCCCCCCCCCCCTTCCCCCTTCCCCTTTCCCCCAGAGAGCCAGGCTACGCAGGCTATCGATGGAGAGGAGAAAAGAGCACACCATCGATCGGCTACCTTGGAGACCGGCTTAATATTAGCTGAAGGAACTACTACCACTTGAGCTGTACTAGATGTCCTATGAAAACACACTGATTTTGAAATTTTAAAATGTACCCCATACTTCTTGCCTTTCTATTAAATTGACATTATTGTTATTTCAAAACATATTCAAAAATTTGTATTCATGATCACAGTGAAATCCATAATCACCCACACATGGTACTAAATTAATTATTAAAGGCATAATGAAAGTGTAATGAGAAAATTTGCAGTTTTTTTACATTTATGTCACAGCAAATAATTTTCTAAAAAAATACAAATATATATATACTCTTAATTTGATGATCTTTAAACGTAGATTTTAAGTTTGCATTATTCTGTGATATTAGCTGATCTAGTTAAATATTCCAATATTATAACATATTAACTATGCAATAATATTTTCTTTAAATTTGGAGGAAATATTGATCTAAACAAATTTGGCAGTGCTACAACAAAATATTTTAAGGGAAAATATGAAACAGTTTAGAAAAATAAACATAGCTAGATGTGCTTGCTTTAAAATTATTGTTAGAGAATTACAAAAATAGAAAAATAAGGTGACTTACATATTAATAGCTTTCTGATTGATAGAATAACATTTTCACATTACGGAAAGTGAAACTGTTCTTATTAAACCACAACATATTGGAACGAAACATGTACATGCATGTACACAAATAATCAACAACAAAAGTAATTCTAAAAAATGAGATAACGCGATAGCAAAGCAATTAAAATGAAAAACAACGTAAAAGCTAGAATTTTAGATAATTCCGAAACAGCTGATTTTAAGTTGAAGTCGAACCTACAAGTTTTCATAGTCTTATTTTTCTAAAATTACGGTTTAATATTACCTTTATATAAGTGTTTTATACTTTGCTGAATTCTTATGTCAAGGAAGCAATAAATCGGATAGAAAAATTCAGTGATTGTGCAGGGGTTGAAAGATAGAGAATTCACATCTACATGACCTAGGGGTTTCAATCTTTTGTAAGAGGTGGCGATATTTATACAACTTAGGAATTATGTTTTTGAAATCGTCTCAACCTTTGTTTTGTTTCATTAACTGTCGTCTTGTCAAGAAAGCAAACAAACTGAGTATATATAAATAAATGTCTGCAAAAATGATGCAAATTATGTACACTGCAGCTAGCGTTCTTGATCTCTATTTAGCAATTCAGTGTATCACATTGAATGCTCTCTTTATACGGCTTGGCCGGCAATACATCTAAAGCAACTACGATGTAAGATAACTTAGTAAGTCCTACCTCTCCAGCCTTTTGGCTCCAGTATTTTAGAGACTGTTGAAAAGCAGGACAATCGTTCAAGATATCTTCGTATTTCGGTAAATCAGGCACGGACGCTTCACTGTCATAAAACGTCATTTTCGTCGGCTTAATTCACCGCTTTAGAGCATAATTTAGGTTCAATGTAAAAATTGAATATCCGAACTATAAAGGTGAGATTTCTTAGCGAAATCGAAAAATAGGATGTGTCACTTTGCGTCCTCTTTTTCTCAAGTTTGTTTTGTAAATTATTCCACTGTTCGATAAGCTGTGTAACCAGGCCGGACTATAAGCTGATAATCACTGGGCAAGAGTGGACTTTTTGGTATTTTCTTTAAATATTTTTACAGGTTTTATAAACTTGACAGAGAGAGAATAAATTTGTTGAGTTATTTTATTTGATAAAATATTGTAATGCTAGCTTTTTTCCATTTGTAGAATCAAAAAAATGTATTTATAAATTTGCTGTTTTAGGAAAACATATATAGATTTTATATCTGTATTGTAATTGAATTATTTTTATAATGTTTTGGGTGTGTTTTGATAAAATCAGAATGAAATTCTGTTTAAATTGACTTTCACTTTCAAAACCAGATGTTTTGGGCTTCCTGTTTTTCTTTTTGTGTGAACCTCGTTCTGGCGTCCCAGAGCAATGGCGGATGTCACCCCCTGCGAAGGGGAATGATGGTCATGGGCCGCATTGCAAGCATTTTGCCAACACGACTGAACAAATCCGCCATAACAGCCAACTCTCAACTACAAGAGAGAACATGGAAATCAAGGCGTTCTCTCATCGAATACATTGGTCAGGATAACCGAGGCTTGACTCGGTAAGTGAACTTCCTCTCCAACACTGTTCTTCATGAAAATGGCTGGGTTTTTCTTCTCTTTTCGGCGTTATTTCCGAGGCAAATTCGTTGAGTTGTGTAGCCTCTGTGCTTTAGCGTTTGGTAGTCCTTTGTTCGTGAGCTCAAAGAAACCATCTTTGTTATAGATCGTGTGTTATTCCTATCGTTCTATCGTAGTTTGTAAGTTTCTCTTGTGTTTTGTTTGTAAGAAAGAAAAGTTCTGTCTATCGTGAAACCTTTTACGTTAGACAGACTTGCTACAAAAAGAAAGCACGACATGACCTGGTCTTTCGTAATCGATTGATAACGTAATGCTTTAGGGTGAGTTGTCTGTCTTTCGTCTGTTTTTCTCATAGTCTATGTTTGTTTTTCCAGGCCTTTGGTGAGGCCATTTCTTAGGCAATGGCATCCCCTATTTCCTCACCGGCGCCTCCACTGCACGTTCAACATTTAGAAAAGGCCCTGCGTCTTGAGCCATTCTTTGGTTATGTAGAAGGAGTCTTCTCTGATCAATTCCTTGGCAGTTTGAGGTAGGGATATGTGACTTTTCGTTGTTACTGTTTACAAGTTGGTGTAATTAGCCATGGGTGTGTGCTAAGGGGTGCAAATTATGGGTACAATGCACATGTGTTAATATATTGAACGTGTGCCATATACTATAGAAATATTTTTGCTTATCCCCAACACAAAATGTAATATAAAAAATGAGTTCACATTGTAAGTATTCAAAGACTTTTTACCTAATTGATCAGATGTGCCTTTCATAGTTTTTAGAATAACTTTTTAAATAAAAATTAACTTGTACAAAATATGTTTATATTTAAGAAATATAAAACGGCGCGCGTGTCTATGTACTGTGATATAAACACGCTGGGAGATGTAGAGCACGAGAGAAGCAAGCTTTGTTTCTCTTGCTTCTTGAGTCATTCAGCAGCATTCGTCATTTTCATTCTCTGTTCTCTCATATAGACATGGCCATCAACCAATCAGAGCGCGCGTTAGATACCAAAAATTTTATAAATACTAATTTACCAACTTACAATGTATAATCCCATATGTAATTTATTGATCTGATGTGCCCTTTAATGCTTCAATTCAATTCAATTTACTGGTAGTTGTTAAGATCATTTTTGCAATTAAAAATATAAATTGCTGGAATTGTGTCAATAAGAATAATAACTGTAGCATATTTTGGATGGTGGAGTGTAGGAATTGTGTATTGAACTTTTGTTTAGCAAAAAGCAAATCTCTATATTTTGGTGTAAAAATGGTAATCTGGTATGCTTTCATTTTACACGAAAAAAACAGGAAATTTCAACTTGTGATTGAGGAAATCCACTTTTCCCTTTCTTTTCAATTCCTCTGGTTTAAAAAAGTGACTGGTCACAAACAATTATTATTCAAATCTACATTGAACTATTTTCCAAGTGAAAGAAACTGTTCCATTGAACAATGGAAATTCTCCAACTTTCAAATTGTTTCTTTTCCAGATGATTTAGTGCATGCACTTCCGGCTATAGTATAAGCCAATCAGAAGCATTTTTGTTGCATTGCCAACACTGAGTTCCAAAATGGCTTCGTTCGAGAGAGTTGTTCCCAGTGTTAAGGTTACGGTCCACGTTCGCGGTGTGCTTTCACATGCTCTCTGTTAAAAGTGTGTTTACCGCGTCATTTTACAATAATAATAGACATATTATATATCATTTTAAAGCTTATATAACAGAGAATAAGACTGTGTATGTTTTGTTATATACAACAATTTTCTGTAAGGTATGCTCTTCGAAAAACCTCAAAAAACCGCTTTCAATGCGAGTTGTTTAAAAAAGTATAAGTCAAAAAGCTCATACTGCTTTGCCGTCATTTCTTCGTTATGTCAATCAACACATATTGGTCTTCAAAACTGTGTCCAGTTTTTTTGATAAAATGCTTAGTTTTAGAGTTATGGCCCATTTTGTTATTTAACTTGAAGTTTTAACAATGAGTCGACTTTGAAACACATTTATTCAAGAACGAAGCATTTTACCAAAAAACCTGGACACGGTTTTGAACACATGTATGTGCTGATTGACATAATGCAGAAATGACGGCGAAGTAGTAGGAACTTTTGGACTTATACTTTGTTTAATGAAAGCGCTCGATTTTGAGGTTTTTCGTGGAGCATTGGTTAAAGATATTCGTTTTCTTAAAAAAACCTACATAGTCTTATTCTCTGTTATATAAGCTTTAAAATGATATATACTTTGTCTATCTTTATTGTTAAGTGACGCGCTAAACAATTTTTAACTGAGAGCACCCCGCGAACGTGGACGGTAACCTTAACCCACTATATATACATCCTTAACATGACTTAACAATAAAAAAATGTATGTAACTTTGACAGCAATAGGATTAAAACAAAAGTAAATGCCCAAAAGTAACCAAAATCGTTGCTGTCTCGAGGCGCCATTTTGGAACTGTTTGTTTTGACATACAGTCCTTTGCGGATTTTGAGGTGAAATCACCTGGTTGTTGAATGAAATGATCCCCTTGTCATATAAACTTGCTGGGAGGTATAGAGCAAGAGAAGTTGTATAGGAACTTGAGGTGTAGTAAAGTGTTTCTTTGGCTTCTCTAGTGCTCTACAGCTGCTAGAGTGTTTATATTACAGTATATAGACACATGCAGACGTTTTTGATATTTATATACTCCGACGAAGGGCTAAAGCTCAAAACTTTAGTAAAGTTAAGTCATCATTTTTTACAAATTTCATTCTATTACCTATCATTTATATCAAACACCGACGCAGCCTATACTAATTTACTCTCTAGTTTCCATTTACTTTTCAGTTTAATATATTGCTTTGATAAAAAATTATTTTCGCTGAGTGTGTCTGTCCTCTGATATAGACATGGTAGCCAACCAATCAGCGAGCTTAGTTTCTCAAATATTTTAAAATACTATTATATCATTCCCTGATTGTACAAATAATGCTTTTGTTTTCAGTGACTCTGATAATAGTGTTCTTAGTGATTTTGAAAGGGATTTCACTCCTAAAGGCAAAGATGGGCTTGTTAATGGTGATGGAGAATTAACATCGACCAATGGATTTTTACAGCCTGATGGTTAGTAGAAAGCAGCTCCCTTCACAGTTCCCTGCACCATCTTGAAAGGTAGCCAGGCCTTTGCAACTAAGAGACGAATGTTGAGCTTGCAATGATAGAGACATGTTAACATGTTTCAGGACAATAATTATTCACGTGTCTATTACTGCAAGCTAAACATTCATCTCACTTCAATGCAAAGGCCCAGTTATCTTTAGAGATGGCGCATGGAACTGTGAAGGGGACTATTCTTCTATATGTAGTAAACTTAAGTGTTAATATTTGCTGTCTTATGACTGGAAACTACAGGCATTTACTAATTTTGTTTGTGAGTTGTGATCATCTTGGTGTGTGGAGAAATACAGTTCAGTTGATGTTGGTGTCTGATGTTTGAGTTTTGTGACTGGAAACTACAGGCATTTACTAATTTTGTTTGTGAGTTGTGATCATCTTGGTGTGTGGAGAAATACAGTTCAGTTGATGTTGGTGTCTGATGTTTGAGTTTTGTGACTGGAAACTACAGGCATTTACTAATTTTGTTTTTGAGTTGTGATCATCTTGGTGTGTGGAGAAATACAGTTCAGTTGATGTTGGTGTCTGATGTTTGAGTTTTGTGACTGGAAACTACAGGCATTTACTAATTTTGTTTGTGAGTTGTGATCATCTTGGTGTGTGTAGTCTTGAGAAATACAGTTCAGTTGATGTTGGTGTCTGATGTTAGAGTTTTGTGACTGGAAACTACAGGCATTTACTAATTTTGTTTGTGAGTTGTGATCATCTTGGTGTGTGTAGTCTTGCGAAAAACTGTTCAGTTGATGTTGGTGTCTGATTGAATGTTGCATGTGGACCCAGGTGTAAGTGCTGATGTGATCGTCTGGGTTTGTGTAGTCTTGAGAAAGACTGTTGATTTTGGTGTCTGATGTTTGAATGTTGCATGTGGACCCAGGTGTAAGTGTGATCATCTGGGTGTGTGTAGTATTGAGAAAGACTGTTGATATATGACCATCACTGTATGTGTGTCTTGTTTTAGAACTAAAGATAGATAAGACAAGGCTATATAACTTTTCCAAAGTAAAGAAAGAGAGAAGATGGCTAAAGGTAAGATGGCTTAACAAATCCTGTTGGTATTTTGTTATTCTATAAACAACGCTAAGCATGGAGGATGATTATTTTTTGTGGCAGTAGAGTATGAACTTATCTGTATTTTGATTGACAGGAGGTTTTATTGAGTGACAGCTCTGAGAGTTTTGATGAGGATGATTATTTTTTGTGGCAGTAGAGTATGAACTTATCTGTATTTTGATTGACAGGAGGTTCTATTGAGTGACAGCTCTGAGAGTTCTGATGAGGATGATGTACGTGACGAAGAGGACTTACAGCAAATGCTTCGGTTTCATAAGCAACAGAAAAAGGCCCAACAACGATACTATCAAGATGGAGATGTAAGTACTAGTCACTCTGTACCAGTTTCTAAGGGAGCGGTCATAAATTACTGGAGGGGGAGGGCCAGTAAAATTTCTAAAACATCATCCCAAAAATTAATGTCCCTCCCCAAATCCAAGCCCAAAAAAATGTGGCCCTCTCCAAACCAAAGCCCAAAAAATCTTAGCCCCCCCCCCCCCCCCCCCAAACTTACCGGACCTCCCCCCAGTAATTAAATGACCACTCCCTAAATTTCATAATTTAAACTTTTTTCAAATCAACTTTTTACATTCCCAATAGACCTGGTTTAATTTAACTCACATACAGCATATTGGTAAGCAACATGTAACAAAACCTTTACCAACCATTTTTGAAATAGCTGAAACAACAACATTTTAAATTAATGACTTGTTTTGACAGTAAAGGTTTGAGACATGTGTCAATGCTTTACATTGTCATTATTTCACTAAAATTTCTATATTTTCTACGTCTGCTACATCCACTTTGAAATATTATATAATAACGCCTTTTTCTCTGCTCATTGATTTGAACGCTGTTCTTATGACAAAAAAAAAACACCTTTTTAACGTCTCAATCTTCTAGCTGGACACAAATGTCCTACTAATCGGGAAGACTCACTCACACTCACTACCTCTGTTGAATATTTTGCACACAACTATGCTCACATGTTCATTTTTGCTGTGAGAGGAAAACCAGGTTTATACCTGGAGAAAAACCTTTGTGGCATAGGAGAGAAGAACACATTAAACAAACTCAACTCACATATAATCCATGCCCGAGCAGTGACTCAAACCTGGACCACAGCGGTGAGAGGCCAGCACTCTCACTGCTAGGCTACCCATAATTAATTGTTGCTTTTTATATAGTTGGCGAGGTACCAGCACTACAGTACGAGTCTGCTGTGCAGCCAGGACAAGTATCATGACTTACAGAAGCAAGCTGTAACTACAAAGAAAGTTAAAAAGAAGATGAAAGATGGTAAGTTGGATTTGTAGCTGTAAATTATATGAACTGGAGTCAGGGACTTGGAATTATTGAATACTCACGTTGGTCTGTATTTTAAATTCTTTACAAAATCTTTATTAGGGACTTGTCAGAAATTAGCATGGGGGAGGGGGGGGGGGGTGGAAACTGGTGGAGGGTCATCACTTTTTAAGAACCTAAAAAGGGAGGGTCACAAAATAATAAACCACCAAAAGTGAGGATTGTGCAAAAGAAGACACTGTGACATAGGGTAGGGTCAAGATATTATGATCCTTTACTTTGGGAGGGTCATGAAATTTTCATCACTTCATTTCAAAACTCCACCCCCCCCCCCTCCCCCCTGCTAATTTCTGACAAGTCCCTTAAGCAGAATCTATATTTGTTATCTCAGTTATTTCAATTAATTGTATTGGTCTTTTATAGGAAAAGTCAAACTTGTCAAAGTCAAAAAAGAAAAAATGAGGGTCAAGAAGAGAAAGAAATCAGACGATCAGGTCAGTTGATTATTAATTTGGTTGCTTAATGAATCAGTCCATCAAATGTCCAATCTATCAATCAACTAATAAATAGAAATATGGATAGCAGACACCAATAAACACTGTAAAAATGAAACTTAACTTTACTAAATCAACCATTGACCCAATCAACCAATCAATCATCTAATCAATCAATCAACTAATAAAGGGAATAATAAATAACTAGCGAATAAACTAATATAGGCTAAGTCAGTGTATAATATAAATGACAAACACTGATAAACCTTAAAAAATGAAACTTAACTTAACTAAATGAACCATTGATCCAATGAATCAATAAATCAACCATTCATTGGATCAATAAACTAATCAATCAGTCAATCAATCAATCAGTCAATCAATCAACTAATCAATCAACTAATCAATAAGTCAATCAATCAACTAATCAACCAATAGCCCAATCAGTCAATCAACTAATCAATCAGCCAATCAATCAATCGACCAATCAATCAACCAACTTATCAATCAATCATTCAATCAATCAATCAGTCAATCTATCAATCAGTCAATCTATCAACTAATCAACCAATAGCCCAATCAATCAACCAATCAATCAACCAATCAATCAACCATTAAGTCAACCAATCAACTAATCAACCAATAGCCCAATCAATCAGTCAACCAATCTGTAAATTTCTATCTATGTTGGTCAGTCATTCAATCAATAAATCTTTCAGATCACCCTCTAAATTCATCATGTAGGACAATGGTTTTATAGATATATAATATATAGATGGCAAACATTTTAAATGATGAGAGCTGATCTCAAGACATATAGAGAACTGATTAATTGAAGTTATATTATATAGTTAGATAGCAATCAAAAAGATTGATAAAATAAAACTGATTAAGAAAAGAAGTGATTAAAAGGGAACTGATGTCAAGTGTTTGTTTCCATAAACAGGTGGAAGATTCAAAGAGAATAACACTTGAAGAGAGAGTTTACAAGAAAGTTATGATAAGACGCAAAGAGGCAGACGCTAAAAGAAGAAAGATCTGGGCTATTATTTGCCGCAAGGAAATCCCAAGAGTGAGTTGGGAACATAAAAACTTGTCTATTTGTTTATCTATTTGTTTATCTATTTGTTTGTCTATTTGTTTGTCTGTTTGTTTGTTTATTTGTTTGTATGTTTGTTTGTCTATTTGTTTGTTTGTGTGTTTGTTTGTCTATTTGTTTGTTTGTGTGTTTGTTTGTCTATTTGTTTGTTTGTGTGTTTGTTTGTCTATTTGTTTGTTTGTCTTTTTATTTGTTTGTTTGATTATGTTTGTTTGCTTACTTGGTTGTTTGTGTTTTTGTTTATGTTAATTTGAATCTTTAAATGGTCTAAAATATAGTGGTAACTCCCTGTCCTACTTACCATCATCTTCAGTCCCGACTACACAACTGTGTTTCACCAGCTAAAATACATGCTTTAACTTTTCTTCTAGTGTACATCCCATTGAATAAACTGTCTCTCTCTTTATGTTCTTTTTCAGGCTCAAAGACAAAAGGCATCAGCTAGAAATAACATGCTTAGCAATGCAAAGAAGGTAAAGATTATTTTATTTTATTTATTTATCAATGAATATTTACTAGAACTCAGTATTGGTGCTTTATTTGAACAAGGTTATTATCAGTGGTACTGAGTTGGATGTGATTTTAATTTTAAAAAACAAATCTATGTACATGTCATCAAGTAGGGTAGCCTGAGTAGAAAGAAATGATAGTATAAAATATAGCCTTTCAGATGCTCTAGCCAATGAGGTACTAGTGAACCCTAGTTATGAGCAAGGAATAAATGGTACTACAAGTATCTATAGTCTGTTTTAAAGTGTCTGTAAATAGAACAGGTTCCCATTTAAATCTGTACTTTCCCATTTAAAACCATACTTATGCAAATTGTGTTGTGTGCTAAACACACAGATCAACCAATCAGAGAAGTTCACTTCAGAAATAATATACTCTGATTGGTTGATCTGTGTGTTTAGCACACATCAACACAATTTGCATAAGTACAGATCTAAATGGGAAAGTACAGATTTAAATGGGAACCTGTTATAGATATTCTGCATCTAAAGGCACAGTTACATTAATTTTTGTTAAGTAAATTCACTCTAAAGTTCAATTGTTATTGTCAGTTGGCTCAGCTATGCCAGAAGGAAAGAAGAAGAGAAGCTCAAAGATCTCAGAGAATTTCACAACAAACAGCACCAAGGGCTAGGAGATTATCTAGAGAGGTATACAATGAGATGGTGGTGGTAATAATGATCTTTATGTTGATGATGACGATAATGAAACTCTATTGCTGATGGTAATAATGTTGATGATAAAGACGGTGATGATGATGATGATGATGGTGATGATGAAGATCATATGATGGTGGTGGTGGTGGTGGTATAACCTTATTATAAAGATGATGATGATGGCAGTAAAAAGGATTTAAAGATAATGGCCAATTAATGTGAAATAAACTATGTCATTGCTGGCAATCATGGTGATGATAATGATGATGATGGTTTGATAGTGATGAAATAAATAAACATTAATAAGTACCAAATTCAGATATGAAAGTCTCATGTCCCCTACATTAATGTTTCCAAGCCATCAATAATTTATAGGTTCAAAGGTTTTTATTTTTCCACACACAAAAAATCAAAGAATTACAAAAATAGAAATAAGAATGAAGTGGAAAGGTGCAGGAAGTACAACCCAAAAGGGGTTAATTAAGAAAGATCCTGCACCAATGTTCACAATGTTAAAGAAATAGTATATGGCGGATTGTTTTACTGACAATTAAATGGGAAAATTAAAATCAAGCATTTTCAAGAAGAAAACAGTTATGATAAAAGATTTACATTTATAAGTTAAATAAATAAACTGGTGGTTTACTGAGATATGAGGTATTTTTTTAAATGTTTTTTTAAATTTTTAAGCGATGAACTATTTTTTATTTCGAGAGGTACCTCGTTCAAAATTATTGGTTAATGTTGTTGTTGTTTTAGATGCTGGCTTACTGGAAAAAGTATGAGAAGGTAGAAAAAGAACACAGGAAAAGAGCTGAAAAAGAAGCCATGGAACAAAGAAAAATGGATGATGAACTTAGAGAGGTATGCAGTACTATTTACAGTATGAATAATTATATATGTACCATCTTTTGAGTCCCTTGATTTATTTCATTTATTAATTAATTAGTTTTATTTGTTTATTTTATTTATTTTATTTTATTTATTTTTATTTATTTTAAACAGGCTAGAAGACAACAGAGAAAACTTAACTTCCTCATCACCCAAACTGAGTTATATGCCCATTTCATGAGCAAGAAACTGAAAAGTAAGTGAAGAAGGATGCTCACTTTTTATGTCTACACTTTCTAATGTATGTACTGATACTGGTGTCTGAATAATAATTTCTTTGATATTTTTAATAGATTCCAAGAAGACCGACTCTGACATTGTCCAGAATATCCTCAAAAAACTAGATGAGCCTTCTTCCAGTAACACTGTCAAAACTGTCCAGGGAGGTGTGGTCTATGATACGGAAAACATGGATAAGTATGGTAAGCTCTATTCTATTACGTTTATATACAAGCATTCAAGTCTAAAATATACTACAGAGTGCAATATGTGTTTGTATTTTAATCTAAAGATGATATATTACTTGTTTTCCCTCCCACCCACCCACATGGCAGAGAAGATCTATTTGCATGTCATTTCTTGGTCTAGATTACTGATAGTAGTAGGTTATTTGTTCAATGCAAATAAACTTCTCTCTTGGCTAAACATGAAAGTCTCTTTATTGTTGCTGTGTTGCTTGGTGGTTGGGAATTATTATGATAAGACAGAGGAAAGTAATGTGGTTTGTGTTATCAGTTGCCCTTCGTGTTACTCTTGCACCTGTTCTACTGGTGTAGTGAGCGTCAACCTGGGCATACATCAACATCTCTTTACTGTGAGTGAGTAAACACACCACTGGTTTATTGACAAAACAGAATGATGAGATACAGATAATACCCCAGACATCATATGACATGAAATTACATTGCATCACATCACATCACATTAAATGACATCACATAACATCACATGACATGAAACTACATTGCATCACATCACATTACATTACATTTACATACATGTACAGCTATTTAAAAAAACGTAGAATACTGAATACTGCATACTGAATAGTGCATTGCAAGACTGAAGTGCATTTTGGGTCATGTAATATTGTTTAAAGTAAAATAAATGATAATTAGTTATTTTATTCTTAGTGCATTCCATTCAAAACAATATACAAGCTAGTTACAGGGGGTAATTATCGCTGTATATGTATTATTTACTATGAATCAATGAGACCCACAATGCCCTTTGGTCTTGGAATGCACTATTCAGTATTCAACGTTTTTTGAAATAGCTGTATACAAATACTACTTTGTGTTCCAGAGTTCTGTTTTTCTCAAGCTTAGTATGTGATCTATGATCACTTTTGTATTGTTCTTTAGATGCCAAGGCCATCAAGATGGAAGCACTAGCTATTGCACGGCATGCTATGGAAGAACAAGAGGCCAGGGTAAGGCTGATTTATTTACATGAAAATATAATTGTCCTTTTTAGGTGAAAAAGTGGTAGACTTATTTGTCTCCTTCTCTGGGTACAACAAAATCATGAGGATGTTGATGGTAACCATATATATATTCTGCTATTTTGTAGACACAAGAATTTGATTCCAGCATGCCAGGACAGGATAATGGTAACAAGAAAATTGCACTCAGCCAAGAATCTTGTAAGTCAGTCTATACAATCAAGAACATCTAAACTCCTTTTATAAATACTGTAGCTTTTTACAATGCACCTTTTTCCTTTTTTCTTCCCTTCCTTCCCTCCCTCCCTCCTCCCTCCCTCCCTCCCTTGCTTCCTTCCTTCCTTCCTTGCTTCTTTCCCTCCTTCTCTCCTTCTCTCCTCCCTTTCCTCCTTCCTTCCCCACTTCCTTATCTCCTTTCCTCCTTCCTTCCCCACTTCCTTATCTCCTTCATTCATTCCTTCCTTCGTTTCTTCCTTCCTTCTTCCTTCCTTCCTTCCTTCCTTCCTTCCTTCCTAACATTGTTGTTACACCAATATGTGTGTTCATTTATTTATTTTCTTGTTCTTTTTTTCAGTTGATGAAAACTTTAGCCTTGCTAATCCAAACCTAACAACAGACCATCCTCAACCTGAAGTGTTTCAAGGGATTTTGAAGACTTACCAGCTGAAGGTAGGTGACAAGTCTTTTTTACTAGGCTACCTTTGGTCACTTAAATACAGGAAGCCCAGTTCACCCTGCTATCAGGGTCTAGTTTTATTATATAATGAGTATTGAATAATGTAACATTTATTGTACTTTTTAGGGAATGAATTGGCTCATTACACTGTATGAACAGGTAAGAAATCCTTTTATATAATGGATACCAAAAGATTTTTATACAGCAAGTTACTCTCAAATTATATTATATTATATTGTAATACATATTTTTTCAGTATATTTGTTCTTTCTTTTCTTTTCATATATTTATCTCTTGTTGCAATATCTTTTCTCAATAATTTTATGTCAATATTTGTATTTTTGTATTTGTACTTTTTTCTATTCCTTAACTCCATAAATGTTGTAAATCAGTACTGTGTGATCTCCCACAATGAGCACAGCTATTGGAGAATACTCAGAGTAAAATATATGTTTAAATAAAATAAAAAAAAAAGAAATCCTTTTTATGATTTTTCTGCATGTGAAATGTCAATTCGCCTTTTTCATATCGAGTAAGGGACTGGGTACATGTGTGAAAAACTAATTTTTTTATGGTTCCAGAAAAAATAACAATATGGGCTTATTGACCAAGTTTCAGAATGTTTCCAAGGCTAACTAGAAAAAAAATTATGAGCATTCAAACTCCGCCATAATTACAGAGAAAATATGGTGTCCTTCCAAACCGTCCTTCCAAACCATACATTCTTTGTATTTTCGAGAAAAAAAAAACAAAACATAATTTCGTTGCAATTTGCACAAACTTGTTCAAACTTTCAATTCTTACTAATTTGTATTTGTTCTTTCGTGCGAAGGGGTTTATTTTTGAATTAAATTAATTTTGAAAAACTTGGTTCCAGTCCCTTGCTCGATATGAAAAAGGCTAATTAGAAAAGATACCAATGCCACCAATGATACAAATCAGACATGCTTTGTCTATTTTTAGGGTATAAATGGAATCCTAGCTGATGAGATGGGTCTGGGTAAAACTGTACAATCTATAGCATTTTTTTCTTACTTAGCAGAGGTAAGAAACATTTCTCTATTTTACAATGCTTATTAATCTGTAGGTGGACGTATAGTGACATCTTTTGTTATTGTTTTTCCAACCAACCATTGTTATTGCAACAAGAAAATTAAAAGATCTATTGTGCAAATGGTTGTCAAATTAGCATCACAATTCAACACTTGTAAACACTACACTCACCTATAAACTCCCTTGGTCATATGAAGTGCTAATATTTTGTATATTTGTAGGCGCACAACATCTGGGGACCTTTTATGGTTGTTGCTCCAGCCTCAACACTACACAACTGGCAACAAGAAGTGGCTCGCTTTATTCCAAACTTCAAGGTTTGTCTGAGCATGTGCCAAGAATATTTTAGATTATTATTTGTCACAAACCATAGAAAAAACAGCCAATCAGAAAAAAAGGAAAGCCATATTACATTCCATATTCAGCAGTATTCAACTGACTCTTCCCATGAGACATTGCAACAGTTGGCTGTATTTTCTATGGTGTGAGATACAATAGTTATACTGACAATGGTTTCTTGTGGCGTACTGTGGATAGCCTACTATGGCTAAAAAATAAGGAACACAAATCGGCAGAAAACGACTCTATTGAAATTTTAGTGATAAAATATTTTGTAATTATACTAACTAATGAATTTAACAGGTTCTACCATACTGGGGTAACCAGGGAGACAGAAAATCACTGAGGAAATTCTGGAGCCAGGTAAAGTAGTTGACTTTATATGTTATGAATGCACTGATGACCATGAGAATGATGATCATGATAACTTCTTATAATAATGATGATGATGTAAATGAAGATCAATTATGATGATGATGATGACAATGATTATAATGTCTGACAATATTTTCATGTTGTTTAGAAACAAGGTCATATCAGTGACAAGGACCATGCACCATTCCATCTGCTTATCACAAGCTATCAACTTGTAAGTACATGATTATAACAGCTGCATGTTTTGGGTAGCAACTACCAGTAATGCTCTTCAATATGTTCCTCAAAATGAATTACAGTGACAGCTCAATAAATACCTTTTAGCGCTTTTTGCTGCATCTATATATATCAAAAGCACACAAAACAGGTTCCCATTTAAATCTGTACTTTCCCATTTAAATCTGTACTTATGCAAATTTTGTTGATGTGTGCTAAACACACAGATCAACCAATCAGAGAAGTTCACTTCAAAAATAAGATACTCTGATCGGTTGATCTGTGTGTTTAGCACACATCAACACAATTTGCATAAGTACAGATTTAAATGGGAAAGTACAGATTTAAATGGGAACCTGTTACAAATATAAATTTTATTAGACAATTCCTCTTCTGTTTTATCTCACACTTTTGTAATTATTATATGTGCATTTTGTTCTTATTTCTCTACTTGAGTTCCAATAAACATGGTATGCAATCTAAAAGCACCTAATGGGACGACCATTTTCCCTCCACTATAACCCTTGCAACCCCTTTCAATTTCCCAATCTTACATTTTGATTCCTGCCTTGTATTTTGGCTTGCATCCTGATTACCACTTCCAAAAATAACCAGATCCCAAATTGCTAAACAAATTGTAGACCCTCATAATTTGTCACTATCAAACAACCATAACACTGCTGTTTTTCTATACAAGGTTGTACAAGATGTGCGGTATTTCCAGAGAATCAAGTGGCAATACATTGTACTAGATGAAGCTCAAGCAATTAAAAGCAGTTCCAGGTAATATCTTACAACCATTATCGTGAAAGTGAGACCCAAAACATTTGATGTCTTGTTTGCAAACTAGTATTTTGAAATATTAAAATACTACCAATATGTTTGACAGAGTGATCCAATAATGTTACTTGATCAATCAATTGCTGAATACCTTTAAATCCAACAGTAGATTTCATTTCACAGTAACAACCCTGTTCTTTTCCAATTTCTGTATTTCACTAGGCCTTATCCCTTCCTAATACTCATCAACCTACTTTAAATAGTCCACACTAGGACTGTGGACTTTTAAATTTCTGAATCATTGCATTGTAGTGTAATCTTTGTTTTCTTGTAGTGTTCGATGGAAGATTCTTCTTGGCTTTCAATGCAGAAACAGACTATTATTAACTGGAACACCAATCCAGAACAGCATGGCAGAGGTATAAGAAACATTGAAATATTTTTGTCAATAAGACATTAAATTTTATCCTTTAACCTTAATTTACACTATTAGATTTTATGTTGATGTGTTGTTATCGTCTGTGTGTAGACTTGAAAATTACTGTTGGTGTTCTTGGCTGATGTTTGACAACCTGACCAGAAGTCACCTTTAAAGCTTAGTCTGAACATACAATGTAAAGGCCAGAGTTGCAAACTGTTGTTTTGGTGCTATTAATAAGTGTTATTCCTTTTATTCTTTGTAGTTGTGGGCTTTGCTTCACTTCATCATGCCAACACTGTTTGATTCCCATGAAGAATTCAATGAGTGGTTCTCTAAAGATATTGAGAGTCATGCAGAGAACAAGTCCATTATAGATCAAAGTAAGATATAGAACATAAATGACAGTTTTTATGCATAACGGTTCAGATCCTGTCCAGGGTCCTTGTGTTGTGTTCTTATGCAAGATACTTCATTCTCATAGTGCCTCTCTTTGCCCATGTGTATAAGTGGGTACCAGTCGATTGTTGGGTAATAACCTGACAAAAATCTGGGGGTAAACCTGCGATGGACTAGCATCCCATCCAGAGGGAGTACAAATAATCCTAGTTCCTTCATGGAGTTTCTAACTTACATAACTGATGAAGACTGTTGAAGGTGTTTGGATATTGGAGGAAACATTCGTTCTCAAACTTTATCTATTACTTAACATCAAAATATGCTATCTTATTATCTACTTAATGTAACAATTTATATTTGTTTGTAGATCAGTTGTCTCGTCTTCATATGATCTTGAAACCTTTCATGTTGAGGAGAATAAAAAGAGATGTAGAGAATGAACTCTCTGAGAAGGTACATAATCTTATCTCTTTTGTCATGTTTTATTATCAATGACCACAATAGTGACAAAATAACATTTTATTGGCTATAAATGTATATATTAGACACCCAACTGTGCAGCCGATACTAGTTTACTTGCTAGTTTACATTTACATAAGATAATAGAGCCCTTACACTATATGTTAGTAGTATGAGCTATTTTGTTTTTATTTCATGGTTTTAGTATTTTTGCTGTATTATGTTAACTTGCATAAATGATACCAGCAGTAATATAATAATAATAATAATAATAAGAAATAATAATGTTTATTAAATAATATCCTCGCACATCAAAGATGTGGATTGCAATATGTATGTACATGAATAGATAAATAAATGATTACAAGTAGATAATAATTATACTAATTTACAAATGGATAAAAGCTATGTGGAAATTCAATAAAGTGACGATATATAATAATATTTACAATGAGTTACATATGATGTTTATTATTTTGTTGATAGATTGAGATCAAGCTAGTATGTGGTCTAACAACAAGACAGA
This sequence comes from Metridium senile, assembly GCA_949775045.1. NCBI lineage: Eukaryota > Metazoa > Cnidaria > Anthozoa > Actiniaria > Metridiidae > Metridium > Metridium senile. The sequence continues at coordinate 3,265,647 of OX459098.1, forward strand.
AATGGTTATACCAAGCTGTCAGAAATAAGATATCCATTGATGATTTAGTTTACACCTCAGCGTCAAGCTCCTCAGCTGCTAATGCTACAACTAGTAGCCTGATGAATCTTGTCATGCAGTTCAGAAAGGTTAGATATTGCACATGTGATGCGATGTGATGCGGTGCCATGTCAGGGTTTGTACGGGTCGTGAAAATTCTGAAAAGTCATGGAATTTCGTATTTTCGTTTTCCAGGTGAAAGTCATTGAATTTTGTTGAGGGTCATGGAAAGTCATTGAAAACAATGCTTATCCTGATACTAAAAATATAACTAATTTCTATTCCTTAAACAAATATGAAACACAATTTAATGTCATCCCTTTAGCTAGTCATGGAAAATAATGAAAAAGTCATGGAAAAAGTCATGGAATTTAGAAACTTCAAAAGAATATGAACCCTG